>RJWH01001144.1:0-453397 GCA_004363575.1 Solenodon paradoxus
AATGAAATCTTGCAGTTTGTCTGTACTATAGCTTCCTTACTGTAGTGACTGGGGTAACATTTCAAAGGATTCTGAAACTTGGCTATCAAGATAAGAAAATACAGCTGTCATCTCTGTGCTCTTCTGACAAATGTAGGCTTCAGCTGTCTCAAGATGTTATGTTTGGGTGGGAAACTACTCACTGGATGACAGAATACAGGGATCTTGAAAAGTTAGGATATTTTTGACAGAAAATGTTCTTGGGCTCTCATTGGTAAGCTTAAAAGGAAATGGCAAAATGTTTTTAGTTTGATTCATCCCTCTGTATTTATGAGGTTGCTACTGTAAAAATGATTCCTTTTATGCATCCTCCAAGACTGCTGAGATTGTATGTATCACTCTTCACTGTCAAGTTTATCCATGAAACTTCCCTGTTTGACTTCCTTTGAGACCTGAACAGATAACACCTCAGGACTTATCTCTAAGTCTTCCATATGATGTTGTACCTCCCTGGCATTTGATCTCTGCATTCTGTCAAGTGTTATCAATTGCTGAGTACTTACAAATGCTCTTTGCGTTCTTCTCTTTAAAAAAAAAAAAAAAGAAAGTGAGCCAGGTCTTGTTCTCCTGAGACAATACCCAATACCTTGAATATTTTCATTTTCAAGATTGTGTTTCTTGTTAGTACAACAAAATTGCTCATTTTGCAAATTATAAGTAAGACCATCGTGAAGTCAGCAATCCAGAAAGGATAGAAATTCCCAGATAAGAACTCAACCAAATGTTGAAAAGTTGTTGAGTGTTCCCTATCAAATTTCCTTCATAGACCAGATTTATTTTTCCTGTAGAATGACAATATAACACAACAACATAATTTTGTTTTATGTAAATTTTCCTCCTTTATTGTAGTGCAGTAAGATTATTCTATTTTGTCTAATAAACATTAGTGATTGTTTTGATGGTATCTCTAAGAAAGCCCAAATATTAAATTAGAGTGATAGTAGGAAAAAGAAGAATGGCCTTTGAATAAGTTTCAAATGGGTTCCAATCCTGAGATTCAATATTGTTTATTGATGTAATGTTGGCCATGTGACTTAGTTTCCTCCGGAGTAAAATGAGGGTGTTGATATTAACCTCACCAGGTGTTTGTAAGGGCTAAACGACATGAGAAGAACCTGGCATAGTGCATGACATAGGATAGGCGCTCAGTAATTGTTCCTTCTTTGGGAGAGTGTTAACCTAGCTGTGAAGATTGAGAAGAAGCAAATAAGTGTTACGCTACTTCAGGGTATAGGTGGGAGGAAAAGAGAAATAGAAAATAAAGTTTCCTTCCAAATCTCATTATTTGGGCAGAGTAGATCTCAACCTTTCCTCAGCCTTTAATTCTGATCAGCAGCCTTGTTCTCATTTGATTCCACTTTACAGATTGAGTAGAGGCATAGAGCAGATCCATGAGTTCACAGTCTTACCGAAGTGATTAGTATGGAGAGAACAAGGGTCATGTGAAATCATTCTGTTCTCATTTCTTCCTTACCCTTAGAATTGGACATTTATATAACTTTCCAATAAATACATAAGGAGATTAATAATTTTGTTTTCTCAGGATTTTGTTCCATTGTAGCAAGAGATCCAACCGTAGCAGATAATGTTGTTTGAGAATTTGAAATTCTGGGATTACACCATGCTCAGCCTATGAACTTTCACTAAATGGAAAGATATAGCTATTCAGACATGTTCATTTTCTCCCTCCCTCCCTCCCTCCCTCCATCACTCTCTCCGTTTTGCTTATATATTCTGTGTTTGCATCACAGTTAAGTCAGTCATTCAACTGCTGTTTCTTCAGTTTCAGTATTGGTTTCAGTGACCAAGACTGGAGATATTTGAGCAAGCAGAACAATCTTCAAGGAACTCACAGTCTGTTATAAAAGGCAAATACTTAAAAATTAACTGCAGATAAATATATTCCTATAGGTATGAAACATGTGGTAAGGGGTGTTGCAGAATTCTGTGAGAGCAGACAGCATTGGTCTGGGAAATAGAGACCTGAAGAAAGGGTAGAATTTAACTGTGTAAGTGCAGTTGTTGATGGGAGTGGATAAAGAGCCTTCACAGCAGGTACAATAGCATGGAAAAAAATATAGAAGTCTAGAGTGGACAGTGCAGTGAGTTAAGGAAGCAAAAAAGTCCTGTGTGACTCCCTTATCAGCAGTAAGTGGTAGAGTTGTATGGGGAAAGACTGGGGAGGTGAATAGGGGATAAACACACAGGGAAATCCAGTGTTACACTTAAAAGTAACCCCAGAAAGTACTAAATCCATCCTGCCTCTCTAAGAACAGGATCCTTCCCTGTTCCTATACATAGGCTCTGGCCATAAATTGGCAATCCTGAAGAAAAGTTCTTTCTAAAGGTAGGTTGAAATTCTACCCTTTCTTCCTGGTTCAGCATGTTGGAACCGCAGAGTAAAGTCATTCTTCCTTCAGATATTTGAAGACAGGCTTGTTTTTCCCCATAAATTGCTGCCAGAATTGTTCTGTTCTTTTCTTTACATATGCAATTGATTTTGGAAATGCAGCATGTAGTTCTTGTTGAAAGTGACCTTACTGGCTTTAGTCCATCATTCCCGCCTCCTGTTATCAAAGCTGTGGCTCTTCATTGTCCTCAGTGATAACTATTAATCCTCTGGATTTTTGCTGGCTGTTAATTGGAGAAACTTATCTTCTATATCTTTGTTTAGATATTTGAAAATTAACTGGAAGGAGAACTATGGGTTGTCAAAACTCAAGATATTCTCCTGAAAGAAATGGTGTCTCTAATCTCTTTTTTTTTTCTTAATTTTTAAAATTGAAGTAACACTGGTTATAACATTACACAGATTTCAGGTAAATATAATTCTTTTTTCTTTTAGTAAAGAAAACAAGACACACGATCTCCATAACCCACAATGTCGATGGTCTAAGTCTTTAGAGGAAAGCTCAAAGATAGCAATGCTTGTTGATATTCTTGACAAGAACACTAAAGGCACAACTCAACTGCGATAACTGATTTCATTTGTAGATACATATATTGAATGCATATCCCTTGCAACAGTTTTCTCCTACCTTCAAAGCATGTAGATAATAACCACACCATCAAATAGGATGTGACAAGTTTCCTATGGTATGTTAAAATGAATTGTCGTTCTTCTGCAAGGGAAGGAAGGAAATATTTCCAAATGGAGTGATCTGATCTTAGGCATCTTACAGGAAACATTTCACAAGGCATTAATACACGAGAAGGATTTTAGTAAGGATGGAAGCAATGGCATTCAGGCAGACTTGAGCAGGTGCATAGAGGCTGGAGGGCTCCAGCAGGTTGTTGCAGAGCTTAGGGAAGACAGTGAGGCTGTGTGGGGTACATAACCCTAAGGAAGATAGCTGAAGGTCATGGGAGTGGATATGTAGTGAGAAAAACCAGTTTAAATCACATTTTGAAGAAATACATTATTTTCAGTGGGGCAGTTTGACCAAGAGAGGGGGAAATAGGTGAAAAGAGAAGCAAGAGCAAATAGAGGGGAATGAGTCATTGGTGAGGTACAAAGGGAACCAGGGGCCATGCATGGGAGCAGCAATTACACAGAAGGTGCAGGCAGAGGCCATGATTGGGAGTCATAAAGATCAGTGAGGATTTTCTGAGAAAAATTCAATTTAGTGTATCACTTAGTAGATCGACAACTTATCAAGAAATAAGGTAGCTGGTCAAGATGTGACATGTGATGAGAAAGGGGAAATATTTGATGACTAGTGATGGAAGTCATATAGTACTAATACTAGTCATGGTAAGAGCACTAACATTTATTGAAGACCCACTATGTGCTATGTGCTTACATAAATTTCTTTGTTGATTCTCACAACCCAACTTTGGATTGGTGTTAACCCCTTTTTTTATGAGTGGAGAAAACTGATTAAGTGAATTTAACTCGGCCAAGACAGTGTCGGTAATCAGCAGAACACAACTCGCTTCTAAGGTGCACCATCTAGCAGCTTTCGTGTTGCAGGCTGGCTTCTCCAATGGACAGGTCAACTGACCTGCTAATTAAAGACAAGTTATCAAAGTGATAGTAAAAGCTAAAGCAAACGAAGAGGGGGATCAAAAAAGGCAAATGCACCTGAAGAATTTATTTCTACTAAGGATGGGGTAGATACAACAAGACCATTTCTAAAACATAAAATAACCCCTTTGAGCATGACTTTTTGTTATGCAACATACAGGAAGTAGCTGTGATGTGATAATGATCTCCTGTTCTCCAGCGGTGAGGATAACAACAGTTCGTTTCAGATTACAGACACAGGGTCTTTTCTTTTCCTTCCCTTAATCCTCCTTGCTTTCTTCTTTTATTTTAATATTTTCCTGATCTAAGAACATCAGATTCCTGCTAACCACATGTCAGTATGGTTGATCTCTACACTGACTTTGGCCTCTGCTATGAAGATCTACCGACTTTCACACAACTGATTTGAATGAAACATCACAGCATTTTATATAAGCAATTTCCCTGGAAAAGAGTTGACACCTTAAGTCTTCAAAATTCTTGGAAGAATAAAAATTATCTGCTGCAAGATGTACTGAGTGATGGTTAAAATGTCACTTGAAAAAGTGATTATCAGTAGTAGAGTGGCAGTACTTTAAGGCCTAAGGTTTAAGACTTCAATCTTTTGGTGGGCCTTGGTGGAGTAGGGGTTATGTCATTAGCCTCTGAAGGATGCAGGCCACATACCCCTGGATTTAAGTCTCAGGTCCAGGCACAGACAACCAGTGTGAACAACTGAAAATAGAAATTCAAAACCAAAACCAAAACCACTTCTCTCTCTTCCTGCCTGTCTACCTACTTGCCTTCATTTCTGCCTGTACTTTTCCTTAAAAAAAATTCAAACTGTTAGGACTTGGGTTTTTCAAACTTTTAAAGATGAAGACTTAAACTCTAAGACATTGTAAAGAGCTCATGATGTGAGAGCAGGTGAATTTCTCAATTAAAAATTACAAAGCTTATCTTTACAAGCTACCAAAATATATATTATGAATTTCCACTCTCCAGATGATGAAACCAAAGTTGAGAAAGTTTAAGTAATATTTTTATTATAGGTTAAGGTTCTTTTTAGACATTACAGTCTTTAAAAAGTGAACAGGTTAGTCCAAGTGCTTATTCTTCATTCAGTAGCTTAATTGAGGATTATATGCAAAGATCTGTGTGAGCTGAAGAGTATGACATAAATGTCATGCATTATTATCTGACCTTTTTATATAAAAAGAAATATTTTTTGATGGTTTATAAAAATTATTAAAATAAAAAGTTTGTTCAGTCTTCCATCCTGAGAGCATCCATTTAATTGCCTTTCAACTGGTATGACCTTCTTAAATGCTCTTGAAATGTACAGGGTAATGGAAAGGGCATGTTTGCTTAAAACTCCTTGTTATATGCCTTATAGCCAATCCAACTCTTCTTCTCTTTATGTAAATATTATCCAAAAATCTGTACCCAGGCAAGCCATTCATGGTCAAGAAATCATCTACTCAGTGCAAAAATATAAAGGTAATCCATAATTGTCAAAGTCTCAAGTATACCACTTCAATTTCCAGGCATTTCTCTTTAATACCTATCAAAAAATGGGTAAAATCTAGATTAGTAGTGGTACTTGGTTTATGTTATTAGCAGCAAATTATTAGCCCCAGACACCTCAGGAAAATGATACTCTCTTCATGAGCCAATCTGTTGAGCCACAATAGTATATAAAGAATTTTATTTGTAAAAAAGGATTTTTATTACATATTGATATATATTTTAGGAATGGGGAGCCTGCACATATGGGTTTATATCATTTGGTAAAGCAAAGTTGCCTCAATAAATATACAATTTAAAAAATTAAAATAAACACTAGTCTGTGTCTAGATACTTATGATGGATACTTAAAAAAAAAGAAAAAAAAAAGGAATTGACTTCAAAAGAATGCTCTTTATTTTTATTATAGTGTAGATAAAACCATATTGTTAATCCCAAGCAGAAGGCTGGAGGTAGTGAGATGGGCTCCAATGAACAAGATGAGTGTTCAAGATTACGTTAAGAAGTGTGAATAATGGCCATTGTTTTACTGAAGAATTGACAAGAAATAATTGGTACATTAAGAGCACAAAGGAAAATGAGACTTGAAATGATGTAAGAGATTTTAATTTACGGACCATAACATTTGCTTGTTTCTGTTTTGCGTTAGATGATTAAGAAGATAGCCTTAAATCTCTTCCTAAATTGGTCAATAATGACTAAAGCTCCTTTTGCCTCTTCTTAACTAAGAGGAGGAGAAAATCATGTGCTGTTGTAGCAGTGATTCTCACTCCTGGTAGCTCTTTAGAAGCACCTCAACAACTTTTAAATTCAAATGCCTCAGCCCCATTGAGGCAAATTAAATCTAAAATTCTGAGTGTGGTGCTTGAGTGATGGTAATATGAAGTCAGAGATGGGGCCTGTTAGTTTAGGAATGACATTGGAGGCAGTTCTTTTACCCCAGTGGGTTTCTCAATGTCACTTATAATGCAGCCTTTATTAGCCCTCATAAAGACTGTTGACTTCCTTCTGGAATGGAGGAGTAGGGTGGAAGCCAGCGTAGTGAACTCTCTTTTGCAGCCAGTATTTTTCCTCAGGCCACGGGAAACAAAGGCATCAACCACCAGAATGCCAGCTCCAGTTGTGGTCTGTGAAACAGTGACCCCTGGAGTACAGTTGCAACATAAACGGGAACCTAGAATTTGGTGCACTGAATATAGCCAAACTGTTGAGGAAAACCAAGTGAAGAAGTTTCAACACCTTTGGCCAACACTTTAAAGGACAGTTGTTAGCGTGGTTTTCCATAAAAACATCTTCCACTATGAATTTGTACAGTGCTCGAGGACAGCACAATTTGAAATGCATTGTCTGTGTGGACACTGCCTTTCTTGAATGTGCCCTCACATCCAGACAAGCGATTTGCAAACCAACTTTTCAAATATAATCTATTTGTGTCATGGAGATTCTTGATGTCTTAGCCAAGACCACTTGTTTGCACCATATTTTTCTCTTTAAAAAAAAATCTGATTTATTGTATTGACAATTATTAAACTATGCCATTCTTATATGTTGCTGTATTTTCTTGCATGGATTTGTTCAACAGTAAGTCATCTAGTTAGAGATTAGATACTTTATCTTCAACCTGTGATGTCTATGGAAATTCAGCATTGGAAAAAATTTCCATCTCATTGTCTGAGAGCAGCTCTCACGATACTACCAGTTCTGCCAAAGAAGTAGATTATGTTTTACTTTTCTTAATATAATTATAACAGTTTAGTGAACCACAATAGGAGCAGAGACTTATGCACATGTAGGAAATAACACTAGCTTTGGGTGTGTGTTCACATGTGGGACTTCAATATGAGGGAGTGTCTGTGGGTTAGCAAGACCGATGGCGTGTGAGTGACACTTGAGTGGGTAGAGCTATGCAGATCCCCCGAAAGGATAGTACTGTGAAGTATGGTTACAATCATGCTGTCTCCAAATGCCAGGAATTTTGATGAACAAGGAGTCACTGTGGTGTGACCATCTCTTTTTTAATTGCTGATTGCTCTGCACTATTCTATAGAAAATTTTCTAGCTCCTGTCTGGGTGTTACTGGAGAGTCAGTTCAATGTTAGTCGTGAGCATGCCCAAAGATGACTCAAATAATAATTTCTTAAAAAATTAGTATACAGATATGCTCTGGTGGCCTAGTGGGTTGAACAGGAACAGTACACATACACCCAAGGTGCCCAGTTCAAGACCCAGAGCCGGGGAAACAACCAGTTATGAAAAACTGAATAAAATAAATAAAATGCTCTACCTCCTCTCTCTTCCTACCTGCCTGCTTACTTGCCTTTATGCCTGCCTGTATCTTTCCTTGAAAAAAATCATTAAAATATATATATTTTGAGCAATTTGGGCTTATAGAAAAATTAAACAGAAAGTACATAGAGTTCTCATATACCCTCCAAACTTCCCCAGTTATTAGTATCTTGCGATAGTGTGGTTTATTTGTTATAACTGATGAGCCAATAATGATTAACCAAAGTTCAGAGTTTTCATTATTGTCCACTCTTCTTGTTGTATTCTAAGGGCATTGACAAATGTTTAATGACAGATATCAATTTTACAATGGTAACTTTTTCAATCAGTTTTAGAAAAAACTGTCTTTGATGGCACTGGGGTAAAAAGGTGAAGGAAGGGAGCTGATTTAGTTGAGCCCTGCTCTGTGTGTATGTGCTAGGGACTTCAGTTGAGCATCAGTACATTTACATAAATGATTGCACTTGAAAGTTGTAAGAAACCTGAATGTTGTCAGTTATTGTATAGGTGAGGAAACAGCCCAAAGAGGAATGGGGACTTGTGCTCAAGAGAATGGTAGAGCCATAAGAGACACATGGGTCTGTGGATCTGACTGCTGTCTGCCTCTGTTCTTGTTGTTACTTATTCTTATATTCTTATTGTTACTTTTCTTTTACTTTAGCTTCAATCCTGCATCATGGCATTAAGCATTTTCTCCTTTTTAATTCTTTTTAGTACTGTTGCATCAGATTATAATTTACAAAATTACTTGTAAAAAAGTTTTTGAAAAAAGCTCCATGTAGGTCATAGTCAAGGAATTGTGCTCAGATTCTCAATGGGGACAACATTTAAAATCTCAGTAGAGTTCTACCAAGTTTATTTGCTTTTCAGAATTGCAATTTTTTTTATTTGTCTGCATCTCAGTAGATGACACTGTGATTTACTTCCCACATTCTGTTTGCATTAATGAATAAATACCAACCAAGCAGTTCTTTATCCTTTGGTAAATCATTCAGCCTCTTGGGACCCTCATGCCTTCATCTTGGTCACTGAGTACTGGAGGTGGAGTACAAGGCTTCAGGGACCTGGGCTCTGGAGCCTGTCGTTGGGCTTAGAATTCCAGCTTCACCTTTACTTTTGCCTAGGACAAATGATGTCTCTGTTTTCTTAGCTGCAAAATAGAAATAGTAAAATCTACTCCACACGTCGTTGTGAATATACAATATATCATAATGCTCATGGTGATACATTTAATTTGGAGGAAAAGCTCCTTCAAATCCTAGAATTCCGTGAGATTTTTTTTTTTTTTATTCTATGACTTAGGCTTAAATTAACATTACATTTTTTGTCATTTATCACTAATCTTTTTGTCATTAGAAGCATCTTTAACACAGCAGATTTTTTTTTTTTTTTTTAATTTAAAGGAAAGATGCAGGCAGCAATGAAGGCAAGTAGGCAGACAGGCAGGATATTTTATTTACTTGTTCACATTGGTTGTTATCCCCTGGACAAATGACACAAACCCGGGTCCCTAGGATATATGTGGACTACACTCCTTCAGAGGCAGCTGACCTAACCACTATTCTACCCGAGCATGCCCACAGTAGACCCTTTAATAAGAAATTTGTAATGGCTTCTCTCTTTTCTGCTCCAGATATCTGCAAGATTGAATTTAACACTAGTTATGGTATGCAAATTAGTTGGCCAAGGTTATCATAGTACATTAAAAGTGCAATGTTGTGTAGTTTTCTGAAATTCTGAGCAATCTTTTCATGATGATGTGTTTCATCCTGAATAGAAGTCCTTGAGGTTTATGCTGCTGAGTTTGATTAATTCATTAGAGCATTTTGCTCCTATGCTATCATAGCAATACTATTTAGTAACATACAGTACTTGATTCTAAATTTCTCATAAGACTTCAATCTTTCATAGAGGTTATTAGGTCGCTTTTTATTTTTAATTTTTTTAGGAAAGGTGCAGGCAGAAATGAAGGCAAGTAGACATGCAGGAAGGGAAAGGTGGAAGAAACACTTTATTTTATTTAGTTCATCTTGGTTTTCACCCTGACCCAGGTCTCTTGGATATGTGGACTGCAGTCTTGGCTGAAGGTAGCTGACTAAACTTCTATTTCACCAGGGCACACCTAGTTAGCTTTCATGCTTCCAGTGCCTTTCTAGCCTTTCACACAAAAACTCTTCTCTGACATGACATCTGTTTGTAATCCTGGCCCTTTTCTGATTTGTCTTTCAAATTTAGTTCTCTCCTCTTCTAGGAAGCTTCCCTATGCCCAGTCTTAGTTAAACACTATCTTCCCATTTATTTATTCCTACATCACATATTTTATGACACTGTAGTAGCATTTATTACTCTTTTTAGACTGTTAATTTATATTTCTATATTTCTTCAGACACCATAAACTCTTGAAGGGCATGAGATTTTTGATTCTGTATTATTGTTGTAATCCTAGTCCTTAGTATAGTGCTTGTCACACAGTGTACGCTTAGTAAATGTACAAGGAGTGAACACACACCTATGCCCTATCCAAACAGAGAGCCAGGATGTATTTTTAAATTGGAATTGTTTTCAGAAGATGAACTCCTGAACATGACTTAGTGTGTATTTAAGTAGAATCTTACTTTTGAAAAATTTGGTGTTTCATTATGAATTGAAAGTACAGAACTCACTCAAGAAGAAGAAAAACTATTTCAATCAGGGGGAGTCTAGTGGGGAAGATCTTGGGTGTGACTTGGGTCCATGCCCTTGGTCAGTCCCAGGTGAAGAGCTGGTATAGTCAACTGCAGTAAATGTGAGTGGTTTTCATTTAGCTTCTTCAGTTATTTAATTAAAGCAAGCTGTTATGAAATTTTGTATAATACAACCCTCTGGCTAAAAGCAAAATGAACTTAAATTATGGCCAATTTCTAATCTTCAAGGAAATGCCTTTGATGGTTTAAGAGACTTTAATGGCCATTAAAAACAGAACTGTACATTGAGGGCACAAAAACCGTTCCCTCTGTAGTCAGTTTTCTCTACCTTTGAAGGTGGTTTTAGTAGAACATCCTATAGAGAAAGACCAGATGTCTGGCTTCTGAAGAGTAGCTTGGAATTTGAATTTCTGATGTAGATTCATTAATATTGATTTATCAGGTATGACCAGAAATTTTGTGCTTAGCGGTGCCCATCCTATATTTCAGTTATTTTAAATCTCTAACCTAGTGTCTCTTGAATGATATCTCAAGGAAGCTGGATTTATTATGGAAAAGAAAAAATTGCTTTTCTATAAATCTGCAGACTTTGAGTTTACAAATTTTATTTCCTCTAGGACTTCTTAAGCCTTTTATGCTCATATTACATTGTGAATCTTTAAAAGGAGATTTAAGTATTCTATGCTTTAAATGTGTTTGAATGTAGAAGACTTTTTGTGTGTGGAAAACTTTTACCAGTTCCAAAATATGCATTATAGGAAACACGGTTTGCAGAATGTGGCCTTTCTCATCAGGACATGCCTGTTGAAAACTTACAAAAGAAAACCTTCTAATGAGTTTGAGTAATAGTTAAAGGTCTGTCTTTGCAGTCGTGGTCAATACGGTGCAGCATGAAGGAGAACTTGCTCTCTGGAGTTCTGTGAGTCTGTCAGTGTTTCTCGAAGAGCTGAGAAGGAAATACTGAGAAGGATATTTCTGGACTGAGCACCTGTGACTTAAAAGCTGTATGAGATAGAGAATGGGCACTGGTGAGTCTCAGCAGAACTGAAGTTCCAGACTTGGTTTTGTAATCTTGGTGGTCACTTAACTGCCACAGGACTTCTTTTCTTCTGTAAAATGAAGAGGTTTCTGGAAGAGAAAATAACAATGGCTAATAGCCATAGAAAACCAAAAACCAAAACACAGCTAAATGTCCCAAGTAAATGAAGTGTTAAAATATTGACAGATATAGCATTTTACTTAGGAAGTGAGTAAAGGGGATGATAATGAATGTTAGCAGTGGGGAAGGCTGGTAAGAGTGCAAATTTGTGCCTATCAAAAACCTCAGAATGAAAAAACTATCAAAAGGTGGGAATTAGAGAAACAGACTGATAGGTAATGAAAGATTTTTTCATCACAGTCTGTGTACTGAGTAACTATTTCAACACAACAGTGAAATGGCAAGAGTGGTATATTCTACAGAGGAAAAGTAAGCTCACGACGAGTGCTGAATAATATGGAAAATCCTTAGACGAGAAATAATGTGGTACACAACTCTTGTTAAAGTATGGTTCGAATTAAGTTTAAAAAACTGTATATATAATACATTTGAAAACCTGAGAGTGTTTTCTTTGGAAAAGTGTATTTATTTCCTTTCTGTATGATTCTCTATTTTTATCCTTTAGTTAATGAATACACATTTCCTTTATAGATGTAAAAGGAAGTTATTTTCAGGAAAAGCAAATAAATTATTAAATAAAATGAAAGATGTAGATTAGTTGATTTCTAAAGTTTCTCTTAAACCTTACATCATGTGATTTAGAATGTAGCCTAGAAACATTTGCAAAGTGGAGGAAACAGAGTGTTATGAACTAAGTCAGCACATATTTTATTGATTTTATGGATTGGAATTTTGAAGTGCTCTGTTTGCCTTGAGGCCTTTCAACTGTGCTTGTAATGTGAGGACTTAGAACATTAAAATGCTGGTACTGGGTATCTTAGTTATCAAGTTTAAGTTAAGTATAAAGTATACAGTAATAGCTACTTCCTTGAGAGAGCATTGCCTCCAGTGACGCTTTAACTCCTCTAATTGTCATCAATCTCTGTCTGGACCCAGAAAGGAAATTGCTAAGGGTTTGCACACTGTAAGAAAAAGACCCTGGGGGCAGTGAAGCAGCTGCAGAGTAGAAGACCTTGTTGGAACGCAAGGTCATATAATATAGTGGTGGACGCGCTAGTCCTGGAGTTGGGCGAATCCGGGGTACAGTCACAGGGACAGACTCCTTCCTCAACCTGATGCTCTTGGGCAAGTTACTTACCTTCTTCACACTTCATTTTCCATATCTGCGCAATCACTAGCCCTAAACCATTGTAGAAATTAAATAATGTATGTAAAGTGCTATGAACAAATGTCCTATACATGATAAGCACTTAATAAATGTTAGTTTTCATTATGGTAGTTTTATCCGTTTTTCAAGTTTATTGATAAATCAGAATAATAGGAACTACTTTGTAGGTTTCCTGTGAGAAATAAGTGAAAAAATTCATACAAAGAATATAGCTCAGTGCCTTATATAGTGAGTGAAAAGTACCAGTCATCCAAAAAAAAAAAAAAAAAAAAAAGAAAAGGGAGATACAAAAAAATTGTTAAAGAAGAAAAATCTTAGACATCACAGGTTATTTCTTTCTCCACAAGTCTTCTTCCTGAGAGAATTCACTCTGGAATGTCTGTGTTGGGCAAGATCACCAAGGATGTTCTACCCTCGGTCACTGGATAATTTATGCTCCATAAAAGGTGATGAGCTTCTTGAAAGAGAAGAACCTGCTTTATGGCTCTTTTTTTCTGGTACTTCTTAGCATGGCTCAGTGATTTTCTGTTGGAGGAAATGGGATGAGATTTGCTGGGAAAAGGGGCCAAGACTTCTTCACAGGGATGCAGGCTGCTCCCCTGGCTCTGCTGCTTCTGGCTGGAGCCTTGAGCAAATCTGAGAATGCCGCACACTGGTCTCCAGGCCCTCCTTACTGATGACAAGGAGTGGTTAGACTTCTCTGTCTCCGTCGAGGGGTGGTAAGGTCAGAGGAGACAGTGAAGTCCTTCTTAAAGTCCATCTAAGTCATCATTTTTTGAAAACTAAAACACAAAGAAGAAAATTACTTTCTGTGTTTAGACAGCTGTTCATACCCTCTGGATGTACTTCTCCTGATATTCAGTCATTGCTCCTCAGTAAATGTATTTATGTTACTTGTGATTGGGATTCAATTCAGTTGTCCTATCGGTAACTATATTGTTAGATGTCTATGCTTGAAATTTTTACATTTGGTATATATGAAGTACTTTGAAAATGACTTTGTGTGAAAATTCTGCTGATCTAAAAAACCCATCACAAAAAACTTTATGATGGCTTCTAAATTCAGTCTGATTGGCATTTTATAGATTTTAATGTGGAGTAGGAATCAGAAAATCTTCACTTTTTTCCCCATCTGTGTATTCAAGGATATAAAAAATCTTTTGATGTTTGGTGGTAGGTGGGGATGGGTTGAGGCTGAGGTGGCTATTTTTTACTTAAAATATTACTTTTTTATTCATTTATTTTCTTTTTTATAGTCTTTAGTTTACTTGTAAGATCTAACATTGTGAGTTAGGAGGGAATAGCCTCAATCAATGGAAAATGAAAGGCTCCATTGTTTATATCATCTTCAGCTGATTAATATTAACTTCTTAGAGCACTGATGAGAAGCGTATCAGACCATGTAAGGGATCTGCAAGCAAACAAAAAATTATGATGGATTATTGATATCTTCATCTCATTCATATAGCTATGAATACAAAATTCCAAAAGGAACAATAGGAAATATGATTCTCATTAGGGAACATCGTTATCATTGGCCATCAAGAATTTCCATTGCAGAGAGAAGCTGAGAGTACATCTGGGATCCATTTTTTTCTTGTTGTGCATACATTATTTTAGATTAGTGACAGGAATATTATGTTTATTTCAACATAAAGAATACATGTTCCTACAATTAAGGCAAATGTGTAATTATGAAATAAACACTAGTTTATATTTCCTTCCGACCAAATGAAGTGTTACTGTATTATTTTGTCTGTTTAGGAAATCTTTTAAGAAAGGAAGTTTGGTCTCAGAAACCCTTTGAACTTTTATAAGGAAGAACTCAAAGCAGGGTAGTTTTCCACTTTTCAGAACATCATAACACACTTTTATTGGGTTGTACAGCTATACTTAGAATACATGATTTCCACATGAAGAAAAAAGGCAATAGTGGGAAAATGATCTCTAAGAGTCTCATTTGCAGCTCTTAGACCAGGATTTTGAAATGCTGAGAAACAACTGAACCACACAAACTGAACCACACTGATTACATAATCAGAACACGATTTGTTTCTATTTCAGAATCAAATTAAGTTCATTCTGGCTTAGTTCAGTTGACAGACTCTCTTGAGAAATGAAACCAAGAGCTCTTTCTCCTTTACTTCCAAATGCTCCCCTTAATTTTGCTGACGCTAAGGATGCCCACCTCAGGAATCAGAGCAAGCTGTGGACACATGGATTCTGAGGATTGGACTTGGCCTTGTACTGAAATCAAGGAATTGGAGTTATCAAGAGGAGCTAGGCTTCTCATTAGGGCGTTGTAAGGAAAATGTTGATTGCCTCTGGACATCACAATTTTGTATCAGAAACAAGATAATATCTACTATTTTATTTTAGGGGAAATGAAAACCCCATCATTTTAGAGATCTTGTTTGATTCTGAATCCTGATTTATTTTGCTATTGTTCTGTGTGATTTTTGTTTCGTCTTGTCCCTCTCTGTTCAACCAAATCATATTGTATTTCTCCTGCCACTTTCCTCTGCCACTTTCTTCAAGTGAAAAATTTGAGCAATGATTTTCATGGAATGTCCACATACTTGATATTCTCCAGCAGCAAGAGATAAATACAAGAGAAAATTTAGAATGTAAATAAGACGCAAGTAACCCACATACTCTTTTTGATCTTTATTGTGCTGAGTTTTGTAGCTCCATTCTGGCTTAGTTGATTGAAGGATGAGTTTTATCTGGTTTTAAATTTGGAATTTGTTAAGCTTGCATTCTTTTCCTCCTAACTGTGTTGCTTCAGGTTGTTTCTCATATTTGGAATTAAGTTTTCTTACTGCCACCTCTTGTCTTAAGACTTTGAGGGCAACATGAGAAAATTAGAATGTAAATAACTTTTAAAATGACTTTTACTAAACCTACTTCTGCTGCCTTCACCAAGGCCCAATGCCTGTCATTCTATGTTTCCTGACATCAGCTCTCTTATTCCTTTGCTATATTTTGTAATATGAATGTTACATTTGTATGGACTTTATAAATAAGAAAATGTTTTTCACATTCATGATTTGATTTGGTCTCAGAGGGAAAGTTTGGAGGAGGCAGAATGAATAGAAAGAATGGCCCTATTTTTGAAAGAGAAAACTTACGTTCATAAGAATCAAGGTTAGAATCTAGGTCTTCAGGATTCAGGTGTACTCTTTCCACACTGCTGCGGCACAGCGAGTTGCAGAAATAGAGTCCTTCTGTCTCTTTGTGCCTTTCTGGTAGATGAACATTTAGGATCTTGGTCTTTGTCATTATCTACTAATTAAGGATTCACTATGATGTAACTAGGGAATGAGCCCATGTGGAGTTTGGTAAGAAGTTACAATGCTTAGCTGAGTAGTGACTAAAATTAATACAAAACTTGAAGAATAAGGTGGTTATTAAAGTGTAATTTCAGTC
This sequence comes from Solenodon paradoxus, assembly GCA_004363575.1. Lineage (NCBI taxonomy): Eukaryota > Metazoa > Chordata > Mammalia > Eulipotyphla > Solenodontidae > Solenodon > Solenodon paradoxus. The sequence goes on from RJWH01001144.1 coordinate 16,299, forward strand.
ACAAATAACAAAATGAACCCATGATAACAGTGGGTTGAGTAGAAAAGAAGTTTACATTTTGTACCATGTAAAATTCTGGAAGAATGGTCTGGTATGGGAACCTTGATTTGCCAGTGCCCCAGAGACCCAGGTTCCTTCTAGCTCGGTTCTGCTGGCCTGTGATGTTGGTCTTGTTTCTTACGTATACGTCATCCTCCTTAATCTGAATAACAGGATGGAAGAAAGCATACAGGTTAATGCATAGATTAAGAAAAGATAAAAATTCTCACCTTAATGAGGGAGATGGCAATGTACAAGGTAAATTAACAAGTATCTTCTGTTAGATGGTTATAACTGCTAAGGCTGAAAACAAAGAAAAGCATGCTGATGATGGGCATATCATAATTTTAATGAGATAGCTAGGCATGGCTACATAAAATGTGACATTTGATAGAAAACTTGGATGTGATGAGGTGGGAAGAGGGATTCTGGGGGGAAGAACGTGCCAGAGGAAACAGCAAGTAGGAAGGTTTGCGCGTGGGGGATAGAAAAAGGGAAGGGGAAACTTCAAGGGAATGGGGGGAAAAGGGAAGGTTAACCTTGATTTGTCTGAGGAAAATAAAAAATGCTAGTATGACTAGAGCAGAATGAGAAAGGAAAGACACATGAGATGAGTTGAGAGAGGTCAGGAGAAAGATTCTATAGTGTCTTATGAGACATTATGAGGGCTTCATTACTCTGGGAAGCCACTGGGGGTTTTGAGCAGAGAAGTGACATGTTATAAGTAATGTTCAATGGTAACCTTGACTTTCATGCAGAGAAATGCCTAAAGGGGAGGCAAAAGGAAAAGCAGGGCGATCCAGTGGGATGCTATCATCCATTGTAGTCATCCATTAATGTTGATATTGGCTTGGATTAGGGTTATAGCAATGAAAGTAATGAAGAGCAATTGGTTCTAGTTATATTTTGAAAGAGTGCATTTAATTTCTATTGCTGTGTAAACAAATTATTACAAACTCAGTGGTCTAAAACATTATAAATTTATGACTTCACAGTTTTCATTGATCAAGAGACAGGGTTCTCTGCTTCAGGTTGTCAACCAGCTATAATCAAGGCTTTGTCAGGACTCCATTCTTATCCAGAGGCCTGATTTAGAAAGCATCTTCTCCTCAGCTCATTCAGGTTATTGACAGAATTCATCTCCTTTTAACAGTAGAACTCATGGAGGTTTCTTTTTTCAAGTTCACCAGGTGAAACTGCTCCAAACTGCTGAATCAGAATCATATATAATGTAATGTCATCATGGGACACCCCATCACCTTTGCCTTATTTTGGTTAGACGTGCCATGAATTTGTCTGTCATTCAAAGGGAGAAAACTTCTGGAAACTAGAAGGCTAGAATTATTGGAGGTCGCCCTGAAGTCTGTTCACTGCAATGAACGAATATAATTTTTTGTTGAACTATAGAGTATGAGAAAAGTTGGAATTGTTATTAACTGAGAGAGGGAAGACTGAAGCAGCAGAGAGCCAGAGCTCAAGTCTGGCTACATGAAGGATGAGGTATCTGTTACAGAACTGCGTGGGGCTGTCACATAGTTGGTTGTCTATATGAATGGAGTTGAGGAAGGTTAGATATATAACTATGTAACTCACTAGCTTATAAGTAATATTTAAAGCTAAGGAATAAGATCATGAAGGAATGAGGTAGATAAAAACAGGCCCTAGGATTGGGCCCTAGGATACCTAATATTAAGAAATCAGGGCAAGAATCTAAGAGGAAACTGAAAAAAAAGTGAGTGAAAAGAAAGGAATGCAGGAGAGTGTAGAATCCTTCTAGTCTTTATGTGTTGATTTAGTTATCTTAACTCTCAGTTCAAAGCCTTTTCTCTTGTCTGCTTATGGAGATACCTATTTAGCCTGTTGCCTCTCTTCTTTCTGAAAGTGCTTCTTTTTTGAGTAGTCTTAAATGCTAAATGGAACAGGAACAAAGTTTGATTTTATGTGTGTGAAAGTTCAACAATCAGATTTGCTTTCTTGCCCAAATAAATGAAGCTAATTCACTGAGTGTGGGCAACATGGTCAGTGGGAAAATGTGAACAGCTCTATTTTGGAACGGACACTATGGAAAAAAAAAAAAAAAAAAAAAAAAAGACATCCTCCTCTGTGAAGCATGCACCCCGGCAGGTATCAGGTGACACATGGCATGCACCACTTCAAAAGTGAAAAGTTTCAGTGACAAGAGAATAAGCCTTCCCTTACTGTATTAAATGTGGGTATCAGAGGCATTTTTGTATATACTCTCCCAATCAATACTTTTCAGTATCCATTGGGTATGCACAGAAATTAATAATATTTTTAAAATCATTGAAATTTTAGGTCTTTCTCTGGGTATAATAAACCACTACCCATCACCTAATTTAATTATATCTTGATTTCGAGGGTGTATTTCAACACATTTTACTTTGGATAAAATCTTTACTGTTTTTAGAGAATATAGAGAAATCACTGTGAATTTTTAAGTGGTTTAAGTAGAAACAAGACTCCATTTGTGCACATTTAGTATGTTATAATGTAATTATAACTGTAGATAATGAATATATGAGTATACCTATGCCATGTCATTAGCTGTGTATATTGAAGCGATGGAACTCAATTCCTAGTCTCTTTAACACTTAAGTAAAAAACTTGAATGTTGATTTAGAAAAAAAAATATTTTTCAAGTTTCCATTCGGGTGTTAGTTAGGTGTCTTCATTGTCCTGCAAACTCATCATTGTGCTCATGTGACAACTTATTAAGTCTATTATTTTGGTAGCATTAAGACTTAATCATGTTTTCAAATAGCATGCAGATAATTCTTTCAGCAGTCATACACAAGTTAAGTTACAGTTTTCACTGAACACGTTAAGGACACGAAGCAAGCTGCTGGACAACTTTTTCTGAACACGAAGGCCCAGACACTGCCAGGAGCAGGCGGCCGCCCTGCTGCTGTGGGACCACACAGCTCACATCCGGGTGGGGCTTGCTGAGTCCGGAAGCCGGGGTTACCAGCAGGCTTATGAAATAGCTGCATTGCCTTTCCTAAGGGCCTGGAGGTCAAGTTAGTTTATTTGTTTTTAATTTAGCTGAAATTATAGGCTGACTGAAAGATTCCTTTGTTGGTAGGGATCTTTTGAATAGCCACACCAACCTTTTGGCCTCTCTCTCACTCCCCTCCAACCCTTTCTCCCATTTGCAGGATTAGAAAAGCCCTTGGGAGGCACATTAATCTTGCCGGCGTTGTCAAGAGTGATCAGCGAGTTTTATTAAAGCCCAGAATTGCCTGAAAGGCCTCCTTGTCTGAGTTTGAAATGAAAGGAGCATGTTAAGATCTTGGGGCACATTGTCAGGACCTCTTGCCCTGCTCCTTGGACTTTGAGCTGACATTCCCGGAGGAAGCACAGAGGTCCTCCTTTGTTGAAGGGATTTTGCCTGTGGACAGAAAGGAGGTGGCCAGCCCCTGTCGGCATGCGCTCTCTGTGCTGGGGTGGGCCGAACGCCCTCCTGCTGGTGCTTCTCCTAGGATGGGCCAGTCCTTCCTTCATCAGCGTTAACCATGGGGTCAGGGTGATGAAGGGCAGCTCCGCTTTCCTGTCTGGAGATGACCTGAAGTTTGCCATCCCGAAAGAGAAAGATGCTTGCAAAGTGGAAGTTGTGATGAATGAGCCAATAACGCAGAGGGTTGGGAAACTCACGCCACAGGTAGGTCGAATTCAAGATATTTTGCTCAGTGATGTGATTGAATTTAAATGTGTGAGAGTGTGAAGGAGAAACACAGCGAGAGATGAGAGATATCAAAGGTTTTCCTTCAAGTTAACAAATGAGAGTCTTGTTAAGATGTTCACATTTGAAATGACTTCATATTGTACTGTTTTTTGATGCAAGGTTCAATCTGTTAAAACTTTTTCCTTTTATTGAGGTATCATTGACATAGAACAGTATATTCGTTTCACATGGACAACATAGGAATTTGATATTGGTAAAACCTGTTTTCGAAGGCTCTTGACTGTAGGCTAAACCTTACTCCTATTTGTGCTAACCAGTGGAGGAAGCCAGGTTCAAACTAATTTGGATGTACGTTTTTTTATTAATAATGTGCCAAATCAGCAACTCATTACAATTTATCCTCTTTTATTGATGAGAAATTCTATAAATCTCACCAGGTACTTGACCTTAGAGAGCAGCTAATCACCAGGAAAAGACATCGTGTAGGAGAAGTACCTGTCTTTCTCTTAAGTCTGTCACCTCTCTGTGAAGGAGAGGGTAGGGGCGGACAGAGAGAGAAGGTGTAAAGCTTTTCTACTTTAAATATTCAGTTTCATTATAGAGTGGTGATATACCTAAAATGAAAGTTTGTTTTATTTTTTTACATTATGCCTTTTCTTAGCAGTGTTTTTATGGTCCTTACTACTTGGCCAACTCGGAGGAACTGAAGAGCAAAAAGATATGCAAATGACTCTAACTAGACACACAGTTTATTGCTCACAAGGATCAAGAGCTATAATAGATCTCCAGGTTATCTCCATCTCAAACTTGTACTGACTTTGAGTAAAAATCTAGTTTCTTGAAACACAGTGGGGGAAAGAAGCAACATGTGTGGCTGATTTTGTCTAGATTACTGGGAAACAGGGCGAGCTCCAAATACCCCTAAATAGCTCCCAAGTGCACAGTGGTTCATTAAAAGAAAATGTTCAGTGGATATATTTCCAAGAGGTAAGTCTGACATTTCAAACTGATTTATGTCCTCTAAATAAATATGTAATGTATAGCTTCTACAATTCATTTTGTGGATAAGGAGCCATTCAAATGTGAGGTTTCGCCATCTTTTTGTCAAATATTAGAACTTTGTAATAGAAAGAAAGCTATATATCTAGAAAAACTTTGCTTCTCAAATTACCAAGTGATCTTCCTATATTTTTCTTATAATAACTTCAACAAAGACAAGATTCCCAAGTAAAGTCTGCTTTTTTTTGTTTCTTTTAAGAAGTTGTGCAGGTTTTTAATCCAAGTCAATTCAACCTTCCCCAGAGATTTATTTCTTATGGATATTTTTGAAATTAAGCATTTCCAAGCACACACATATACATACATTATCCTAAACATTATTCTTTAATAGAACTTAATAGTAAGTTGAAAGCAGAGCTTATGTGAACCCATTTCTAGCGAGACAACTGTATTAACAACACCCTGCTGTGTAATGAACAGTTTCATGTGATTTGCACTGAAAATGTTTTGTTTAACATCTGTTCAATTAGTGTTTTCATTTCATTACTGAACTTTGTCTTAGGATCAACAGGTTCATTTTCCTGTTGGATATTTGGAAGAGGATTTCAGCTGGTACACATCAGTAACTTCTGTTTAGATAACGCTCTCGATGTAGTCAGTTAGAGAAAGTCGATGGCAAGGTGCTTCCTCAGGTTTTAGGACAAGTCTCCCTTGCTGAGCACCGTACTTCTCACACCTGTCCCAAAGTAAGAAATTTCCTGGGTGGAAAATCACCTCAGTATAGTGCTGAGTTGGATCTTTTGAATAGGAAATATAGTGGTAAGACAATAGCTCTAGTTTGAACCAGTTTACTGTCATTAAAGTGAGTAGTGAGTTAGGAATGTGTGACAATTTAATTATAAATTGTAATTGAAAAGCAGTTGAAGTGGAAAAAAACAAAGCTAGACAGTAATTAGAAAAGGATTTAGCTCTTCTTTGTTTTAGTTAGTGAATTTATGGGCAATTATGGTTGTCGCCTTTTATAAAAGGAAAACATATTACGAAACATAAAACAGATGTTTCTTTTAACAAAACAGATTGTCTCTTTATTACCATGACTATTTGTCAATGATATGGGGAAGGTCTTTCCTTTATCTCCTTCCTTTTTGTCAGTTAAAGAGAGGAGACAATGATGTCTGTGGGAAAAATACATCGTTTGTATTAGTGATAAAAACTTCTTAAAGAGGATATATGTCTGAAAATGTTTGTAGCTATAAAAGGGTACAGGCTAACTACCACATACTCAATAGTGACCATGAGTAAATACCTGTAGGGCATTTTTAACTCTTCCAGGTCAGACTGGGCTTATTGAAGGTCATGATGTGGCCGGAAGAGAAGTTTTAAAAACAAGGATTCCCAAAATATTACACTTAGCAATTTCCTTAATAGTTTTGAATGAGATGATACCATTAATTACATATTATTTGAAAGAGGAAATTTTCTTTAGATTTTGTCTCATTAACTATTTCTGCTGTTACATAATTTACAAAAGCATTTTTTTGCAAGTATATAAAAAATAAATATGGGTCCTGTTTGTCTCTGACCAAACACATATGTCCATAGTTAGTGGCTTCATCTTTAAATATAAAAATTCTGTTTGGAAAAGAAATTAATAAAAGTAGAGGAAAATGTATGCAGAATTAATATAATATGTTTATGTGTGAAATTGCTCACACCCTTTCATGTATATGTGCAGAGAGACTGCTCTAACTCAATTGACACAAACCTATGAAGGGAGTGGGTGAATAATATTTTGGTAAAAGGAACCATGTTATAAATGGTCTATAGATGGTAAAATTGTAATTATTTAGGGAGGTAATCATTCCTTAATTTAGCTGCTTGGATTTTCACAATTTAGATATTCCCAAAACAAGACACAGCTGTATAAACAAAATAGTGAGTAAGCATAGGGGTGGGTAGAGGTGGTAGTGGTTGAAATACACACACCCCAAAACATTAACAGATCATAAATTCTCCAGGCAGTACTCCATCACTAGGAAAAAAAAAATCTTACACCATTTTTGTCACAGATATTTCTTTCTTTCTTCCTGTGAACTAGGTTTTTGACTGCCATTTCCTTCCCAACGAAGTAAAGTATATTCACAATGGTTGCCCAATTCTTGATGAAGACTCAGTGAAACTCAGACTTTACAGGTAAGTAGCATGGGAGCTTTATTCATTGTCTGTCAGATCACTGTTATGTGTACTTCTTTCTTCCTTTTCTTTCTTCCTTTTTTTTTTTTTTTTTTTTTTTTTTTTAAGAAAAGGGGCAGGAAGAGAGAGGAGGAAGAAAGATCTTTATTTTTATTTTTATTTTTTAAGCTATTAAACTGGTTGCCTCCTCCGAGGTCTGGGACTGGAACCCAGGGGTATGTGGCTTGCTCCTTTGGAGGCGATTAACCCAACCGCTTCTCCACCAGGGTCCACTTCAGTGTACTTCTTAAAGCCTTTTTTCTGTGGGTAGATACTATCATGAGAAGAGTTACTAGACTCCTCAAAGAAAGTAATCGCTAGAAACTGGAGATATTATCTCGATTTCCATTAGATTTTTTTGTCCAGGTGTCTCTAGTGAGCTAATCCTCTTCTTTGATGGAAAATGGAAATCATAAACTACAAAAATCTTTGTGAGAATTAGGAAATATATTTCAAAGTTGAATGACTTTCTTCATTTGGTTATCTGCTGCTAAATTATATTAAGTGCAAGATCTTCTGTTTTTCAGTATGTTAAATCAGTTATAAAGTTTAACATTGATCATGTGATCCAACAGTTTCACTCCTGGAGATATACCTAAAAGAAATAAAATCCTGAGTTTACACAAAAGCTCAAAATGTCATTGCAGCATTAATCCTAATACCCAAAAATGTTGAAACAGCTCTGCTGATGAATGCCTAAGCAAAATGTATTATAGCCGTGTAATGGAATATTATTCAGTCATAAGAAGGCATGAAGTACTGATACATCTATAATGTGGATAGATCTTAAAGCCATTATGCTAAGTCAAAGAAGCCAGACATAGAGCTCACATATGATATATTTCATTTATAGGTGATGTCAAGAGAAGACAAATTCATTAAAAGCAAAAAGTTAATTTGTGGTTCCCAGGTCCTGGGGACAATAGTGAGTGAATGCTAATGGGTATAGATTTCTTTTGGGGGTGATTAAAATGTTCTGAAATTAGATATTTGTGATGGTTGAGCAACCTTGTAAAATATACTAAAAATCACCAAGTGACTTTTTTTTTTTTTTTTTAAAGAATTTTGGCACACCCTGCTGGCCCAGGCAGCTGAGACACTAGCATGGGGGCCCTTGGAAAGCTCAAGGACCCAGCTTTGTGACCTGCAGCTAGGGTGAAAAAACAAAATGAAGCTAATAATAAGCAAATAATACTTCCTTATCCTCTTTCTTCATGACTGCCTGCTTTCATTTCTGCCTTCACTCCTTCTCTTTCAAATTAAAAGGAGTGGGTGGGTGGGTGAATTTTATCCTAGATGAATGCTAAATAAATAAATCAATTTAAAATACGTTCATGGCTATGCATTGCTCACTTCGTAGAAGTAACTGAGAATTCAGTGTAACCTGGAAGAGGCTGTTAGATAGTTTTTACTTGCTTTTATTGCTCTTAGGAATATTTGACTCTAATACCTCAGTATAAATTTTCTTTAAATGCTAGGCTAATAGAAAGAGTTTTGTGGAAGACAATGGACCAGTCACTCATTATAGAAATATTTATCACCATCTACTATAGGTCAAAGCCCTATGCTGGGAACAGGAAACATAAGGAAGAGGACCCAGGGACTCCTGGTTCTCATGATGCAAAAGATGGTTTGATAATTATGAGACAGGATAACAAATGCATAAAGGCTTAAACAAAACACTTCTCAGAAAATGAAATGGCTCCCAAGGATTCTTTGGGAAGCTATACAAGGCTGTTTGAACTCAGACTTTAAAGTTAAAAAGCAAATGATTTTTAGGAAGATTGCCTCAGAGAACTGGAAAAGCTGATGAATTCTGACCACATTCATTTCTTCCTTGAATATCTAAGGGGCAGAGAGGGTGGAAGAGCATGTACATTTGAGGAGTTATCATTCTTGGTCTCGAAGAGGTTAAAAATAGAATATTCAGAGGAATTGGAGGCAGAAAATAAGGAAACTTGTTTTTCTCCTCTTAGCTCCTCCCCAGTAGCATTGGCAAGTTACCTGACCTCTCTGTGCCTCAGTTTCTTCATCTGCAAAGTAGAATTAATCACGTCTATTTTATATTCTTATTAGAATTAAAGAATTTAGATTATGCCTGGGTCATAATAAAGCACATTAATGAGGACCTCCATTATGTTGATGCACACTCGTTAATTTTCTCCTTCAGAAAGAATGACAACTCAACCTTTAACATGGTCACTAAAGGAATGGAGAGAATGGAAGTAGCAGTTCCTGAATAACTTTCATATGCCAACCACTAAGCTGGTGACTCAAACTAGGCTGTCAGTGACTAATGATGTAGTGGTATTCTGGAACAAAAAGGCCTTGATATATACCTCAGAAACTTCTCTCCTGAAATGAAATGCAGCACATACATTATATAAGCTTACTAAATTTAAATTACGTATGTGCTAGAAGTGAGACCTGAGTTCACAAAGTTATTAAATATCACTGTAGATGAGAAATGTGTTAAAAGAATGGTCACTGGAGACACAGAAAAAGGAGTTGGCACCAAGATAAGGAGAAGGAACATGAACAGAGAGGTTGTGATTAGAGCAGAAAACAAAATCCAAACACAGTCTCTGATATATAAATTCTGTGAAGACCAATATTGACCAAGTATCAAACCAAGTGCATCTACCAGTATCAGAAGTACCTGAGAATGAACAAATATTGTTCTTGTTCTGTTCTCTCTACAGATTTACTGAGACAGACACCTTCACGGAAACCTTTATCCTGCGGGTCTATCTTCTGGAACCAGACTGTCACATCATCCGTATGAGTGACAATGTACTGGAGGTGTCTGAATTCTATGGCTTGTCCCGAGCGATTGATAAGAACCTGCTCAGATTTGATTATGATAGGATGGCTAGCCTGGAATGCACTGTCAGGATGGACCCTGTGGGAACTCAGCTGCCAGCCCACGGCCAGATGGTTCTGGTGGATCCTCGACCAGAAGAACCTCGTGGAGATCAGCCACACACTTTTTTCCCTGAGTCTCGTATGATGCTTTAATCCTCATCTTGATGTTTTAAAAACTAACCAAATTATTTGTAAATAGTTGCCTTCAATTATGACAAAGAATTTTACCTAATATGATTTTTAGTTGGTTGGAAAATGTAGGTGAGTAGTTAGGAGTATGGACTTTGGAATCAAAAAGACCTGGGTTTGAAAACTACTATTTATTTTCCTCTGTGATTTTAGGCAAGTTACTTAACCTGTGTAAGCCTCTCTGTAGTTGGCAAGGGTAGTAGCTGATATATAGAGTTGTGTAAGGGTGGATTAAATGAGATTACCCACACTGAGTGCTTAACACAGTCTGACTCATAGTAGATGCTCAGCTGTTTTTAGTAATAGTAACTATGGCAGAGGTTGTAAGAGTACTTGGTATATTTATAAAGTATTATTGGATTAGGAGCAGGCTTGAGGTAGAGCCTGTGAGCAGCAGCCAGGGTTTAAATCAAGAGGAGCTGATGGGTAGTGTTTTATTATTCACTCAGTATATTTTGAGTCTCTCCTGTATGCATAATAGTGTTCTAGATACTATGTGAACACCAAGAAATTTAAGAGATTGTCATAGGCAGAGTTATACCTTGAATTTGGATAACAGTTTATAACTCAAGACACTTATACACCTAAGTCATCTCATTTAGTCTTTATAACCACACCTGGTTAAGAAGTAGAATATCCATTTTTTACATTAGGGATAAGTACAAAACACTATTTGAAAAACAGGAGTGAAAAATACAGTTGGGCAAAGACATGAAGACTATTGGAAAACAGTTATGGTTTTCAGTGGGAATTAGTAGGTGGGTTCTGGTGACCAAAGAATGTTTAAGGGAAGTTTTACTGCACCTGAAAAGATATATGGGATTTGAGTGTGTGGTAAGCGCAATGGGAAGAGAACTTCAGTAAAGAAAATACTCTAATAGAGATTGCATAATAGGGCCGTGAAAGAGGATGCTATAAAAGAAGACAGGAATTGAACTATAAAAGGCTTCCAGTGAGCCTTTGGTCTATTTGTTAGAGCTGTTTAAGTACCAGAAAACATATTTTATTTTATTTTTTTTACTTAATGTTTCTTTGGGTGGGCAAGGACCTGATTAGACAACTGGTCAACTATTCTTTTCAGTAAAGGAAGTGATAAACTTCCTGTATAATGATAACCTACTCAATAAATGATTGAGGGTATACATCGATATTCTCTGGGCAATGAGAGGAAGTAAGTATTTGGAAGGGAGAACTGGTTTTAATTTTACAATCATTGTATTCAAATGAATATCTTAATTCTAGAACTGGGAACAGAACTGAAGTGTCCAGGTGGAGGCTGTACTCTGGGACTGAAGAAAATAGGGAGTCTCAAAGTAAGCTGTGAGGAGTTTCTGCTGATGGGACTTCGTTATCAACATATGGATCCCCCTTCACCCAACATTGATTATATCTCCATCCAGCTGGACCTCACAGATAGCAGGAGTAAAATCATATACAAGGTAGAGTTTGAGGTTATGTGTCTATGACTGTAGTTAATCCACAGCAAGAGTACCAATTCCAAGGGGAAGGGGAGGGGTAGGAACCTCAGTCCCATTTTTATTATTTTCACTATTCTAGACTTTGAAATGAACCCCTAGATAATCAAGGAGAGAAGCCCCCAGAAATTTTCTCCATCTTTTAAATTCTGCTCTTTCCTCTTCTTCATCTCGTCACATTGAAATAATGATAGGAAGTGTAATCAATTTATATGAAATATTTAGCATGCTGCTACACATGTATTCTATAGTTTGTTTATTTGGAAAGCTGGGATGATTGTGTACCTAAAGCAGCAGCTCAGTTTTTGTGCCAGTATATGATGAACCAAGATTACATTTGAGAAAAGTCTTCATCTTTCACAGTTTGATTTTTTCCTAGTAGAACTAAGTATTGAACATTATTACCCGTGAGGAATTGTTAGGACAAGAAATGAAAAGGAAATGATAAATCAGGATCATATCTTAAAATTGAGATTTGGAAAACTCTTTGAGATAGTCTGTTCAAATTGATCGAGTAAATGACTCGAGGAGCTTTTATTTGTTAACTTAAAATTTTAAAAACCTGAAGTAATGTTACATTATATAACATTATATAATGGGGTGTGTATCTTAAAATTTTAAAAACCTGAAGTAATGTTACATTATATAACATTATATAATGGGGTGTGTATCATCATAAGTCAGCATCTGTATATACTACAGTAAGTTCACTAAAGTTCAGTTTTATCCTTCTCCATACCAAAAATTTCTTTTACTTGATTTGCCCACCCTCCTTTCCTTCTGTGGTTACTAATTTGGTCTTAAAGTCTAAAATTTTATTTTTGTTTTATTTATTTCACTCATTGTGTTTTCTTTATGTATAACATAGGAGTGAAACAATATAGTCTCTGTCTTTTTCCATATGACTTAGGTGTTGTTGCAAACAGCAGAATTTTATCCTTTTTCTGTAACAGCTGAGCAGTATTCCTCTGTGTGTGTGTGTGTGTGTGTGTGTGTGTGTACCACATCTTCTTTATCCATTCATCTGTCAATGGACATTGAGGCTGTTTCCAGCTCTTGGATATTATAAATAATGTTGCAGTGAACATAAGGGTACATGTATCTCTGTGAAAAGTATTTTGTATTCTCTGGGGAATACTCAGAGGTAGGATAACTGGACCAGATGGAATTTCTATTTTCAACTTTTTGAGGAATATGCATACTGCTTTCAGCAATGGCTACCCCAGTTTATATTTCTACAGCAATATGCAAGGGTTCCCATCTCTCTACATACTCTCTAACACTTCTTTCTTTTTTTTTGGATAATAACCATTTTCACAGTGAGGTGATATCTCGTTGTTTTGATTTGCATTTCCCTAATAATAAATGATGAATATCTTTTCATGTGCCTGTGTATCATTCATATGACTTATTTATTCTATTCAGTTATTCTGCTTAGTTTTTAATCTGGCTGTTTAATTTTTGGCATTGAGTTTTATGAGTTTATATAGATATATATACACACACATACATATATATACATATATGTGACATTAACCTCTTGTTGGATGCATGAATTACAAATAGCTTTTCCTATTTAGTAGATACCCTTGGCTTTGATGATAGTTTATTTCACTGTGCATATATATATTTAATTTAATCTCATTTGTTTCTTTTGTCTTTTGTTTCCTTTTATTGGGTAGAGTCCCCAAAGAGGAGACTAATATACTTCTAAGGATAGGATTATATTTTCTGTCTTTTTCCTGTGTATTTTATGAGTTCAGGTCTTACATGCAAGTCTTTTATGTCTTTTGAATTAATTTCTGGATATGTTAGTTGTCTTCTTTTGCTTTTTCTCATTTCCAATTTTCCTAGCACCATGTATTGAAGAAATTTCCCTTGCTCCATAGTATATTCTTGACTCCCTATTCATAAATTAGTTGTCCATATGTGCGTAGGTTTATTTCTGGCTCTCATTTTTGTCCTATTTATCTGTGTATTTTTTTTCCCAGTACCTTGCTATTTTGATTACTATTACTCTTTAGTATTGTTTGAAATCAGGGAATGTGATACCTTCATTTTTGTTCATTTCTTAAGGATTACTTTTGCTATTCGGCATCTTTTATAGTTATAAATAAATATTGTGATTTTTTTTTGTTGTTGTTCTGTTACTGTAAAGAATACTGTTGGGCTTTTGATACAGATTGTATTGTATATTGATTCTACAGGTATTGCATTGTATACCTATATATTGTTTTAGGTAATATGCCCATTTTAATGATACTAATTCTTCCAACCCATGAATATGATGTAGTTTTCTGTTTCTTTGTTTCTTCTATTTCTTTCAACAGTGTCTAATAGTTTTCAGTGTACAGATATTCACCTCTTTGTTTAAATTTATTCTAAAATATTTACTAAGTCTTTTTGATATAATTGAAAATGGGATTATTTTTGACTTCTTTTCCAGCTAATTCATCATTGCATGTGTAAACACAACAGACTTTTATGTATTAAATTTGTAGCTTGTCACTTTAATGTGCTCATTTATTATTTCTAATAGCTTTTTTTACTGGAGTCTTTAGGGTTTCCATGGAAAGATTTGAATCCAATATTAATAGCTAAGATCCTGAACACTGGTTCAGATTGCCTGGGTTTAAGCATCTACTTAACTTGCTGTATAAGTTTAGACTTTATGCCTCATTTTTTAAAATCTTAAAATGGGATAATAGTACCCAGTTCTTAGAGTAATTAAGAATATTAAATGAGATGATACTTACAAAGGACTTGGCAGAAAGCCTGGGACATAGTCAATACCATGTATATTTTGTTATTGGAGAAAAAAAATCACCCAATAAAAAAACAGCCAGCAACTAAGTTTGGGTATAATTGATTAACCCCAGCCCCTTATTTTATGCTGGTGGAGAGAAATTGCCTAGACTGTCCATATTACATGAATATTTGTGGCTGAGCCAAGAGCTAAACTCTAAGGTCTCCCTGCTACTAGTAGATGTCTTCTCCATGTTTTGATGAAAAACTCCTTTCACTTTTAATGATTTCTTATCTTCGTAAATAAAAATGGAGCCATTTTCCTTCCTGCCTAATTTTCCTTCTTTGTCCCCTCTGTGTTGGGTTAGGACTTAATTTGTTTATATTTTTTCATCAGTTTTACAGAGAGTTTACCCTTTGAATGAACTTTTGTTTTTAAAGGAAAGGCACAGGCAGGAATGAAGGTGAGTAGACAGCTAGGCAGGAAGAGAGAGGAAGAAGAAGCATTTTAATTTTATTTAGTTGCTCATCTTGGCTGTTCCCCCTGACCTCAGGTGTTAAACTGGGGACCTTGGGGTGTCTGTGGAATATATCTGGTGTACTAAAGCACTAGGCCTAGCTGTGCCCAAATGACCTTGTTGTATGTAGAGCTAGCCTGTTCCATAGTCTGTTTGATATGACATAAAGCAGATTATTCTATGAATATAAAAATGATATGCTCAATATAGAAAATTTGTTTATTTAAAATTTTGTTAAAGGACTATTGCATCATAACATCATATATGTTTAAGATACTATCATTGTAAATCATCTATATATAGTACATTGAGAAACATAGAAAGCAAAAGAAAACAAAAATAGCTGTACTTCTAAAATTTTTATACACATATATACACAAACCATGGGGAGACATGCACGACAGAGTTGGTTTTGTCTTATAGAATGGAATTTATAATATATTTGAAGTGTGGTCTCTTATTCTCTTATTATTTTTATGCTTGTATAACCCATTCCTCCTCAAGTGACTTGACCACTCATAATCTCATCTAGATTTTTAAAGACTTTCTGATTTTCATTCACTTCTTTAATCTACTTGAAGTACGTTTCATTATATTATGAAAGACAAAGGAACACTTTTTTCAAGTAGTCAAATTTTCAACACTATTTGCTTATTTGCTGAATACTTACTTTTCCATGATTACTATTTTTTTTTGAGAGGAGGAAAAGGTATTTTATCTTTATTTAGTTGTTCACATCATTACTTGCTTCCTGTGGGTCCTCAGAATGACTATATACTGCTCCTGGGGTGCTGGCCTAACCACGACTCCATCAGGGTGCACCCAATAAAGAGATTTTGTTTTCTTATAGGAATTTTAATAACAGTGATTTTTGTTGGAAGTCTGTTTTATTCAATCTAAGTATCATTGTTCTTGCTTTTCTATGGTTGTCATTCAGTCATTGACTTTGAACCTTTACCTTTTGAAAGAAGGTAGGCTTCCTGAATGCAGCAGAAGCTTGGGTTATGTTTTCTAATTCATTTGTCCACTCTGTATCATTTGACTGGTAAGTTCAGTTCGTTACTGTTTAGGGTGATTATTGATATGTAGCTATTAATTGTCGTTTTTTAATTTGCCTTTTGTATGTTGTTCCAGAGAGTGCCTTTGTTATTCTCTTTCTCTCCTTAGGTGGGTTTGGCGTATTTGTGTTTGATTCATTTCCCCTTTTTTGTTTTCTTTCTTGCCTTTCCCCTGGTGATATATTTAGAGGTTTTCCTGAAGTTAGCATTAAAAATTCTATGTTTATTTCCTATCTTTATTTGAAAATAGATTAGTGTTACACTAACTCTTACCATCCACATTTTTATTCTCTTCTTCTCCCCATTTTTTATATGTGCTTTCTTATTGTTTTTAAGTGGGTTTTCTTTGCCTGTTACAGAGCATCCTCCAGTATTTTTTGTAGAGCTGATTTTGTGTTGATGAATTCCTTTAACTTTTGCTTATTGGAAAAGCTTTTTATTATTCCTTCAAGTCTGAAAGTTCATCTCACGTGGTATAGTATCATAGGCTGAAGTTCCTTGTCTCTCAACACTTTGAATATATCATGCCATTCCCTTCTGGCCTATAGATTTTCAGTTGAGAAATCCTCTAGCAGTCTTATGAGGACTCCTTTGTATGTGACTTGTTTTTCTCTGGCTACTTTTAAGGTTGTTTCTTTATCTTGTATTTTTGACATTTTGATGGCAATGTGTCTAGATGTAGATCTGTTTGAGTTTCTTTTATTAGGAACTCTTTCAGCTTCCTGAGTCTGGAGACTTCCTTCATTCTTCAAGTTAGCGACATTCTTAGTTATCATCGAATACACTTTCTGACCCACTTTTCTCTCTTTTCTCCTTCTACGAACCCTTTGATACAAATGTTCCTTTTGATGTTATCCCACAGGTCTCAAATTCTGTATTCATTTTTCTGCATTCTTTTATCTCTTTTCTGGTTTGCTTATGTGCTTTCCTCTGCCCTGTCTTCCAGCTCCCTGATTCTACTGGAGGCTTCATTCATCCTATTCTTGAGTCCCTCCACTGAGTTCTTTAATTCAGCCATCGTGTCTTCATTTGTTCGATATCTAGCTTTATTCCTTCTCTCTCTCACTCTCTCTTTTGGTTCTCTTTTTCTTCCTCTATTGTTTTGTTGATTTCCATGAGTGTTTATCACTTTTACCCTAATTCATCCCCTGGTAGTTTGAGTATGTCTGTTGTATTCAGATTTTCCACTGAGGTTTTCATTGAACCCATAATTTTGTGTATACTTCTCTGTGTCTTTGCTCTTTTTGGCGTTCTATTTATATTTCTCTGGATTCAATCTCCCTGCAGTGTATGGTTTTGACTTGCCCCAGGGAAGCATGGATCTCAGTTTGAACACTAGGATTCTTGAGTTTGTGGCGTCACTAGTGGTTGTATATGTTAAAGTTCTTCGGTGAATCCTGTGTTGGGGCTCAAGAGATCAGCCTTTGGTGTTGGAGTTTATGTGGGTATTGCAGAGCCTTCCCCCTCATGCTAGGTTCAAACAGTAACGATCACCTTGTGATTGGCCCACAATTGGTAGTCAGATTTCAGTTTTGCCTCCACCCACAAGGTAACACTAGCGTTAATCCTAGTATCTAGGCGTCATCCCTTCTGGGAGATTTTTTTCTTCCTTTAAGTGTGTGGGGGGGACTAGCTGCTGGGCAGGTCCTGAGACTAGGGCGCAGCATGGCTGTGGGAGGCAGTGGGGTGTGACATTCTCATGGCTGTCTTCCAGTTGTGGTGCCCAGTGTAATTTCACCACACAGGTTCTAGCTTAGACTTCTGGGGCACTGGTCCTCCTGCTGTTCTGTGCTAAGACCATCTTCCCTACCTCAGTGTCCAGGTCTGCTGGGCAGGATCCTTTCTGAGTGACTCTCCAGGAGGCCTGTGTCTTCCCTCAGTTCTACCCCTTTATCCGTGGCCCAAATCTCCAGTCTGCAATGCATCTCTGAACCCTGATGTTTTCACCTACCCTTTGTCGTCATGGTTGTTGTTCCATCCATATAACCTCTGTGCCTACTTTTCCTCAGTGTTTCTTGAGAATAGGTGAATTCCTAGTTGCTCTGTGGGTGGACCTGAATCTCACTCCTACCAGGTCGCCATCCTGACTCTAATCTTCCTCATTAATTTTCAATGATTGTTATTGTATAGAAAGATGTTATGTATACCCCTTCAAGATTAGCTTTTTGTTCCTTAGATTCTCATACTTATTCCTCAGGATTATATTATTCTAAATATAATAGGTCTGTAATATACTTCAGTAATTTATAGACAAATTCTCATCATTTCTGTTCAAACTTTTCTTATCCATTCTAACCTAGATAAATTCAAGATAAATTATTAAAATCTTTGTTGGGAAAGCCTCTGAGTATTTTTTATCAGTATGAAATTAAAGCCGTAAGTTATTTTGGGAAGTAATATCATATTAGAATGTTTACCATATTGAATATTCTTATCCAGAAGTGAGATATCTCACTTCATCTAGACAATTGTTCTTCGTTATGTTTCTGTAAAGTTTGAAGTTTCCTTCATATAAGTTGATCACACTTGTAAAGTCCAGTCTTGGGCAATTTGTTATTGTGAAATAATTGTGAACAGACTCTATTCTTCTATTCTCTCCATTATATATTCTTATTGGTTATGATTTTCTTTTTCTGCTTTATTCCCATCGGTTTGACATAAATGTATTAAATATAATAATGCTTATAGTATTCCTTGCCTTATATATCTTATCAATATTAATTGTGCCCACACTGCTCTTTTTAATTCTTGTCTTGAATTCACCTTTGATATTATGATGACCACTTTTTTCCTCATATAATAACCTTGGATTGTCCTTTCACTTTTAATCTTTGTATGTAATTTTTAAAAACCTTTTTAGTATTTTATTACGGAAACTTTCTTCACAAATTAAAATTAACTCATGTGTAGGTTCTCCATATGTGCAGTTTCCCCACTCCTCAGATGCATGTCTATGCATTCTGCCTTCCACTAAATCACCAAGTGTCCTTCACCATTGTCCAGTGGGCTCTGCTACTATTTGACTCTTCCTCTTGTCCCTTTCCGTTTTGGTAACCTCCATTCTATTGCAAGTATCCAAGGGTTGTTCTGTTTCCTCTGTTCCTTTGTTTTGTTTATTCACATTCCACCTATGAGTGAGGTCATCTGGTTGCTACCTTTCTTCTTTTGACTTATTTCACTTAGCATAATCCTCTCTAGATCCATCCATGTTGATTCAAATGGCAGGATTTCATCTCTTCTAATCACTGTGTAGTATTCCATTGTGAATTAAACTACATCTTCTTTACCTGTTCATCTGATGTTTGGCACATAGATAGTCTCCATTTCTTAGGTGCTGTGAATAGGGCTACTGTAAATATGGGTATGCACACATCTCTGTGAATTAGTGTTTTTTAAAATCTTTTGGATTAATCTTTGTACATAATTGTAAGTGCCTTTAAGGTATATATAATTGGATATTTCATTTCAAAATAATGTCTTGAATAAAGGAATATGAGCTCTAGTTTTATAATAGAGGATGTGTAGGGGTCTTTTTCTATCTTGTTTCCTACTTTCTTGCTATTTAAAATAAATTTGTCTTCCAATAGATTGTGTTTACTTTACCTTTATCTTTACCTATTTGTAAGTTGTTTATCCCACTTTGTATTTTGGTAGGATTTAATTCTAATTTTAAAAAAGTCTTTAAGGGAATTGACTCCTTCCTATATGTTTTAAGGATTGACCCTATTTGTCCTTTCTCCTGGCAATTATCTACTTCCATGGCTTATTTATATAATTTGTAATTTAAGTTCTAGCACATGATTATTATATCTATATATTTTTAAAGTTTCACCTAAGTTCTTTTTTGATTTCTATCCACTTTTTAAAACATGTTCAAAATGACTCATATTTAGGTATAACTTTAGATTTAATTGATCTTATGTTTAGTATCAGTCTTTAAAATCATGATTTCTTTATTATTGAATTTTTGAATAGTGCCTCTTCAAATAATTTTTATCAATGGCATGTGAAGAATAGATCATATAAACTCTGGGATGTCTCAGCATATGATTGTCTTCATAAACTGTGCACTGGGGAGGGGGATGGGTATATTGTTTCATTTATTTATTTCTCTTCTTCTGAGCTCTGCGGGCTATTTTCTGAACTTTCAGGTGTGTGTGTGCATGTGTGTGTGCATTCATTTGTGTGTATGTGTGTGTGTGTGTGTGTGTGTATGTGTGCATTTAGTTTGGGGGTGAGTGTTAGAGAGAGAGGTCATATTTGATCAGGTACTGATGGGATATGATTTCATACTCTCCGACTCTGACAGATGTTATAAAGTGATTCTTGGCCTCTGGGGCCATTTCCTGGTTCCTCTGGAGATCCTGCATCCTGAGTGCCTCTCACCCTGAGATCTGCTGTCTCAGGAGAATGAATTTCTTGTCTAAGTGATTACTCATGATTCCTCCTACAGCCACTAGGATAAAGTTTCCATCTTTAGCTTCTTGCTGCTGGGATTCTTTGTCTCTCAAAGATATCTCCTAAAAGTCAAGGTCCAGTATGACCTCAGATCAACTCCGTCCCACTTCAGTTCTATCTGGGAGCATGCGTCTATTCCTTTCTGCTACAAGCAAGGACTAAAGGCTGATCCCTGCACAGTCACTATCATTCTTCTACCCCTGGTCTCTTAGTTTCCTTGGCTGTCATCCCAGCAGCAGCCATCTGTGGAATCCACCTGTAAAAGAAACATTTTAGGGCTTGTCTTAAGAAAACTTCTCTTCTGATATCTGAAATAAGGGTTACAACATTGCCCACCTTTCTGCTTCATAGAGATTTGTGGTGTTGGGGGTCAGGGGGAGTAATCAGCAACACACAGAATTCCTCTCCAATGAATCTTTTTCTCTTACATTTACCAACCTTTTATATTCTTCTAATGGGTGAGAGTGTTGTGGAATCTAGAACTGGTTCCACACAGTTTACTTTATGTCTGCCTAGAGTATCTGTCTCGTGTGCTTTGAAAACTGGTACATCATTTGTTGGCACTTCAGCTGAGACTAAGTCAAGAATTCTATTTTTAACATTCTTTTATGTATAGATTATAACTCTTCATACAATATCCTGCATTTAGCAATACTGAATCAATTTAACCTTGAACATTGAATCTGATTCTCTCAACAATGGGATGCATCAAGTTCTGTGATAACCAACATCTCCTGCTTCTTCCCCGTTGGAGACCTTGTTGAGACCCCAAACACCATGATACAACTTCATGATTTCTCTGGAGACCCATATTAAGAGGACCTTTTCCTCTTATCTCTCTCATTAAAGGAGAGTGCATTTTAGCTTGGTAATCAATTGCAGTTCCGTTGCCTACTTCTCACTTTGAGACTCAAGGTTTTAACTAGATGATTGAAAGACCATCATTCCCCTGCACGAGTATCGAGTTGTAAAGACTTTTCCTTTATCCTGCCCCTGCCCCTATAAAAACCACATGATGAGAAGTGAGCAGGGTGGCTAAGAAGGTTGGCAGTGGATGCCAGACAGTATGTACTTTATATTGACTATCTCATTTAATCCTCACTTACTACTTCGAGGTCTAGCATTACCATGTTAAAGGAGGGAAAAATGACAATTAGGAATTAAGTAACTTGTCTCATCATAAATGCTAGAGATAGAATCCTGAACATAGTTCCTTCTGATGCACAAAGTGGCACCTCTTAACCATAGATGCATTGTGAGTCACCAGAGAGCTTTAAAAAATACCGGTTTTGTGATACCCTCCTTGGAGCAATTAATGCCTCTAGAGATGAAACTTGGGCATACATATGCCTTAAAACTCACCAGAGATTCTGTGGTGCAGCCATGTTTCCAATTTCCACTGGTACACTCTCTGGGCTGTGACTCTGTTAAATGTCATGCTACTAACCCTGGGTGTCATAGTTTCTGTTCTGTTATTTTCCCCTTCATTTTCTCTTTCTCCTTCAAAAGTCAGAGAGTGCGTGGTTGCCCGTCTACATCAGAGCTGGCATTCCCAACCAGATTCCACGGGCTGCATTCATGGCTATGTTTATTCTGGAAGTGGATCAGTTCATCCTGACCTCTTTGACAACTTCAGTTCTGGACTGTGAAGAGGACGAGACCCCCAAACCCTTGCTGGTGTTCAACATTACCAGAGCCCCACAGGAGGGCTATGTGACTCACCTCTTGGACCACACCAGACCAGTCTCCTCATTCACCTGGAAAGATCTAAGTGACATGCAGATTGCCTATCAGCCACCAAACAGCAGCCATTCTGAGAGGAGACATTACGAGGTAAGAAGGAAGAGAGACAAAGCTTTCAGCCTGTTTGGTATTCACAGTTATTTAAGAGGCCACTTCCCTTAACCTTCAGGTTGGTGTGTACATTCATGAGGCAAATTCAAATGCCTAGAGGAGTGAGGCCTGTGAGGCAAATGAGCAAAGCCATGTGGAGGGAGACTGTGTCAACTGAGAAAGAGCTGGCCCTTAGGAAGCAGCCGTGACTTAGCTCCATCTGACAGGTGACATGTGAAAATACAGAGGCTCCACGTAATGCCATGGATCTTGTTCATCAAGAGAGTTGGAAATCTATAATTTTTTAATGAAAAAAACTTTAGATTTTTAAATATGAAAAATATATTAAAAATTTGAAGCATAATGTGCCAGCTACAAAATATTTCTGAGGGTCACATTTGACCCAAGGCGTCCCCATTTGAAACTTCTGTTCCCCTCACCAGTCCTGTTGCATTACATACACCACTGAAGTTACATTATAGTTTTGTTTGTAATTCTCTTCTTAAAAGTTCCTATATTATTATCATTTTTGTTTGTGATATCTTTTTACTGGGGTTCTTAATTTTAATTAATAATACTGACTCAGAATAGGAGGTTCCCTAGTCTGGTTGCTAACTAATTTCACTATCCAACTATCAAGTAAATCCTTTCTATCTAATCTCAATCCCTTCTGCTGCAGCTTCAGCCTTTTCCCCTCTTGTTTTATATCCGTGGAAGCAGAGAACTGCTGGTTACAGACTGATACATAATAACCCTTCACCTACTTAAAGACTACCAGTAAATTCGTTCAATTAGAATGGAAAATTTAAATGAACAGAGTGACACAGACTTGAGTTCAGGTTTATTAAGTGTCCCTGGGGTTACCAATTTTTCCTCTATCTAATTAGCCATTTTTAGCATTTAACCTCAAAAGCAGACAAAAAGATTTCAGACTATAAATGCCTTGCTTTGTTCTTTGCTTTTATTTCCTTCATTCATAATTGTATGCAGCAGATTTTTTCCCCTACCCTCACCTTTCTCATTCCTTCCATATTATGAAGTAGTTTCTCATTAGACAGCGATTTTGCCTTGAGCTCACAAATAAAGCACTGCTGCCCTAGCTGCCTTTTGTGTCTATTTTCTGGCATGGGATAGTGTAATTTTAAAGCAGGACCTTTCCAATGTTTGGTTTTTTAAGCTTATTTGAAAGTAACTTTCCATTTTCTCAGTGGAGATTATGTGCTTCTCAGCTGATGTAGACCGGAAGCCCTGGGTCTCTACAAAACTTTTTTCATTAATCCCTGCAGTTGGGTCGTTGTTTGGAGAGCAAGGGACCAGGCTCTTGAGATAAAATGAGCATTCCCTTGGGCTGTACTGCCAAGACTCTATCCTCTCATGCTTGAAAACTCAAACTCGTTTTATCAGATACTCTATTTTTTTGAGAAATAAGTTCTTTAGTGAGCGCATAATAATGCAGTTTCCTATTGCCTAATACACCTTTGCATTACACCTGCAGAAGATGTCCTCTACCCTGTAGAGCTCCGCTTTTAGGCTATTACTTTGGCACCCTTTAAATCTTTTTCTTTTGTTATGTGCTGTTTGTTAATATATTGATTATTTCTCTTACACTCTCAAGGGGACCACACATAATAACTGTAAAGTTCCACATTATGCCTCATTTTTCTCTCTTAAAACTTGGTGTAATATATACATAGCACATAATAAGGCTCAAAACTTATGGAGCCTAACCTGTTAGTGATAAATTTCATGGAGCAAATGAATTCTAGATATTTAAAAATAAAAATTAAAAATAGATATTAAAAATAAGTCTAGTGGGCTAAATACCTATAAGTTAGGATCTCCTAAGCATGGACGTTTTGGACTAGACGTCTCTTCTGTGGGGAGCTGCTCCGTGCGTGGCAGCATGTCAGCAGCCTCCCTGACCTCTATCCGCTCAATGCCAGTAGCACCCCCTGCCTAGAAACACACCAATTTCTGAGAACAGAAATGTCTCCAGACATTCCCAACTGTCCCATGGGGACAAAGTCATCCTGCGTTGTGAATCACTGCTCTACATCCTCTACTTTTGAGAGAGGCTGATGTGGTCTGATGTTGGACTGATAAAATTTGAAGAAATGCAGGCCACTCCTCCAGCATATTTACTTATTTTAGGTTGAGAAATTTCTTTATGGAGAGAAAAATTTAAAAATATCAATAAACCGAAGAACAAGATCTAGAGCCTTAAAAAAAAAAAAAATGAGTCATCTTCTCAGAATTGAGCTCAGACAACAGTAGAAATCTGTATGTGTTTTGTTTTTGTCTATAATATACTCCCAGAAGTAATGCTGTTTATACTCTAGCTTGTCAGTGTTTGATTAATATGCAACTACTATTTATAGTTGGAGCTGGAGGTCTATGATTTCTTCTTTGAGAGAAGTGCACCAATTACAGTCCACATCTCCATCCGAACAGCAGATACCAATGCTCCGAGAGTGTCCTGGAACACAGGTAAAGCTCAGTATAGGGTGTCAAGCATAGCCCTGACGGGAGTACGGGGAAGTATATGGGTCAGGGAAGAAAGGTACTTTTATTCCCATTTTACACATGCAGCAATTGAAACCCAGAGCAGTTAAGGGCATCAGATAGTTGGGTTTGTTTTTCTTTTCCCTGGTGGGGTAAGAAATTGAGATCCAGGATTCCTGTGTCATGAAACCAAATTCTTTCCCCTGCAGGAAATAACCCAAAAGGATACCTTTCACCTGAATGAGGCCAAAAAAGTAACTATTTGTGATATTGGGCTGGGAGAAAAGGTTTCTTACTAAAATTGTTTAGCGGCATCCAAGGAATTTACAGATTGTAGCTTATTGTCCTGTTTTTAAATTATGTAGCATGGAAGTAAAAAAATACATATATAAGATCTTAAACTGCCAGAGAGATAGCATCGGGAGGCGGGGGGTGGGGGGCGGTGCTTAGCACCACTTCCATTTCTGAGTGGACTTATAATGCAATGTATATATTAAGATAAATATTAACATGGACTATAAAAAAGATTATTTCCTTTCCCACTAATACCATCAGTAGTACACAAATCAAAACATAACCAGTGGTGATAAGTTCTATTAAGGGGGAAATACCTGTGCCTGATTTAAGTTGAAGATGATAGGTGAAACTAATTGCTGTGTGCATGTGCATGTCTGTGCTTTTGTTTGCACATGGGCATTTGCACAATACATATGCGCTTCCATGTATGTGAGCTTCAGGGGAGACAGAATGTGAGTGGAGCAACCTTGATTTAATTCTGACTCCATGTCTCATTCTTCTATTAGATGAATATGAAGACAAAAAAAGGAATTGGTAACCCAAAGTTTAGTAACAATCACATATTAAGTAGATTATTGGTTGATTATTGATATTGATTGGAGACCTAACAGTTTCTGTATGTATTTGTGAGCTGCAAAATGCAGATTTGTGAAGAGAACTGTAATTCTGGTTTTGTCTACTTTGGACATTACAGTCCCTTTAAAAATAGTTGTTTGCTTGTTATGAATTTAATATACGCTCATAATTGAAAACATACTAGATATTATAAATAGTAATGCATTAATAGTAATGAATAAATTAATGACATGTTAATGAATGAATGAAATCATTCAGTACTCCGCTCTGGAGACCTAAGCTCTGGTGAGTGTTTTGCTGTATACTTCCCGTCTTCTGGTTTGTTTGTCTGCTGTGTGCCATGATGCTATATCCTGTGTGGTGCTGTTCACACTGATTTCCATCCACCCCATACAGTTGAACCCCCATTACCAGTTTTACCCCCTCAACCCCCTGCTCCTCGGGTAACCACATTCTGTTGTCAGAAATTTAAGAGTATGGCTTTTGTTTGTTCACTTGTTTTGATTCTTTAACTTATTAGTGCAGTCATATGTATTTATCTTTATCTGATTTATTTCACTTAGCATAATCCCTTCAAAATCCATCCGTTGTTTCATAAATGGTAGGATTTCATTTTCTTAAAAAGAATTATTTATTTATTTAGAGGAAGGAAACAGGCAGGAATTAAGGCAAGTAGGCAGGCAGGCAGGAAGAAAGAAGAGGAAGTATTCACCCATCTAGTTAGTTGTTTTTGTTGGTTGTTGCTCCTGGTCCTGGGCTGTGAACCCATATCCTTGGACTTTATGTGGATTAAGCCATGACTTTAATTGCTGAGCCATCAAGGTATTACACATCTTTTTTTTTTTAATAGCCAAATAGCATTCCACTGTGAATATATACCACATCTTCTTTAAACATTCAACTGTTGGTGGGAACTTAGGTTATTGCTTTATCTTGGCTATTGTAAATAATGCGATGACCATGAGAGTGAATATATCCTTTAGAATTGGAGTTTTCATATCCTTCAGATAAATATCACTTAATGGAATAGCTGGATCAAATGGTAGTTTTATCCTTAGGTTTTTAAGAAATCTCCATACTGTATTCCCCATTATTTTTCCATCAAGAGTGTATAGGAGTTCCCTTTTCTCCACATTCTTGCCAGCACTTCTTTCTTTTCTTTTTTGATAAAAGAAATTCTGATGGGTGAGAGATGATACTTTACTGTGGTTTTGATTTGTATTTCTCAAATAACAAGTGATGGTGAGCATCTTTTCATGTGCTTGTTGGTCACCTGCTTATCTTCCTTGGAGAAGTATCTATTTAGACCCTCTGCCCATTCTTTAATCAGATTGTTTTATTTATTTTTTTTGGTGAGTTATACAAATGGCTTAAATATTTTGGATGTCCAATTTGCCAATATCCAGTTATAGAGATTCTTTGTATGTCCTTGTCATTTTCCATCTATCCTTCCTTCTCTTCTTTCCTCCCTAATGTCCTTTCTTTCCCCACCCCCTCCACATACTGTATGCTTTAGCCCAGGTTCCCTGAAAATAGTCCTTGAGGCAGATCATAAACACTCAACCTGTACTGAAAATGGATGGAAAAGAGCTCTTTGGTGGGAAGCAAATGAAAAGATGGTGTGACTGAGCTGGCTACAGCTCTACAAGAAAATAAAGCTGACTTCTAGTAGTGCTGATATTTCCCCAAGTAAATAGAACCACTGTGTGGGGAAAGAGTCAGGGGTAGGCTAGGGATAGAGTCAATACTCATCTCCTGTCTAAGCTCGGTCCATTTGACTCACTGGACATCAATTCCTCACATGTTCCCTCAAAGTAGCTACTGCCCAGACTCCTTTAATTCCATGATATACCACCTGGCTGCAGTGACAAAGATCAGGTCCAGTAATGGTCATCACCCCAGAGGGAGGAGACTAGCCAGATCTGAAGATGAGGCATCCAGGACTTTACCATTGTCAGGACTGTGGGAACCTTCATAGGAATGATGCAGCTGGAAATCAGGCCAATGGTCAAGGTCAAGGAGTCAGGAAAAGCTGGGCAGATATGCAGGGGAGCATTAAATGGGCTCCCCAGTGCAGTCTCTTTACTTTTAATCAATTTTTTTCTTTTGAAAGCTCTGCTCCCTTTCAAAATACTCTGCAACGCGTAGCCTGTCTGCCGTACTGGGTAATGGGGATGGTTGATGTGCTCCAGGCTCTCTCTCTTTACCTGAAGTGTTCAGCTGGAATCTGTATTTTTCCTTTGAGCAGTACTCGTTCTCTTTTCCCAGATTTCCTCCAGCAGGCTGGGTCTACAGAGATTTAATTTTATTCCTTTAGTTACAAAAGACCCTTCCTTTTTAGTGTCTAACTAAAATATAGCTTGCACTGAGAAGTGTGTCAGACACTTCATCTAACATCGCCAAACATTCCCTGAGCAGAAATACAGAGTAGCTCTGTATTTGCATATGTAACCACTTTATATTTCTGTCCTGTAAGCTATTTATGCTCTCATCATTTATGTGTAAAAGCTCTTCTGACTATTGCTCACTTAAAATATCTGAAGATAGCTTTTGAAAAATCTCTTGTGGACATATTTGAACTAGATACCACTGTGATCATAGCATCTGTTCTTTCCTTCAGTATATATTTCCTGGCACCAACATGCCTCTAAAGGATTTATCATAAGGAACCAGTCATCAGATTGGAGTTAATAGGGCTAAGAATGAAAAGCTTACTTAACATAAAAGCTAAATTCTAGTTTCTTGAAAAGCTTTCGAAGATACAATTTTCAGTTAGTTTTGTGACTAAAAACTCATTAATCTTATCTCAAAATACACCTGTTGGCATGTTAGACAGTCTTTCTGTTTTCTTTTGTAGGTCTGAATCTCCTGGAGGGGCAGTCTCGGGCCATCACTTGGGAGCAGCTTCAGATTGTGGACAATGATAACGTTCATGCTGTCCAGCTGGTCACTGTGGACGGCCCGCGGCATGGACAGCTCACTCTAAGAGGTCAACCTTTGTAACTTAGAAAAGAACCTGAGAATATTTTTCTCAAAAGCAAATCGTATTTAATGGGATATACATAGCACCTTTTGGGCCACACTTCTAAAAGAATTTCCATATACAAAAAATCTTTACATCTTGAAACTTTCAGAATTGGTGTTCAGGTGCTAACATCAGTGGTGATTCCTTGTGCTTGGCTCATTATTTAGATCTCAGCTTTGCTTTCTGGAAGCATGTAGTGTGCCTTTTAAATACACTCCTGAACTTATCCTTGTTAGAGGACAAACTATTTCCCTCTCAGTTCACTGCTACAGAGTGATGTACTGAAAAACATAAAAAGTTATGGTTTTTACTACTGCAGTAATAATTATGTTATTAGTAACAGTTGCGGCAGTTTAAAAGAAATGAATTTATTATTATAATGATAAAGATGGTAGTTAACAAGGTTATGGCCCTAATAAAAATAATACTCATATCTTTTTGAAAAATAGTCCATTCCTTTTAATGAATTCAGTGGATTTAATTGAATTACCGTCTTAGTTTGCCTAAATATAATGCATCAAGAGAGTTCTTATTTATCATTATTTGTGATTAAGGGATTCTGCAATCAAAAGGGAATGGTAAATCATCAATTAAAAAATGCTTACCTAATCCCAGGACACTGGAAGATCAGTTTATGGCTAGGTATGTCAGTTAGGGTAGGCACTTAGCAGCATGGAAGGGAATTCCAAATACAGTGGTTAGAAATTCAGTATTATCCTCATGTGACAAGTTACTCAAAGGGAAGTCACCCATATGCAAGGTGTCAGCATCATTTTCTACTCTGCCAGTGCTCTCAAGGTGACGCCGACCTTTTCAGGTTTCGAGTCTGCTTTTGAACACGGAACAAAGAGAAGGAACAGTGAAAGAAGTTATATCATCTAAAATGGTTCCCTTTTACAGCTTTTCTCAGATGCCCGATATGATGATTTCCTCTTTTATTTCTTGCCAATTCATATACTACCCCTAAGTGCAGCAGATTTTATGAACCCGACTTATTTTAAATGGTCATATTGCCGTTCCTAATAGAACTAGGATACCAGTATTGAGGAAGAAACAAAGTTCTTACTAGGCAGTTAACTCCTCAGTAATACCAGTAATGTCTTAAACCAGTCATTATTCCACTAGTGTCTTTAGTATAGTCATGTAGTGTGGGCTATAATGAGGCATCTACTGTCGAGAATTATAATAAATTACTCACAGTGAAGCAGTGTTTATCAATACTGTAGAAATGGCATTGAGAGTGGTAGCCCATAATGCAGTGACGTTCTGGGCTCAGGAGGTAGAAAATAATACTAACATTTATTAAGCACTGACTTTGCACCAGATACTTTGCAAAGCATTCCACGTTATCTTGTATCAGTTTTATGGAATGAGGTTCTATTATTATTTCCACTTTACAGTGGTAAAAGTGAACTTAGATAAGTTCAGTTGTCTAAGATTATGCACCTAGGAAGTGGTAGAGCTGGAATTTAAACACAGGCTGTTTGATACAGAGCTCTTATCCTTGACAGATAAGCCAATGACTCTCCCACTCTAACAGGCATTAGACTCTCCTAGAGGACTTGCTAAAACACAGGTCCCTGGTATTCGCCTTCACAATCTCCATTCAGTCGGTCTGGGGTAAATCCTGAAAACCTGCACTTCTAATGATTTCTCAGGTGGTGCTGATGCTGCTGGCTTAAGACCACTTCTCTAAGAAGTGCCTCCATGCAGTGTGATAGAGACGAGTGGAAGAATAATCAACATTTGTCTAAGGCTTGCTGTCCTTTAAGTTCTCTTATCCTTGCTGGGAATATCTACTAGGTAGATATTATTATCCCTGTTTTATAAGTGAATCTCAAATAAGTACCTTGCTCAAGTCCACACTTGGTCAGTGTTATAGCTGGTATTCAGTACCAAATCTGTAGGATTCCAGAGCCCAATAAATATATTGTTTTTCCAGGACAGGGAAGTGCACCATTTCTTAAAGCCCTCTTCTCTAGTGCTGCTTTCTTTACAGCTGCTGCTTCTATAACCATGTGTTCAGTTAACTCATCTACTCTCTCCTTCAGGGGGGAAAGGATTTCTCTTCACTGTGGCTGACCTGCAGGCTGGAGTGGTTCGCTATCATCATGATGACAGTGACTCCACCAAGGACTTTTTAATCTTCAGGATATTTGATGGCCGTCACAGCATCCGGCATAAATTTCCTATCAACATCTTGCCCAAAGACGACAGCCCACCGTTCCTCATTACTAACGTTGTGATTGAACTGGAGGAGGGACAGACCACACTAATCCAGGGTTCCATGCTGAGAGCTTCAGATATGGACTCCAGTGATGACTACATCTTCTTTAATATCACGAAAGCTCCACAGGCAGGAGAGATCATGAAGAAGCCAGGGCCGGGACTGGTAGGTAAGATGATTTGTCAAGATTTGTGCTAAGGTGGATATCAAGTTTATGAGGTAAGATACTGTTATAATTCCCATTGTTTTGATGGGAAGCTTGAGACTTAGAGATGGTAAGCTGATCTAACCAAGGTTATGCTTCTAGAAAGTTCCAGAGATGGGTCTTAAGGTAATTGTTACACTATGAAAAATTAAGTCTGCCAGGGAAGGTTATGGAAAAATAAAGTTGGAGAAGGTCGTTGAGGGTAGTCTAGATGATTGTTAAAGTGCTCTCATAAATAATAGTTGTTTATATTTTGTTAGAATAATTTTATAACTCCTTAATATTGGTAGGCCAGGAATATGACAAAGTAGGAATAATTGCTATTACTGGTATGCCCTGGTGGAGTAGGGGTCATGTACAGTCCACCCACATTCTAACAGCCTAGGTTCATGTCTCAGAACTGGCAGAAGTAACTAAATAAATGAAATAAAGTGCTTCTTCTCCTCTCTTCTCCTACCTGCCTGTCTCTGCATGTCTTCTTTCCTGCCTGTACCTTAACTTTTAAAAAAAATGTAATTACTATTACTTAAGGCTATATATTTTTAAAATACTTTTCTAACTCTTATTTTTCTGTATATTAAGACAGGCATAGCAATTAAAAATTTTTGCTTTATTGTTTATATCATCCATAAAAACACTTAATGAAGATTCTCTGAGCGCACACAACACACTAGGCAGAAAAGACATTTGGAGATAAGTTCATTATTCTTACATCCCCCAGCATCTGGCAGAGTCTTAGATAAGTATATGGTGTTTTGTGTGACCAATAGGCTATCCTGTCCCTGGCTTCCTGCAGAGGGATCTGTTTAATGGCATCATTTACTATCGTCACTTTGGTGGAGAAATTTTTGAAGATTCTTTTGACTTTGTCTTGTGGGACAGCCATGAGCCTCCAAATCTCTCAGTGCCACAGGTAAGAGGTTGTCTCTGAGCACTTTCCTAAAAGTCTTGTCCACATATATCAATTCTGCAAGATGTTACTGGAAACCACATGAACCAGGTTTGGTGTTTCCAAGTTTTAAAAGCAATGAATGATTAAATTAAATGAATTGCTTTGTAACTTGGTTTCTCTATCATTTACTTTTTCCAAAGAGTTTTATTTCTATGTATATAGTATTTCTATGGACCGTTTCATATGGAATCCTTCACAAAATTTGCTTGCCTCATCATGCTCAGAAAAACACTGATTTTATGTGTGGTAGTTAAAAGTGTATATTTAGTAATTAGACTTTCTTTGCTGTCCTTGACACTAGTGGATTGGGCTCTCCATCGTTTTTCACATCTGTGAAACAGATACTAATACCACATGTAGAGTGATTGTGGGGGTGAGCAAATACATATAAAATACTAAGATATGGTAAGTATTAAACACTCAATAAATAAATTAACTTTTATTTGTTGTTACTTTTGAAGAATTCAGTTTTACTACAACTCAAGGATATAATTTAATTATATAGAATGTAGACAGAGGTTGAAGTAGCCATTTCTATGTAGAAATTGGACAATAGAGTTTCGATAGGATCTAGATAACTATCATGAGAGAACAGACACTTATCAGAAGTTGGATCAGAAAGTGGGGTGAGCAAACACTGGGGGCAATTAGTTCCTGGTGACAACTAACACTGGGTAATAGCAAAGGAGGATGCAAGATAAAGATTTAGACAGAAATTAAAGCTCAGTACAGGAAAAGGATTAATAATGCATATCTCAAGAAAATCAGATCACCGTTAGTGGAATATCATATTGGAAGCCCAGTTCTGAGGGTCAAGGTCGGACTTTGCTATGTTTTTTATTTTTGATTTATCACCTTATATTTTGATTCCCTACATATCTGTAAGAACTCATGACCATAAGTAAACTGGACAGATATAGGGGAAATCAGCAAACAAAAGTTCAGTATTAAGAACATTCTTCTTCTCCTGTCTGGAAATGGATATTTAATAATGTCTTTGTTATAGTCAAATTTCAGTACAATGAGAACATTTTATTTCTCTGTGGAGTCTGTTAAAATAGGATTTTTCTCACCCATAGACACACACATGATAATTGTTTAAACATGAATAAATATGTAAAGACACATCAACTTAGTTAAGCATAAAACATGTTGAAAAATGTGTCCACCAAGAATTACTGCAGAGGTATAAAAAAGCATGCTCGAACATTCTTTTTACACAAAGAACACATTGGAGACTAAATTAGCATGGAAAATGGTCTCTTTGAAGGCACAATAACTATTGTTTCCTTATTAAATCCAGTTTTTCAATTAAGTGGAGCCTCACTGATCCACACTATGGCTGGGAGGTCCCATAGAGAATTTCTGAACTTTGTAGATTAGCAAAAACTGTAATTGGAAAAAAAATTTGACACAGACTGCAGGAGGCTGGAGAAATGACGGTCGCTGTGTTCCTTTATTTTGATAACTGGTTTTAGTTTTTAATTATTGAAATGCTTCATAATGAAGTAGCAAATATGCTCTATAGTTTTGTAAAAGTAATGAAGAATGGACACAGGGAATTAATTTATTGATCACTTATTACCAGCTACTCCCTGTGTTTCTTGTCTTGTTTGATCCTAACAGCACTTCTCTATAATATTCTTTGTTCTTATTTCTAATGTACGGAGAGAAAAACAGAACCCCTATGGGGTTAAATGATTTGTCCCAGGGAGCACAGTTGACAGGTGATTGAGCTTATGTTCTAGACTTTTCTGTATCATCCCATAAGCTTAACCATGTCTCGGTTTTTGTTTGGATATTAATTTATTTTTTTCTATTTCTTTATATTTTATTCTTTTTATTGACATTAACTTGTTTTGAGGTGTACATAATAGCAATTTTACATTTGCATATAGCAGAGTAAGTTTACCAATATTGCCCTTTATTTTCCTCTCTCTTCTTTTACAGTTAATTCCCTTTATCCATTTCCCCCACCCCTCCCCCATCACTTCCCTACCCTTTGATTTACCTTTTTGTCTCCTACCACTAAGAGCCCATAGTTGTTTGGAGGAGTGTGCTCTCTTTCTCTCTCTCTCTTTCAAGTTTAGTTTTGTTTATGTCATTCGTTTGTTTTCTATCTCTATACACATAGAGAGTGTGATCATAAGATGTCTGTTTGTCTCTTTCTGGCTTATCTCACTAAGCATAATTCTTTCCAAGTCCATCCATGCTGTATATGTTAATTTAAATAGGAATGCTCCTTATTTAAAAATTGACCTTATGGCCAACATTATTGTAGACAAAACTGACATTACTGATCTGTGCCTTAGTGATAATATTAAAATAAATTAAATCGAGAGTTAGAATACTTTCATGCGTTGGGATGGGGAAAGACCCCTGGTGCCAAGTCAAGCAGATGTACCATTTCAAGAGAGAGGGAGTAATTGCTTTCTCACAACCCATCATGGATTATTGTAAATAAGGAAATGTGATAATAAAAGCTGTTTGGCAAAGGCTTCTTGCCCTTTAGCAGAATCCTAACCTGTGTGTGTGGTTTTAAGATTTCTTAAAATTCTAAGTAAGACATGTTGACTCATTCAGTTAGCAAGCACTAATGAAGTGCATCCTACTACAAAATACCATGTCAGATGTCATGGAGCTATGGAAGTGAACAAATAATTTTTCAGCCCTTACTATGTGCAATACATTTTTCTGCCTAGTGCTGTTTGATCCTCATGATAACTCTGGAAGGTGGTTATGATGTTTAACTTAGAAATAAGAAAATTTTCACTCAGAACAATTGAGTGACATGTTCAACTCCATAAGTATTAAATGGCATACTCAGCAAATTGTCTGATCACGTCCGCATTCCATTTGATTTGCACAATACAATGGTCTGTTTCTTGTAGAACTTTCAGACAATTCAAAACTAACATGTAAATTACTAATGAATAATCTAATACAGAGAGATCATGTTTGTTGAGGGATAAGTAAACTTCAGGAACAATTAATTCTAACTGAGAAACTGGGTGAGGTTTTAAGAAGCACATTTAAGAGTTAGAAATACTCAAAATCCTGGAGAATGCAAAAAAGATTAAAGAAACAGTATGATCTAAACCACAGGGGCGTGCCTGAGGACTAGAACTGGGTCCATTGTGTGCAATTCTAGTGCCAGATTGGTGTTGAAAGCTAGTAAAAAGAAAAAGGTGAAAAATAAGAGTGTGTCTAAATTGCGGGCTTGGATACCATGCTAATGAATTGAAATTATTCTGTCCCTCCTTGGATGCTTATTTAAACGTTTCAAGGAACTAAATAACCTGTTTGACTTGTAATTTTTAATGATAACATTTGGGGCATAAAAAATTTAGATTAACTTTTGGAATCAGGGCTAACAGAAAACTGTTGCAATAAAATAATAGAATGAGATCTGGAGGTAGGCCCGTATCATTGGGAATGATACCTGGAGGTAAGGGTTTCATGGTCACTGTAGAGGAAATTTTACAAGTGGAAACACTGGGACATAGTGATGTGTTTCATGTGGGCGAAGAATGAGGAACCAAGAGTTATGTCAAGGTGTTTAGGATCCACGGGTAGAGGGGCATAGAGAAATCACAGGATATTGGTTGAAGTGAGGTATAGAACTAAAATAGGTACGTATTTTGTGTATTATATGCCCGTTCTATAATTCTCATGGCTGCATTAATTATAATCATAATCTTAGAATATGAGAGACTCATGATATGGTTCACATTCTTAATAGCTCCTGAATCATTTAAATGGAAATGTATTCAAAGTGGCAAGTTTTAGCGTCATAACTGTGATGAGGTGTTTTGGTATTTTTTTGTCTTTTTGGTATTTGAAATTAATGGTACAAATAATTTCTTTCCAGGTAGTGACAATCCACATCACCCCAGTGAATGACCAGCTTCCAAAAGAGGCTCCTGGAGTTTCTAGGCACTTGATTGTCAAGGAAACTGAGGTGGCCTTGTTAACAAAGAAACACTTACATTTTATAGATCCGGAATCTTATGATGGGGACCTGCTTTACACAGTAACAACTCCTCCATTTTTCAACTCCAGCCACAGGTATTTCTATGAAAAGCCGTCACCTGGGCACTTGTTGAGGATTGTGTTCCGAGTTAAGTTGAAGGCATCAGTATGAAGTACTGCGGTACAATTGCTTTGTTGGTCAAACATGAACTTATACTCAATTCATCATTTACTCTAATGCTATATTACCTTAAACTTATCCCCTATCTGCCTTCAAAATTGTGCTGATTGATAATTGACCTGCATTTTTTTAGTGTCTTCACTTCAGTTATCTTTCTAAAGATAATGCTTTTTTTTTTCTTTTTCATAAAATGTATTGAGTCTTCGTAACATAGTTTTTCTACATTACAAGTCATAAAATGATTATGTTCTATGATATCAATTCAAAAAATTGGCACAAATGTGCTTTAGGCTTGCATCACATATATGATAACAAAGAAATATTTTTCAGAATAAAAATGCTTCCCTTTAATTTTATCAAAGCGGAAGCTTCTGTACAGACTTTTTGCAGTTGTGATGAGAATATTATTGGTGATACTGGATATAAGGCCTACAACCTTCCAACACAGAGAATATAAAGATGGGACCATCTTATTTTTTTCCTTGATGAGCTCTTTGAGTTTTTGAAAATTCGGTTGTGGACTATTCAATTTAATTTTTCTTACCTGGAAAATGAACTGATTTGTTCTCTCATATTTTTCTCTAGACACATGGATGCTGGGAAATTATTCTTGGTGGACAGTATACCAAAGCTAACCAAAAATCTTGCAGCCCCGGGGCTGAGATCATTCAGTCAGGTACAATGTTATGCTGAACTATTGACAAGCATGATGAGAAATATCCTCTGAGAGGATGTGGCATTCTCTGTGTTGCCCTAGGGACTATTGGTCTTTCACATCTGTCAGACATGCTTTGATTTCTATAACTTTGTGATATAGTTTGGAATCAGGAGCTGATTGATGCTTCCAGTTTTGTTCTTTCTAGAGATTGCTTTGACTATTTCTTGAGATTGCTTTGGCTAGCTTTTGTGGTTCTATATACTTTATAGGGGTGCTTGTTTTCTTTTTGTAAAAAATGTCATTGGATTTTTGATAAGGATTGCATGGAATTTATCCACTGCTTTGGGTTATCTGGACATTTTAACAATATTAATTCTAATCCCCTGAACTTGAAATATTTTTATATTTATTTCTGTCTTCAATTTCTTTCGTCAGTGTATCATATTTTCAATGTATGTCTTTTTTCTCCTTGGTTAAATTTATACTTAGGTCTTTTATTCTTTTTGATGTAATTATAAATGAGATTGTTTTGTTTTTTTCCTGTTTAAAAGGAGAAAGTGTTCCAAAAAACTTTCAGAAATATGTGCAAGAAAATAAATATATAAATACCTGCATTTGTAAAGGGGCACCACTATTAGCTATTAAACTTGAATAAACATTTTAACATTTATCATTTCATCTAGTGGATAGAATGTGGTGGCTGTGAGCAGAGCTAACTCCGTGGTCATGCAGCCTGTGAAGTTACATTAAGTCCTGTACTTAAGACGACTCCACACTTGGTTTAGCAGTTTATTGTTGTCATGTTAAAGTTCTTAATGATTTTTAACAGTTAGTCGGGCTTTTAATTTTGTGCTTGGGTCCCACAAATTACAAAGCTGTTCCTGCTTATATGACTAGATCTTGTAGACCTCCAACTAGGGGAATCATAAATGACCAAGACCCCCAGTCTTTATGCTCTGAAATCCAATGCCATGTTTTCCGTGAGACCATGCTTCCTGAGGGTTGCTTCCAACTAGCTCTGAGTGGGAAAGCAATAACTGTTCTTGGATAAAGAGTAGTCTATGACTGCGGACTTTGGCTCCAATAGTCTTGACAAAGTTGCTGCAGATTCCACAGCAATCTAGATTCCCTTCCACCCAATTGTGACTCCCTTTTCTTTTGGGGGTTGTCTTTCTTAATTTCTCTTTTTGATAGTTTGTTTTTAATATATGAAAACACAATGCATTTTTATATTGATTTTGCGTCCTGCAACTGCTCTGAATTTGTTTATTCTAACAGTTTATTGGTGGTCTTTATTTTCTATATATCATATTATCTGCAAACTGTAACACTTCAACTTGTTCCATTTCAATTTGGATCTCTTATTTATTCTTCTTACCTGTTTTTCTCTGGCTAGGACTTACAATATTATGTTGAATAAAAGTAGTAAGAGTGTATATACTTTTCTTGTTCCTGATCTTAGAAGAAAAGATTTTAACTTTATGATGTTAGCTGTGGGCTCAGAATATATATAGCCTGTATTTTATTGAATTGCTTTTCTCTGTACTTAAACTTTGTTGAGAATTTTATCAAAATGGATGTTGAATTTTGTCAATGCTTTTCCTTCATCTATTGAGATGATCATGTGATTGTTAGCCTTTATTTTGTAATGTGGTAGATCGTATCGATTGGTTTGAATTATTGAACCATCCTTGACTCCCTGGAATAAATCCCAATTGATAATGGTATAAGATTCTTTTAATGTATTGTTGAATTTGGCTTGCAAATATTTTGTTGAATATTTTTGCATTTATGTTAATCAGGGACATTGGCCTGCAATTTTGTTTTCTTGTGGCACCTTTTCTGGTTTGGGTATCAAGGTAATGCTGACCTTAGAAAATGAATTTAGAAGTGCTCCTTCCTCTTTATTTTTTGGGAAGAATTTGAGAAGGACTGGCATTCATTCTTCTTTGAATGTCTGATTCACAGGTGAAGCCAATGAATTGTTCCAACTGAAACTAAATAATAATGGTTTATTGGTAAAATCATGTTGTCCCATATGTTTGTTTTTAGGACGACAAATCCTTGATGTATTTACTCTTTCAGCTTTGGAAATTGTTTTTTAAAGTATATGACATCTATTTAAAAATGCTTCATCAAGCTGAGTGTGATTTTTAAATCTCGTTATAATTCAACATAGCCTTTTGCACTGTTTTGTGAACAGGGACCTAATGTATATGTTTTTATTCCATGAAATTAAATTCACCCAATAACCTAGTGTATTAGTTTCCTAGAGCTGCATCACAAAATACCACATATTGGGTGACAATGCAAGAGAGATTTATTATGTCAGAGATCTGGAGACCAGAAGTCTGAAATCAAGGTGCTGACACTCCTCTGAAACTGTATAGAGGGAATCCTTCTTTGCCTCTTCCTAGCTTCCAGTGGTTTGCTGGCAAGCTTTGACCTTTCTAGCTTGTGGATCATTACTCTAGATTCTGCCTCTTCTGCTCTCCTCTCTTTCTCTGTCTCTCTTCTCTTAAAAGGACACCTGACATATTAGAATATGGGCCTGCTTTACCTCAATATCACCTTAATTTAACTAATGACATCTGTAATAGTCCTCTCAAAAACGTCACATTTTTTGGTACCAGGAATTACGACTTCCGCTTATCTTTTTGGAGGGACACAATTTAACTCCTAACTTCTGCTACCTTCTAAAGTACTTTATCAAGCCTCTCCCTACTCCTGTGGACTCTTCCCTGAAGACCCCACTGGGGTGATAATCATGATGACGAGTTTTTAGGTGGCACCAGCCTCTGTGGTGGGGTCAGTTAGGTCCAGTCTCACTGCAGTTGGAGGTTGTAAATGACACTGTCAACTAGATACTCTAATTATTTTTCATTTTATATTTAGCAAGTTTAAGTCGTTTTACCCTATGTTATACAGTTATTTCATGGTGGAATTGATTTGCAATTCAAGTCTTATAGAGTTGGTTGACTTCAAGCACTTGACATATTTGCTGAATTTTTTGGTCCTTTTTGCTTTTGGCTTTTAGAAAATGTGATTTATAAAATGGAGATTTTTGCAATCTTTAAATTGATGATGGTGGCATTTATTAGGTTTTATTATATTTAGCAATGCAGTTCTTAGACCTAGGTGTCTAAAAATCTCTGATCCTTGCAAATCACCACCCACATATCACTTCCATTTGTTTTGCAGGATGCTGTGAACTACATGAAAGTGGCCTACATGCCACCTGTGCAGGATATCGGCCCCCATCTAGGACATGTCCAGTTTATTTTTTCCATCAGTAACCAGCATGGAGGCACTTTGCATGGGATCTGCTTCAACATTGTGATTCTTCCAGTAGACAATCAAGTTCCTGAGGTGTGTACAGTGTTTGAGAGATGGATGAAAAGGAGGGAGGACCCAAGGAAAGAAAGGAAAGAACTTAATACTTAATAAAAATGCTAACTTTTCTCTAGGCTGCTTTAAAGAACTTTCTTATTTTCCAGCTACAGTGTAGGAAAAAAGCATGGGGAGGGGAGTCCTTCACCTCCTATGGGACTTTCTATATGAAAGGTGAGCTTTTCCAGTTGTGAATTTGGCATTATTTTCAAAGCTTTATCAAAATCTCTTTCATTTCCTTTTCTTTCTGCTAAGTTTCACATGTTGATCAAGAGAAGGGGATTAAATTATGTGTCTCTTAGCAACCAAATGGGCTTATTTGCTGTCACCACAGGCCAGCTATGCTGCTCTGTAATCTAAATAAGCTCTTTAATTTTCCAAAATGAATTAAGACGGCCAGGCCTTTCCATCCTATCCTGCCCCACTCCTCAATGTTTATGTAAGCTTTAAAACACTTGGGTTTCTCATTAAAATATAACTACAAAGGAGATGCTACTTTCTGCATCCTATCTGAAAGGCTGGTATTCATTTTTGAGAGTTTGCTCCATGCCCTACCCCACTTATCAGAGTGCTAGACCTAATTAATGTGGCCATTCCTAGGCTCTTTTTTTTTTTTTTCCTCAAAAGCAGAAAGACAAAGCAGGATTATCCATTCATTAGGAGCCAGAAGGGACTAGAACCTACACATCTCATCCCTAAGGAAAGACAGCACCTTCCCAGGTATCTACCTGGAATAGAGCCAGGAAAGCATTGATCTTCTTTTTCCTCTTTGCCATCTTGATATCTGCCCAAAGCTGTGAGGCATAGGTCTCACCCTGAGGATCCAAGGGGCTTACCTAATGCACAGAATTGGTTTTGTGGGGCTAATGTGTGTGTGTGTGTGTGTGTGTGTGTGTGTGTGTGTATGTACACACACACATATATACTTTTGTTTTACTAACTTAAAATTTTATAAGTAGTCAGTTATCATTACATTTTACGACTGGTGGCATATCACAGTATCTCAAAATCAGTTATATAGCACTATTTCTCTTTTTAGTTAGTTTTATTGAAGAACATAGCATTATAACATTATATAGGTTTATAGTGTGCATTGTTATAAAAACACATCTGTATAAATGCATTAAGTTAATTAACATCATCATCTAGTTCTACTTTTTATTGCTTTCTGTACAGGGAAGAATGAAGGTGAGTAGGCGGGCAGTCAGGCACGAAGAGAGGAGGAAGAAACACTTACTTATTCCATTTAGCTGTTAATCGTGGTTGCTCCTCAGCCCCAGTGAGACGAGGTCCTCGAGAATGTGTGTGGACTACGTTTGGTGGCCTTGTCCACTAGGCTACCCGAGTGTGCCCGGTTCTTCTTTTTTTAATTATTGATATTTATTATCTCTTTTGTTGATAATGCTACATTCATTTTTGAATATTGACATTATATCTCAATTTGTGTTTCGCCCCACACCCTCCACCAGAATTCCAGGCTCCTTTATCACCACCTTTACCTTTTCCTCTTTCTTCCCTCCCTCCTCCCACTCCCCTGTCAGCCATCATAAATGTTCAGTGAGTTTTTATTGGGGTTTACTTGTTTTATTTCATTATATTCCACATGTAAGTGGAACTATCCTGTATTTTTTTTTTTTCTTTCTGATTTATTTCACTCAACATGATCCCTTCCAATTCTATCTAGATCATTATAAAGGGCATAATTTTTTTTTTTTTGTATTGCAAAGAATTCCACTGAGTATATGCACCACAGCTTCTTTAGCTCATCATCTGTTGGGAATTTAGGTTGCTAAATAATATTTTTAAATAAAAAGTTGCCAATATTTAAATAGCAGGAAGTTTCATATCAAGTCTGGATTTCGGGATTCTCTTGAAAACTTGGAAGCTCTGGCAACACTGAACCCACTTGCCTGCAGCACCATTTGGAGAGCACGTGCTGTCTGGTCACCCAAGTCCCCACACAACACAGCACTCTCACTCACATGGCTGACCTGACCCTCGGGCCTCTGGCCTTGGGCATTCTGTGAGAATAT
The DNA here is from genome assembly GCA_004363575.1 of Solenodon paradoxus. NCBI lineage: Eukaryota > Metazoa > Chordata > Mammalia > Eulipotyphla > Solenodontidae > Solenodon > Solenodon paradoxus. Next base: position 58,431 of record RJWH01001144.1, read on the forward strand.
GTGCCAAACAGCTCACAGGAAAGAATCTAGACACCATTTGTTGCCTTGGTCTCTGTCAGGGACCAGATCACATTCTCTGTGGTGAAAATAATTCAGGATGTCTGTTATTCTGATACAATTTTATTCAGACCCTTCTTTTCTATGTATGAGATATAGGCCCTCAAATAGCCAAGCACTTAAGGAAGCTAAAGTTTTTTTCTAGAATGATCATGGAGAAATACTCTTTTTGTATAAGGTGATCCAAGTGTCTTTCTTTTGAAAGATGTTCTGTGGGGAAAACCAAAACGAACATAGAAACCAGTTTCTTCATTTGAAGATAAAGGAAATAGTTACGAGGAGTTGGTTAGTGGTTTATTTTTCCTGTAATGTATGGGACAATAGAAACAGTAGATTTGAGGATTGAGAATATGGAAGATAAAATTAAATTAGTAGGTTAAGTGAAACCAGTGACAGAAATGGTTCCCTGAGGTGAATTACCACAGAGAGTTGGGCTGAGAGCTAACCACTGCTGTATCTAGACTTGATGTTAAGCTGAAGTCCAGAAACCTGAGCACCTGGTTCAGGCATGGACTGAAAATTCATAATTAATGAATACTAGCACATTTGCTTGAAGGTTTTAAGTTGTCCTAAAATACATATATGTTAAAATATCATCTAGTGGGGCAAAGTACATTCCTTGAAATATTAGTTCCTTGGGATAGGAATTACTCCAACTTGGGAAAAAATGAGGCTGGCAGGTAAGAGCTCTGTTTCAAGGATAATACTGATCTCTAAATAAGAATTCCCTTCATTTCTCTCTCCTGCACACAGTGACAATGTAGGTTTGACAAAATGAGAGTGAGGCATTTAGGAAGGGTAGGGGATGCAGGTATTTATAGGAAGACAAGGCTCTTGCTTTTACATTGTCCTTTGCTGGTAGAAGTAGTTGATGAAAGGAGAGACGGTGGCTGTCTCAGGACCACTGGTCTCTTCATTGCCATGACCCAGAGGGCTGCCTTGGGTACACCCATGGATGCCCCTGGCAGCTGTCTCCTGGTGACTAGGTGGATAGAGCAAGGCTCAGAGTAGGGGCTGCAGTTTCTCCTGACTTACTTCCCTTTCCTGTACCCATTCCTCACACACTGTCCCCTTTTACCAACTCTTTCCTCAGGGAAACTTCTCCTCTCTGGGAGCTGTAGCTTCTCTGAGGAGAGTAGCTTCTTCCTTGAAGAATGCTTTGTCTTCACATTGGCAGGACATATACCCCAGACCATCTGTTATGGACCTACAGAGTCCCTAACCTGGTACCCCAACAGTATCTGCTGTTTTGCTTCTATATGGTAATAAAAACTTGAGTAAATAACAGAATAAACAAAATTAAGGTTTTCTTACCATAGCATCTATGAGCATTGAATGTGCTAATATGCCTTATAAATCTCTAAGGTGAAGGTATTGTATATAACTGTTTTCTAAACTTATTTGACTGTGGAACACTTCCTGCCAGCTTCCAATGTGGTAAAAAAAAATCTAAGCCCTTCTAGCTTGCCTTTTATTTGCAAATGTATTATTAGTTGATCAGTGTGTTTCTATTATAGAAAATTATCTTTATGACTTTAATGTTTAAGTCTTAACGTTTGACTGTTATGGAATCTTCAATTTCTAATCTTCAATTTCCCTGTTCTACTACCATCTCTAAAAATGTACTATAATTATCCTTAGAAGCTCCAATCAATTTCCCAAGTTTTTAAGAATTTTTAGGGTCAGCATGTCCTGGTGGCCTAGTGGTTTAAACCAGGCACAGTCCACATATATCCCAAGGTTCCCATTTCAAAGGTTCAAGACCATGGACTGGGGAAACAACCAGTGGTGAACAACTGAATAAAATAAATAAACTACTACTTCCTCTTCTCTCTTCCTGCCTGCCTGCCTACTTGATTTTATTCCTGCCTGCACCTTTCCTTTAAAAAAAAAAACAACTTTTAGGGTTAAAAAAGAGATGAATTATTTTTTCTAGAGGAATTTGATATAGATTTTGTTCATTTGTGGATTTAGGTATATATGTGTCAAAAAATAGCAGATGTGAACATGATGACAAATATTATTTTATCAATTTAGTATCTCCAACAGTAACCAGTTTAATAGCATCTTCTACTATACAGTGTCTAAGATGAAATGTATATACATAAAGGTTCATAAACTTGTTTATTTTTATATATCAGTTTTTAGAATCAGAAACACTTAGAAAAATTATTTCAGCCTTAAAGTCCAGTTATCAACATGTCCTCTCTACCAGCCATATTGTTGAAAAATTAATTAGCACGTGAAGATGGTACTGGAAGTTTTATATTGATTTCATGAGCTCTGATTTTCAGGGATACCCTTGCAACAGGCTTTGAGTGTTCCCTCTCTGCTTCTTCTAGGTGTTTACCAAGCCTCTGAGAGTGACTGAGGGAGGTCATAGCGTCATCAGCACTGAGCACATTCTGGTTTCCGATGTGGATACTACACTGGACAACATCCACTTCTCCCTGAAGAGAAGGCCTCCACACGGGAGGGTGGAGCTGGATGGATTTCCTCTAAACACAGCAGGCGCGTTTTCTTGGGGAGACCTGCATGCCTTAAAAATTAGGTTAGAGTATTTCTTGGCTTTTTTTGTGTATCTGCTTTGGGTCTCCCCTGCATCAATTGTGAGACACAGTAAGAAAAAGAAGTTTGTCCAGCTTAGTACTTTCAAGAGTCAGTTGAAAATGACAAATTTCTCATTTCACTCCAGACATTTTCTTTCCCTCTAACTTGCTCTACTGGTGGCAATGACTTTATAGATATTTGAGCAATGACGATTAATCGCCACGTTACATGTGCTGCAACCACACATGTGAAAGGAGGTCATAGTCAACCCCGGTGAACATAGATGGGAGTGATCTGCAGGGCTAATCCTTGTAGCTGAATGCGGCTTTAATAAAAGCCAATTTTATAACACTAGAAACATGAGGATAGAATTCTGTTGCTAGATGTCTTCAGTAGAAACTTTTATTCCATCCCACTGGGGTGGTCAGGTCAGGTAGACCATGGTGTTGTAGTTGGGTCTCTCCTACTTAGGGATTGGAGTAATCCTGGCCTTTTGGTCCTTCTGTTATTTTCCTCAATTTAAGATCTTTTATCTCTTCTGCCTCTTGCATTTCTATAAAAAAAACAAAAACAAAACAAACAAACAAACAAAAAATACGTTTCTAGGAAATCTAGTAAAACAACTTTTCTGGAAATTCAGGTTTCTCGAAAGCATGTAGACAGATCCTCTGGTTAATATGTCCTTATACGTTTAAGTTATAAATAGGAATTATGACCCCTTTGATAAACTATAATAGAAGGTATTAGGTGTCACATACTTAGTTCCACACTTGACTAGGAAGTTGAATAAGGATTGAGCTTTGTGTATAGGAAGGTAAGTTTAATCTGACAATTTAGTTACATTGTTGACTTACAGTTTCTTACATCATCTCTTTTTGCCATTCCTGTCTTCATTAAAATTTCCTTTTCCCCTTGAGATCTCACATCTTAGTTACATATTAGAAAGAGAGCTTTGTTAGATAATTCCTATTAGGGAGTGATAAATAGTCAGAAATAATAGTACTGTCGTTTGGCAGCCCATATAGTTTTAAGCATTCATTTGACAGTTCCTCCAAGAAACTTGATGAGAATTTAAGGAAAATTGGGTCAATATTAGACCAAGGAAAACTATTTTTAAGTTTGGGAGAGATTTAAGAATCTTTGTAAATTGATAGCTAGTAAACAGAAAAGAGGGAAAATGGTAGGAGAGAGGTAAGTAATTCATAGATCAATTTTTTAGGGAAGAGCTGAATAAATTCAGAGCACAGGATGAATGATTAGCTTTGAAAGTAGAGGAGGAGGGAGAATCATCAGAATCTGCCTTATCGCACTTTTACCCATCTGCTGCTCAGTCAGATGGCCCCTGCATCTTGACCATTGTTACCTATTAGAGGGTAGTATTATATCAATTGATGCCCAAAATTACATTGATAACTTGAAGGACTATTTTTATTTGTAGACATAGTATGAATACATTAACATGTTTTTCTGAGGTGGAGTAATTTTGCCACTAAGGATAATTAAATAGTTAAATATGTGACTTCATGATTATGCCAGGGGTTTTGTGACTGCATGTGCATGCATGTGTGTGTGTATGTGTTTTAAAGGAAAGGTACAGGCAGAAATGAAGGCAAGCAGGCAGTCAGGCAGGTAGAAAGAGGAGGAAGACATTTATTTTACTTAGTTGTTTCTGTTGGTTTGTCTCTGCCCCACACACACCCCTGGTCCCAGGTCTTGAACCTTGTTCCTTTGGATGTATATGGACTGGACTATGTCTGACTGAAAGACATAGACTTAACAGCTAAGTCACCAGCACATGCCTATGCTGTTTTTTTTTGTTGTTGTTATTTATTAAATACATGGGTAAAGGCATGTAAGAACTCCTGCATCATACATCTCAATGTACTCTTAAAATGGCCTTCAGAAATTAGTGACAAATATCCCCTTAGGTATCAGCATGATGGATCTGAAGAACTTCAAGATGACCTACTCTTGGAGGTCACAGATGGCAGAAACTCAGCAGAATGTGTTCTACATATTGAGGTTGGTAGAAAATTTACTCCCAGCTTCATATAGAAGTAAGACATCTAGCTTGGAATAATCTTTGGTTCCTGATAGAGCTTGAAACTCATGGGCTCCAAATCAAGAGACTGTCTGCTTACATCTTTGCCTCAGGACAGGTAATAAAGAACAAAGTTATATTGGTGAAATGGGCTTTCTGTTTTCACTTTCTAATCCATTTTAAGGCAGAGTTCTTCTGACCTTCAGTTCAGGCACTTAATGAAAAAACTCTTTGTCCCATGTATAAATTGTATTTAATATTTTTGAGCTATAACTCATATATTTATTTAAAAACTGGGCATGCATCACCAGACTTCTCCCTGTTTTGTGGAAGAAATGATGGCTGTATGCATGAGGTGCCCCTTTGTGAATTCCCATACTATATTCCCTGGGCTGAGGTCTCTTTGAGATGATTATTTTTCCCCTTTTGACAAAGGAAGAAAGATCTGCACATAAAGGTGGAGTATATGCCTAAAGTCCTGGTGAAACTCAGAGCTCCCAGGTTTCTCTGTTGAGTGACTACCCAAGTACATAAACATCACTCATAGCATTTGCAGGTATTTATTGTTTGTGACAAAGGCTTGCAGAAAGACTTACTATACTTTGTTGAAGAACCATTCATTATTCTCACTGTTCCAATTTCTGTTTCTATTTGAATTTTGCCAGGTCTTCATGACATGAAATTATAATTAGTGCTGGTAATGTGTTTGTGAGATATTTTACAGTTAATAATGAATTAAGAATGATAATATCCACCTAATGCTTTAAAAAGTAGACAGGGAATGAGTTAGCTTCATTGCATAGTGAAATGGTCTAAGAAGGTTCAACGACTTGCCCAGACTTGACTGTGCAGACCTGGGCTGGTATTTATGCTTGTGTGTGGGGGCCTGTCTTCATTCTTCACTATGGCCATGGCTGTAAATTCCCTGCTGATTACAGTGGTCACTCTTGCTCCTGATGCTTTTTCCATGCCAGTCACAATGCAGAATCTCTTCCTTGCAGTTTCCCATTTTATTCTCTCGTACTTGAGGTCTAGAGGGAGAACAATATGTTATTTCAGCTTCAAAAAGGAAAATTTTCTTCATTGGCAAACTTTTACATATAGAGTTTTTCTGAGTAACTTTTTTTTTTTTTTTCTGTAAAGTGAATTTGATCAGGGAAAAAAAGACCTTCTCTACACTCTCTGTCTTTTTAATGATAGTAACAGAGCATTTGGGGAAAACAATCTCTTACTTTTCAGACAAAAGGGTGTAAAAGCCAGTAGGAGGTATGGGCAAATTTTGGACAATTGTTTGTATTCGGTTTATATCCAGAAGCAATGTTTTTAATTCTGTTGCCAGTAGATTTTATTTTCCATTTGAAAGCTGAGGCTCTTTTATGAACTGCTACAAGATTATCATCATGAATATATTGGTGTGATTCCTCAGATAGAATCAAGAACAATAAGAAAGTAGTTTCAATGAATCCACTCATAGGTATCAAACAAAGATATTTTTTCCTCACAAGTCAATAGAAAATGAATAGGGTATTGTATTTTTTACATTTAATTAAATAAGTCTGATTTCCACCATCCCATACCTCTATCCATTCAAGTGTCAGCATAATTTTTTGTATATCTATTTCAGAGTTGTTAGCCTGCTTAATAGCAGAACAACAGGATATTATACACATAGTTCATTCCTTTGTTTATTCCATAAATATTTTAGTGCCATCTATATGCTGGGTCCTAGGCTAGATGCTTAGGTACCATGATGAATAAAACGATGTCCCTGTTCTTTTAGGGAGCTTCTAGGCAAAGGCAGGCATAAACAGATTATCACTGAAATAATTGAGATCTGGATGCAGTTTTCAAATAGGGTGTTAAAAGAGAGTAAACAATAGAAGTCCCTAAATAAGCCTCAGTTGTCCAGAAAGTTTCCCCTGTGGAATCAACAAGGAACCTGAAGGAGGAGGTAGCTGAGGAAGGAGCTGGGGCAGAGTGTGCCAGGCGAGAGGCAGAGAGTGCATACATGGTGCAGAGATCTGAGATATGAGGAACATAGTGTGTTGGTGTGAGGTGGCAAAAGCATCCATCACAGGATGTGAGGCTGTTGATATCCTAGGAGAAGTGCTGGGAAGTTATAGAAGGTGTCCTAGGGCTGTGACTTGATGAAAGTCACAATTAAAAAAGGTAGTGAGTGTGTTGAATAATACCATTATTGAATGTTTGGAATTTGCTAAGGGATCTCGAAACTCCTCACAAGAAAAAAATTAAAATTTGTGTTTGTAACTATATAGTGACACAGTTGGCGATTATTTTGCAATGTGTACAAATATCAGGTGATTATGTTTTATACCTGAAATGAATACGTTATAAATCAAGTGTACTTCAAGAAAAAATATGTTAAATGAAAGATCTCTTTGGCTAAAGCATAGGGGAAGGAAATGTAGGGTTGAGGATAGTCAAAGGCCAGATTTGCTAAATAAACTTGCTGCACACACCTTATTGTGCTTGTGATCTCAAGGATGACTGTCTTTTATTCCCCGTTTAAAAACATACTTTTTCAAGCTTTTGCCTCATCTTTTAATTTAGAGGGCTAGTGTGATGCCGTGTCACTTTCCTTTCTACCTGGAGCTTGATTTTCATGACGGTGAGAAGAAAATGTTTTGTCAAGTTGAAACCTGGCATTGATTTAGTGGTTATGGAGTTTTAGATTTAATTCAATATGTTCAAAATGTGGCTGCTGCTGCTTATTGTAAATCCAGAGAAATGTTCCAGTTGGCAGGAAATTGAGAGTGAAGGAAACCTTTGCAATCATCAAGTAATTTAAAATATAAATAACTTTAATTTAGTAAATGTAAATGCATCAGATCACAAGGACAAGATTTCCTCTAGAATATGTGTGAATTTAATGAAGGATGGTAGGGGCATCAGTGAAGAATGCTTTCTATTACATTTATATTTTGTCTGTCTGGAAACAAATGAGAGCTTTGAGTCCCAAGTCATAACCATACCCTCCTGTTCTTACCTAAAATGTCTCTCATGTGGGTCATTCTTTGCAAGATGATTCATATGGGGAAAGTTAAAAGATACACAATGTTTCGCCAAATTCCATGGCTATTGTTTCATGTATCTGTAAGATTGAAATGCCTGTCATTTCAGCTATGAGCAATGGGTTACTAGTTGTCATTACTTTCTTTATCTTGAAAACATGTGACTTTTTCCTGTGTAGGTATTCCCTGTAAATGATGAGTCGCCTGTCCTGAAGGCTGACCTCATCCCCATGATGCATTGCTTAGAAGGCGAAGAGGTGGTCATCAGCTCTGATTACATTTTTGCTACTGATGTGGACAGTGATGACTTGAAACTGATATTTATGATTACTCGGGAACCTCAACATGGGGTAGTGAGGAAAGCTGGAATCATAGTGGACCAGTTCTCTCAAGGAGATGTTCTCTCGGGGACTGTGACATACCAACACACAGGTAAGTGACAGCACTGGAACTAGTTTGAATGATGGGATGTAAGCAATCAGACAGTCTTCACTCCTTGCTCTGGGCTTAATTTTGGCTTCTATTACCAAAGAAGCAAATAGTAGCCATTTTTTTTTCCCAGAGTGATCTCCTTACATCGAAGCATTTATGACCTCATCCATACAATACATTTCAAAATGTTTATAGAGATGTATATTTGTGGTTCTGTGGCTAAGGTGCAGGCCATGTAAAACCCAAGGACCTTGGTTCAAGATCTGGGGCCAGAGGAAAGGGATTAAAAAAAGAGTAGAAAAAGAGCAGGTGTTAGTGCTATTCTGTTTCTTATGCTTCTACACAGGTATACAATTCACACTGGGGTCCTTCTCATTCTCCTTTTTTTCCTGTCAATTTGAAGAAGACTTTATTCGACCATCACAGATTTCTTGAGCCTAAATCATAATAAAAATGCCTGAAGTAAGCTTCTAAATGTAATTATGTTAACTTAGAAAGTTTACTGATCACCTGTTGGCTCTTAAGAAGGAAATGGTCTGCTTTTTGAGCACCTGAAATGCCAAAGATGACCTCTTGCTTTTGGGTGACTTGCCTACATCACACAACAGTGATGGACATAGATTAAGAGACACAGTCAACCCTTATTATAATCATATTTACATTTCTGGAATCTCATTATGTTGTTACCCAGGTGGTGCTTGTTCCCTCATGTAAAATGTTTACAAAAAGAAAATATTCATTCCATGTGCATTCTGCAGGCTACATCACTAGGCGCTGTAAGCTGCAAAGAAATAGCAATTCAGACTCTCCTGTGAAAGACTTTTAATAGAACTGTGTAGATAAAACCCACTCACATGCGAAGATGACAGTGCGACACATTTGCATATTGTCACATGATCACCCCTCATCTGTCTCCTGTATTTGATTGAGAGCACTCCTCAGTGATGATGCCATGTGCATCCTCTTCTGCTACACTCTGTTAAAAGTTCCAGTTTACTCTTCCATATGCCTCTCTTAACCTGTCAATTCCATTGAAGAAGTATGATTGGGTATGTAGCCCAGGTGGGTGGTACAGGAAATCAGCATATTAGAATTCAAATAATTTTCTTCTTTGAAGAAACAGACAATGCAAGCAGTGAGGCAGGAAGGGAAGTCAAGGAGGGGGCATTAAGCTAGTTAATGATTAATCTGGGAATGGGAGAAAGCATTTTGAAATAATATTTTTCCTATCTTCTTTGAAACAATGATTCATTAGGATGCCATTTCTCTTGCAGTGAATTAGTTAATATGGGATGTTTTAATTGCTCTGTCAGACAACTTTTTTTTTTGGAGATGATCAAAGTTTAATTTGAAAGTGTGATATCTGTTAAGACAATTAAGGCAATTGCACCGGTTGAAAGAAAGGCATGGCAAGAAATTTTAATCTTGAAAAATTTAAATCTATCTCTTTATGTCTGTCTAGTCTTAGGAAGGGTTTCATTGGTTATTTTCTTCTGGAGGACATAGACCTGTGCTTGATATTTCTAAATACCTCTCAAGAGATCACAGCAAGGTGCTCACCTCCTTTTGATTTCCCCACTAAATCTCAAGTAGACTGGCAGAAAAGGGATCCAGAAATCAGTGATAGTTGTTTTCTACATAATTTCAACATTTCTAGCAAGCTAGTGAAACACAGGTAAAAAAGGGATGAGAATCTGTTTTCTCACCCAGTGCTTTCTTCCTTGTGCTAAAAACTAAATCTTGTTTAAGGTCATGGCCATGTAAAGGTCTTTTAACTAAATTTGTTTCATGAGACCTTGTAGGACATTGGGACAAATTATTTCTGATAATGGTTTGTTTGGTCATGTTACTAAATTAGAAAAAATACTATATTCAAAGAATATTTGGTTATTTGAGTGTTATGTTTTCCCTTATTTGAGTGCTATGTTTTCCTCAATCAGTAGATTTTTACTTGTGTCTTAGCATGAATATAAAGAGCCACAGAATTGCAGGGTCTAAAATATGTGACCCTGCTCTTTTCCCCATATATTGATGAGGGCTACACCAAAGCAGTTTTATCACCATTATTTTATTTACTTTCTATGATTATGAAAATAATACATGTTCATGGTGGAAAACCTTGAAAGTATGGAGAAATATAAAAAAATGTTTTGAAAAATGTCACCTCAAAAAGATAATCACTATTAACATTTCACTATTACAGTACTTTTATTTTCTTTCTTATAATCATAATTTTAACATAGTGGCAATAATTTTACATTTGCAATTTTGTAGGTTACTTTAAAAGTTTATATTATCACCTAAAATTAGCATATTTATTAAATCTTGCAAAGTTACTATAAATAAGTTCTAATAATTGAATAAAAGTACACTATTAGTAACTTTTCTATTTTTCCAACATTAAGCATGAAGTCATTCAGAATTTTTCTTTTAAATAACATTATGGTTAATAGTTTTAAGTATAAATTTTGCCTTTAGACTATATTCCATTTCACAGAAAAAAATTCTTTCCTCCATCCATATTGTATTTTTTTTTTCATGGCTTAAAGTTCAGTATACTTTTCCAGGTTTTCTTGTAAATGTGTCCTAAACTCCCATTATGTTGAAATTTCAGTTACTGAATGTACTATGTTTACCTTTTTTTCTGTTTCAGTCTGTCCTTTGTTACTAAAATGATATTTCCATCCTTCTCCTGACTCCCTCTCTCTGCAAGTCTCTCTCCCACCTACAATCCTCTGTCTTGTCTACCTGCTAAACTATTCATCCTTTAACACTCAGTACAAGGAGAGCAAAGCCTTCTGGAAAGACTTTTCTGCCTTTCTGTGCATTTGTGCCCTGCCTTCCATGCCACTGTCTGCCCAAACTTTCATTCTCCTTCACCCTCTGCACCTTGTACTTAATCAGGTCGAGGTATGTGACATTGCCATTAAAAGGTGAAAATTGACTTAATAGTGCCCATTTCAGATGATTTCACTTAATACTTGCAATACTGTTATAGCTAACCACATTTTTTCTCTAAAATTAGACTGTCTGTGCCTGACATCTAAGTCTTTTGACATTTGACATTCTTATGAAATCTTTGGCATTTTCAAAGTGTCTGCCTTTTTCTCTGCTAAGGCACCCAGAACACTGATTGTTACATAGTAGGCATTAAATACATATTTATGGAGTGAATGATGAATAAATAAGATTTAAGCCAATTTTAAAAATAAATATGAATAGATGAGAGATCTCAGATTTTGATTTTTCCTAAAGTTGAAGGTTGATTGATTTGAATTTTGTCAAATTCACCTCATTTTTCATATAATCCCAGTTCTCTCATCTTTTAATCATTTGGTTGCTTGATGATATAATCTATAAATTTCCTTGTTGTTGTTGTTGTTGTTTTTTTTTTCAATAATATTGCCAAGCACAATACTCTGTAGGCTTGACCAATGCATCTTATGAAAAGAGGGGACATCCCTGATTTTGGTGTTTTAATCTTATCAAAAATTCAAATACAGTTGTTTGCCTCTTGGTACTTTCTAAGTGATGCATGAGAACTACCAAAAGCATACCTGAAGAACTTTTCTGTCCCCTGGATGGTGAGTGTTACTTTCTCTATGCTGTTAGTAACCCCAGGACAGATTGCCGTTTATTGATAACCTAGCTAATCCTAACACTTTTCTTCCTTCTTTCTCTCACTGCCTAAAATGGGGCCATTTCAAATTCTATAGGTACAAACTCTAAAGAATAAAAAGAAAATGAAAATTAATGCCACTACTTCTTTTCCAAGTACTTTTGCTATTTTGTTAGCGTCTTGACTGTTAGGTTATATAATGAGTAAACTATTGAAATAAACATGTGGATTATCTTTGTATTTCACCTATCCAGATTCTTTTCTTTCTCATAACTGCTATGGGGTTGAGGGTTGTTCAAATGTTGGCTAATGCAAATGAGATGACAATTACCAAAAGGCTAAGGGTGCCTTCTGCTCTCCCTGGGCTTAGTCCTAACACTAAACAATTATGAAGGAAGGATGAAACCATCACCAGTCAAGCTTTGTGTCTCTTCCCTGTTCACTTTTGAACTGTCAGGCCCTTGTTAGCCCTGTTTTGCCCCTCCACATGGTAATGGCTGGCTGGCAGAGATTTCAACAGAACAACAGATGGGCAAGCATTTTTGTGTTCTTTTCATGACTGATAAAACTGGGTTGACATTGTAGCCACAAGTTGCTTTCCTTACCATTCTATGCTTGAGAAGAGGTGTGAGTAAATTTCATATTGGTCTTCTGTATTTTCAAAAATGCAGATCATAGTTACAGTTGTGTTTTCCAGGTGGTGAGATTGGCCTAGTGCCTTGTGTTGACACAATTGCATTGGTGATTTCGGATGGAGAAGCTGGCCCTTTTGTGAATGGCTGTTGCTACAATGGACCTCTTCCATCTGTTCCTCTTCATAAGTCCTTGCCAGTGTATGATCTCAACATCACAGTGCATCCAGTGGACAACCAACCACCTTCAATTGCAATAGGTGGTAATTTTATTTTTTGTTACACTCCTATTTTCCCTAGTTTCATGCCTATGATTAAGTAAAATATTGCCTTTACGAGTAGTAAAGACAGAAAACTACTGTACAGAATTGCCTCCAATAATTACCTAAACACAGATTTGTAGAAATTCTCAAATCTAGGAGATGACATGGCAAGAACTTTTACTTGTTTAGAAATTTAGATAGTTCTGCATGGAAACTGTGTGTGTTTGTACGCCCGTACGCACGTGTGTTACGATAAAGACAGCTTTGGAATCCTCAAAAGTTCTGCATTTATTTCATATCAGAAAGTATCATTTGCCTGCTGGAGAAAGAGTAATTTATTTTATTCACAATACTTTCTATTAAAATAGAATGCATATACCAGAGAGATAATTTATGTACATTATTTGTTTTTCAGAAAGTCATCTCTTCATAGGCATAATGTATATGTTCTGTCTGTCAGAAAAAAAATACAAGCATATGTATGAATGTTTTTGTAATTTGCAAACTATCTCCCAAGCAATGCTCTGGAAAGAAAGCATTGTCCCTGCAGAATAATTAAGCACCAGGGCATAAAAAATATGTACATTATGAACAGTTCATAATAGCTCTCAGGCAATTAACGCTCTGACAAGTAACAACTGATCTTGAAGAGTACATAAACTACATTTAGCGGCTTATCATTGAAACAGTTTGGCAATTCTTATTTTCATTTTTCATTTCCATAGAGACACCAGGGAAATCAGAGTTCCTTGAGGACGACTAAAGGGTTGTACTGGATCATTTAGTATTTCTGTTGTCTCTCCATTATTGTTTGGCTTGGTTGTACAAGAAAAAAAATAATTCCATAAGTCAAATTAAATTCCACCCATTACCCCTGAATATTTTCACTGTAAGAAGAATTATGCCAAAGGAACATCTCCATTGGAAGTATATTTGCATATGGGAGGATTTTCTGAATTGGAATTCTAATTACTCCCTTTTGTCTTTACTATTCTGATTAGAGGATTTTCCAGGAAGTCATAGCTGTGTTATTTTGTTTCCATTTTTACGCAGGTGCCATATTTGTAGTAGATGAGGCTTCCTCAGCAACCCTGACGATTCACCATTTGTCCACTGCTGACCCTGACACTGTAGCAGATGACCTGGAGTTTGTTTTGGTTTCTCCTCCCCAGTTTGGCTACCTTGAAAACAGACTCCCTTCTGCAGGTTTTGAAAAAAGCAATATGGGCATAAGTATAGGTGAGTCATGGTTTTTATGATCAATAACAACTTGTCTATGTTTATGACTGCTTGGCAGATCATGTTTAATAATTAGGTAAAGCCTTCGCAGAAATGTTCAAAGCACCATATGTATTCAAGCAGTTATTATTATTAGAGCTGATATTTTTGAATTTTGTTTTCATTTTAATTATTTTTAATTCCCCACACAGGTGAGTATACATCAAAATAAATGGGAGTTTTACCTATGGAAAAAAATGACATTAAACATTGAAGAAATGGTGTTTGAAAGTCCCTCACGGCAACACAGAATACTGTGATAGAATAAATCTGATGGAATTTCACAGATCTTGTTCTGTGATGTAATCATTTAGCACCTTTAATAGGTATTGGTGGGAAAGATTAGGAAATATACTATGGGAATAACAGACAGGACGCCTGAAATGTTGAAACATGACATTAATTTTGAACCAAAATGTGACACAGATATTTAGTTTTTGTATTTCAGACAAAAAACAACCAAAATAAAAACAGAAATCAGAACCAAAAATATGCAAAGACACTTTAGAAGTACACGAATGAATGAGTATCTACTTATGTGTCAGTATATCTTTTGAGGCATATTCATTTCAAATATGAAGAGGTTGGGTTGAGGATTAATTACATGAATAGAGTAACTTAATTTATAGGAAAAAAAAGACCCAATATGTGCTGCCTACAAGAAACTTAACTTTAGCTTTGAGAAAACAGATGCTTAGAATTAAGGGATGAAAAATGTTATCCTATGCAAATGGAAATCGAAAGACGGAAAGAGGGCTATACCTATCTATATCAGACAGAACTGACTTTAAGCCAAAACTGGAACAAGAGCCAAGAAGCTTATTATACAATGACAAAAGGGTTAATATATTAGATTATATAACAATTGCATGTTTATAAGTGCCCAACATTGGAGCACCTAAATGTATTAAGCAAATATGAACAAATCTAAGGAGAGTAGTAGACAACAGTACAATAAGAGTAGGAAATGCCAAAATCCACTTTCAACAATGAATAAATCATCTAATCAGAAAAGTCAACAAGAAAACATTGAATTTGAACTATACTTTAGATCAAATGGACCTAGTAGACACACACACACTCTCATATCTATATATAACATTCCATCCAGTGGCATCACAGTACATTCTTTTCAAGTATAAGTGGAGCATTACCCCGGATAAGTCATATAATAGGTCACAAAACAACTTTTAGCAAATTTAATAATATTGGAATCATATAAAGTATCTTTTATGACTATACTGGCATAAAATAGCAAGAGAATAGCAAGAGAAACTAGAGAATTCATGAATCTGTGTAAATTAAACAACACAATCTTGAATAACCAATGGACCAAAGATGAAACAAAGAAATAAACATATCTTGAAAAAAAAGAAAATAGAAGAACAACATACTAAAGCTTATGGAATATAGCAAAAACAATGCTGGAGGAAAGTATAGAGTAATAAGCACCTATATTTATAAAAGAAGAGCCTAAATAACCTAACTTTATACTATAAGGAACAAAATATAAGAACAAAATAAGCCTTAAGTTAGAAGGAAAGAAATAACAAAAAGTATTTTTCACAGAACTAAGAAAAACTATCTTAACATTTAATGTGGAACCACAAATCCAGAATAGAAAAAAAGTCTTGACAAAGAATAAAACTAGAGGCACATCATTGTTCCACTGTCTTGAACGACTCAAGAAGGACTCAAATTGAATGAAGGATTTAAATGTAAAGCCTAGAATTATAAAACTCCAGGAAGAAAATTCCTTGACATTGGTCATAGCAATGATATTTTGGGTATAACATCAAGAGCACAAGCAAAAACAGCAAAAAATTAGCAACTCAAACTTTGTCAAAGTAAAATGCTGTACTACCAAATAAACCAGGAGCAAAATGAAAAGACAATTTACAAAAAGAAATATTTGTAAAGCACATATGTGATTAAAGGTTAATGTCAAAAATATTAAGGAAGTTAATAACAACACCAACAAACTAATTTAAAAAATGGACAGTAGATAGGTTTTTCAAAAGAAGACATTCAAATGGAAAAGGTGTTCAACATCACTAATCATCCAGGGGATGCTAGTCAAAACCACACAGAGATATTACCTCACACATGTTAGATTGGCTAAAAGATAAGCAGTAAGAATTCTGACAAGGCTGTGAAGAAAGGGGAAACTTGTGCACTGTTAGTGGGTATGTACATTGGTGTAGACACTTCAGAAAACAATATGGAGGTTTCTCTACGTTTTCCAAGTAGAACAAACGTGTTATCTAGGTATACAGCCAAAGGAAATAAACTCACTCCTTGAAAAGATATCTGCACCACCATGCAGCATTATTCACAATAGCCAATATCTGGAAACAACCTAGTGTGCATTGATGAAGGAGTGGATTAAAAGTTGTGAATATGAAAGTACATTATATATCATATGTATGTATATACATGCATGCACATATACATGATATATGTATATATACATGATATATATGATAATATTATTCATACTTATACAAAGGAAATCCTGTGATTTGTAACAATCTGGGTGGACCTGGAGGGCATTATGCTAAGTGAAATAAGTTAAAGGAAGAAAGATAAATACTACATGATCTCACATGTGAATCTGAAAACATCTAACTTAGAAACCACGAGGGTGCACCCTGGTATCTCAGTGGGCAGTCCGACGGTCCAGACAGCTTAGTCCATGCCATGCCCAAGGACTCAGGTTCACAGCCCAGGACGAGGAGGGGTGGAGGAGGGAGGGAAACAACAGCATGAACAGCTAAATGCATGGATAGATGATGCTGCTTCTCTCCCTGTCTGCCTGCCTACTTATTTGCCTTCAACCTTGCCTGTTTTCCTTTAAGTCAATAAATAATTGTTTTAAAGAGAGAGAGAAAGAAACAGAATAGAATAATGATTATCAGTAGCTGAGGAGGTAGAAATTGGAAGGGTTTAGTTATAAAATGAAACTTTCAGTTATGAAATGAATAATTTCTGGGGATCTAATGTATAGTATGGTTACTATAGTAAATAATACTGTATTGCATGTTTGAAAATTGCTTTGAAAGTAGGGTTTTAATGTTCTCACAGTAACAACAAAATGATTTTTATATGAGAGGAAGACTGTATCAACTAGTATTTTTGTGTAAATATTTCTCAATATATACAATCATTATACTCTGTACCTTGAGTTTATGTTTTGTATGCTTATTATATCTCAGTCAAACTAGGGGAAAGATTAATTGCATTAAAGTTTATACAGTGTATCCTGTGGTGTAATGCACAACTTAGGACATTTTGCTTTTTATTTAAAGCAATGTCAAAAATAGTAAACAGCAGATCAGTTAATTCTGCTTATTCTAGCCGGTTGCCTCAGAAGTATATCAAATAGGTAGATGATTGACTGATTTTTATTTTGCCTTAATATATAAAAAGTTGTCTCTTATTCAAGCTTGACAAGAACTTCTCATGTAGAAGCAATAGTTTTAATCAAGGGAAGGACTCACACTTATTGCAAGTGTATGAAGAATGGTCACAAAGTTCCTACATGTACTAGTTAAAGATCAGTGTCTTTCTGTTTATCTTGGAAATCTAATGCTACTGTATGATTTGTGAATATCTGTTTTTATGTTAATGGTGAACGGTAATTATAGTAGTCCCTGATAGCTGATACTTAGGTCCACTCTTATGATCTCCTATTTGTGTGATGAAAAATAGGCAGTTGGGTTAAGGATTGAAGATGCATAGCTTGGAAGAAATGTTTTTCTCATTAACTTGCTGTGTCTTGGTATTCTCTAGCTTTGTTTCAGTGGAGAGATCTGAAGGCTTTGCACATTAACTATGTGCAGTCCAGGCATCTGAAGATGGAACCTGTTGCTGACCAATTCGTGGTGTATGTCACAGATGGGAAGCAGCACTCCTTGGAGATGTCATTTTATATTATAATCAACCCTACAAATGATGAAGTTCCTGACTTTTCAGTACAGAATATTACTGTAAGAAAGATGATTGGTGTTTTCAATTTCTGTCTTATCATTTTCTGTCTTTATTTTTATCTAATCCAGTTGCATTGGTACAAGTGTACTTACACATTAATTTGATGAGGAATGCAGAGGAAGAGGAATATTATTATATTATAACATAAGTAAACTGTTATGTAATACAGTTACTTGAAAAATATTAATCAAATAATGATGATGATTGAGGTAAAGAATACTAATAATTGCTAGCATAACAATTTCTTGGATACAATTGTGGTTGCAGGTATATAGGACAGAGTACTTACTAAGTTGTTGGTACTCTTCTAAGTTCTTTTTAATGTATTCATATTGATGCCTCACAATAGGCATTTAGGGTGATTATTTAAGATGATAATTATCATTTAGTAACTAAAAAAATGATTCATCAGTAAGTTAACTTAGTGGCTCAAGATCGCAGAGCTTGGAAGTAAGTGCCTGTGTGGGACATAGACAGTCTGATTCCACAGAATGACTCTTTGCCAATCCTGCCGTAATAATGACAGTTAATTCACAAACACAGGCATCTTTTTAATATAACTGTTTATATA
The DNA here is from genome assembly GCA_004363575.1 of Solenodon paradoxus. NCBI lineage: Eukaryota > Metazoa > Chordata > Mammalia > Eulipotyphla > Solenodontidae > Solenodon > Solenodon paradoxus. Next base: position 76,896 of record RJWH01001144.1, read on the forward strand.
AATGAACAACTTGGACCATTTTTCATGCATTCTTGAAATCTTTTTCTATAATAATCATTCATTTTTAATTTAATTTTTATTGAAGTTATATTGCATTATGACATGTTTCAGGTGTGCATCATTATAAAGCAACAGCACATATATTTATTGTTAGTTTTATTTAAAAATTCAGATATATTGTTTAAAGTATCCCATAATAGCACCTGCCACCTTTTCCAAAATTAATAATAAATTCATGGAATTCAACAAGCTAGAATACTTAGAAACATACAAAGTATACTATGAAATTCTGCCTTTTCAACAACTCATATCTGTAGTCATCCCTTGTCTGCTGAGTGTTTAGGAATTCTTTCCACGAAAATAATTTGTGCACCTGCCAGTAATGTGTATGTACAGTTGCAACTTTTCTGTATGTTTTTACCTACCAATCAGGGATTATATTACAACCCCCTACTGTCTACGTTTAAAAAAAGCTTTGTTAGGTATATTGGAAATATTTTTATAGCATCATATAATTCTGTTAAGTAACTGTAATTTAATATGTGATTATTTAATCAAAACAATGTATAAGTCATCCTGATTAAATGGATGAGCACGGGTAATGGAATCAGAGGGACTTGGGTATTGCTAGTTGTAGTTATAGGGTCCTGGATAAGTGATTTCAATGTATACTTCTGTTTTCTCATCAGCAAGATGTGTATCAGATCTTTCGTGAGATAGTTATATAATGAGATGGTCAGGCACATAGTAGGTCCTTAATAAATAGGTGCCATTTAAATTCTTATTGTGGTTTTCAGTCTTTTTTCTGACATTTAACAAAGCAAATATCTATTTTGAAACCATTATCTTGCCTTGTTTTTCACTAAAATTCACCAAATTCTAAATATAAAAGTATTTGATTTTAATTTTCTATGGAATATTAATGTTAAATGAGAGCCACCTCAGGAGGAGTTTTAAGAACCAGCTCCTGCCTTCCCTCTTTTGTTGGCACATGTGTTTCTCTGGAGGGTCCTTCAGTAATTATGAAAGAGAAAATAATTTGCAAATGATTCTTTCTATACCTACCCCTATTGTCCTCTATTTACTTAGGATTGGGGTTTCTGAAATAATTAGACGACAGGGAAATTGTCCCTTGCTCTTTTCTGAAAGTAATGGTTTTTTTTACCTCTGCATTCCTCAGAGACGCTGTTGAAGAGTAAGAAATATGGAGTTTCATGTGTTATTGGCAAAGTTGCTGTTAAGCTTCAAGTGTTTTTGAAAAATAACCATTTTATTTTGCTTTCCTGTGAAAGGTGTATTTTATAGTTAACCTTCCATAAAGTTGTGCTACAATTTGCAAAAATATTTGAGGTTTTAAGTTATTTTAATCCATTTCAAAAGTGTCAATTAGCAAATTTCTGATTTTGCATAATCTAAACTTTTTTGTATAATCTCAATAAGCAAATGTGCAAAAAAAAGAATGCCACATTTTTTTCAATAAAATTTCTAGTCATCTTGTGAACTGTATTAACTTTTTATAATCGATAAAGGTTTCCATACAGTGAGTTTGGGAATACCAAACTCAATGAAAAATGATTAGAAACACATATTAAAGTTGCTTTATAAAGTTTTTTGAGGAAAAGGGGTTTACCATCAGAGATGGTTTAGTAATGATATCATTGTGCATTAAATTGTGATGTCACTTTACCTTAATCTGTAATAGCTGAGGCCAGAAAAAGTTAAAACTTTATTTTAATAAAAGTATTATATATGGTGAATGGTTCTTGTCTTTTCACATTTAGTGAAAATAAGACTCTTCGAAGTTGGTAGAGAGGCTAAAAGAGAAAGAATATTTTTTAGGAACCTGAGCAATATATATTCTTCAAGGCTGAAATGCCCACTCAGTCCTGAATATATTCCTGGTCCCCTTCTCTGCTCTTTTACTTCTTTCATATCCATATCTTTTAAGCCTCTGTGTTTCTTGAGTTGTGATTATTTGTGGACAGGCCTTCGCAATCGTATTCAACTATGATTTAAAAAAAATAATTTGTATTCCCCACAGCATGCAGCACTATCACATTGCGTATTCCTAATAAGAATGTGTTGAATTTATACTCTTATAATACAGTTATTTAAATATTGATATATTTCAAAATATGAACCAAATGTTTCTTTGTTCTCATAAGAGCAAGAAGAGCAAGACAGCTAACTAGCATGTTAAGTGCTAAATGACTAGATCCTATATGGCATGAAAAGCATTCAGTTCTTTGTTCTTAAAGGATTATAAAACTTCAAACAAGGTATAAGAGCAATGAAAGCAGTTTAGAAAAACTGTGTGAGGATTGAAGAGAGATAAGGAAGGCAGAATTAAAATATACATCCAGAAACATCCTTCTTAATTGTTGATTGCAGTTGAAATACAGACGTTTTTACTGTAGTGGCAAAAATACAAGACATCAAATATCTTCATAGCGTATAGCAGATATTCATGTCATTTCTAAACAGAAACATATAGATGGTGAAAGCAGTGAAGCCAAGAGGTTAAAATAACAGGGTAGGACCCGAAGGTGAGGTGTCTAGACATTGTTACAACTGAACTTCTCTGTGACTCCACACAGTAAACATTCTTTTGGTTACTCTTCTCTGCCCTTGCATTTGAATTGTATGTGTGTATTTGTGTACGCATGCATGTGTGTGTGTATATGTCCTTTGCCATTGATGGAAGAGAGAGAAATGCTTTCAGATCTTCAGAACATATACAAGAGAGATTAACAAATTTGTTCGTTTCTTCTGAGTTCACATTAAATCAGCACTTTGTTTCTAGGACTCATTATACACAAGTTTCATGGCTAATTAGAAATAGACTATCCTGAATTTATTCTTTTGAGTAATTTGTCAAAAGAAAGATATTTTATTTCTCACTCAGCTGACTTCCGTACTTTGTTCTCGTTTAGGTGTGTGAGGGTCAGATGAGAGAGCTGGATTCTTCTGTCATCAGCGCGGCTGACCTGGATGTCCCCAAGGACCACTTGCTTTTCAGCATCACTCATAAGCCACGTCATGGTGTCCTTGTCAACAGGGTGTTTGGCAAAGACTTTTCTCAAGACAAGCTGGCAGCCAATGCTGAGCAGAAGCATGAACTTGTTCATAACTTTTCCATGGAACATCTCAAGAATGGTATATCACATTCCACTTTCTCCATTTTTTGTTGTTGTATTAGTGATTGAACCCAGAGAAGAAAATAGCAAATCACAGAAATGCGGGGTGGAGAAGTAGTGTTCACCTACTTTACGTCTCATTCCTCAAGCGTTTTCTATGGGCTCTGTGTTAACGCAGGGCATAAATCCCAGTTAGAGATCGTAGGTAACTGAAAAGAAATGTTTTCTTTTATTTTTAGAGTATCATTATGAGTGGTATTTGTGATTCTCACAACGTTAGCCCAAGCTTTCAGTCATATTTTAAAAGTCCTTTTAAAACTATTGAGATCATGAAACTAAATATGAAGAATTTGTCTGCTAACATTTCCACATGTGAAACAAATATAGAACCACATGTAATAATTCATTATTCTCTGAGGAAATAATTTGCTTTTTAAAGGAAATGACACATTGGAATAGTAGCCTGACTCATTTTTGCTTTTAAAAAATTAATCTTTTCTATTGTCCACATACAAAAATACTTTTAAAAATTGAGAAAAATGTGAGATTCTAGAATCACTATTTATTCTGACTCTCCTTGTCTTCACACACTCTCTCCCCTGCCTGAAGTTCCCACTCCTTTGTACTATCCCACATTGTGAGTTCAGGACTAGTTTATGATTGACACTCCACTGGGAACCCTCTCAGGAATTCCAGCCCTCCCTTCACCTCATCACTTGTTCCACATTTTCCCTACAGCTTTTTAATTCTTCCTTTCCCCAACTAGAATATAAACACTCTGCTCCCAAATTTATTTTTCAATAGTTGCATAATGTCATTTCACACTTGAAAGATAACTAGCAGTTTTTATCGATTGCAAAAAATAAACTCTGGAGTTTAATAATGATACTACCAAACCAACAACTATGTGTAGCAAATAATATATTGCTATAAATCTTTTTTTTCTAATTTTAGACAAAGATAAAGGAGGAATAATCTAAAATTTTTTTCAACATTTAAAAAAAATAACTTTCCTTTTTCTTACTTGGTTAAATATTCCATACATTTTGTGTAAAGTTTCGACTAAGTTATTTTGAAATAAAATTTTGAATTGTTCACTTAAATTAATATTTTAGTTTTTACTTTGGTGACATTCTCAGAGATTGATTTTTCACCAGTTTTGGTTTTGGTTTATTTGCAGCTACATTTACTTCCTTCCTTCCTTCCTCCCTCCCTCCCTCCCTCCTTCTCTCCTTCCTTCCTTCCTCTGGAATGAAGGCAAGCAGAGGTAGGCAGGCAGGAAAAGAATGAAAGAGGAAGAAACACTTTATTTTTGTTTATTTGTTCATCTTGGTTGTTCCCCTGTTTCCAGGACATGGCCTCAGGACAGGAGCCCATGTCCTTAGGATGTGTGTGGACTGAGTCAGCAGAAGGCAGCTGACCAAACCACTACTCCACCAGGACATTCCTTCATTTTCTTTTAATTGTAGTTTATTCTCACACACACACCCCAGCACATAAAAATACCGAGCTCATAAAACTGCTTCTGTATTATGTAATTATAATCAATTATTAAGACATTTTATTAAATGTTAATTAAAAGTAAAATTATAATATTTCATTGTATGACCATACAATAAGATTTTTCATAGTCAGATGATTTTTCATTATTTGATATTACAAGTTACATATCAATAAAAATATTTCATAATTGTTTATCTCACATAAATTTTAGTGCACAGCTACTTCTCTGTTTTCCAAAGTACCAAAAACATTTACATCAGTAATGTATGAGAGTTCCAATTTCTCCACATTCTTACCAATATTTGTTATTGTTTATCTTTTTATTATAGTATAATAAGTGAGTGTGAAGGACTATTTCATAATGTTTTTAATTTCCATCTCCCTTTACTAACTGTTGAGCATCTTTTCATGGATTGTTATATCAGTTATATCTTCTTTAAAAAAATACCTATTTAAATCTTTTGCCTGTCTTGTAATTGGACTATTTGTCTTTTATTATCAAGTTGTAAGAGTTCTTTATATATATATATATATATGTATATATATATGTATATATATATATATACTGTATATGTATATGTATATATATATACTGGATTCTAAATTCTCTTTTATCAGATATAACTTAAAACATTTTGTCTAGTTTTGTGTGTTGTCTTTTTATTTCTTTGATGGTATCATTTACAACTCAAAAGTTTTTAATCTTGATGAAGTTAAAATTACCTTTTTTTTGCTTTGGTCATTTGTAATTTTGGTGCCTTATCTAAGAAACCATTGTCTAACCGAAGGTCACAAAGATTTGCTTCTATGTGTTCTAATCATTTTTCTTATTTAGTTCTTATATTTAGGTGTATAATTCATTTTGAGTTATGTTTTATAGATAGTATAAGGTACAGTCCCAACTTGACTCTTTTGCCTTTGCATATAGTTATCCCAGCCCCATTTATTGAAAAGACTGCTTTTTTTTCCATTTTATGGTCTTGGTACACTTGATAGAAAATGATTATTGTAAATGTGTGGGCTAATTTCTAGACTCTCTTCTATTAGATTAATTTATTTACATGTCCATCCTATGCCATTAGCATATTGTCTTAATTGTAGCTTTGCAGTAAGTTTTGAAAATGTGAAATCTGAGTCCTCCAATTTTGTTCTTTTTCAAGACTATTTTGGCTATTCTAGGTCTGTTGCATTTTCATGTGAATGTTAAGAATGGTTTTAAAAAACAGCTAATTTTTATATTTGTTTTAATTCAGCTAGAATTTACTTTGGTTATTGTATTGAAGTAGGGATATCACAATAATTTTCTCCAATTACATTTTTCTTTATTTAAAAACCCTGACAACATTGTTTTTATATATTTTATTTAATAATATATTCTTTCCTCATTGACTAAATAACATCTTATCAAATACTTTACATCTTTAGGTAAGGATTTTTCTTTTTAAGTACAGGTAGGAATGAAGGTGAGCAGAGGCAGGTAGGAAGAGAGGAGGAAGAAGCACTTTATTTGTTTTATTTAGTTGTTCTTGGTTGTTCCTGGTAGTCCCAGGACACAAACCTGACTCTTTGGGATGTATGTGGACTGCATCCAACCCCTACTCAGTCAGGGTGTGCTTAATAGACTAAGAAGGCACTTTTACTTTGTACAGCCAATTTAATTTAATCCTGTTGTACTGATTAATAAACTCTTGCTAATTTTACTGATTTAGAAATTAAAATAGATTATCTGTGTTTTGAAATGCTTCAATCATAAGAAAAGTTTACTTTATCTCTATTTTTCCCTTTCTTCCAGGAATGAGGTTGATGTATGTGCATGATGACTCAGAGAGCCTTGCTGATGACTTTACAATTCAGTTGTCGGATGGAAAATACAAGATAGTTAAAACCATTTCAGTAGAAGTCACCCCAGTTAATGACGAGGAACCAGTGCTGACGAAGTAAGCTGTTGAAAGGAATGCCTTCCAGATTTTCTATAAAAATCAATAGGTTCTAGAAAAGTAGGTACAAATGTATGTGTCATTCAGAGAGAAACAAATCTTTGACAGCTCCTGTCTGTCACAACTTGTCTCACTTCACAGGCATCTAGTTCATTTAGTGCAAAGGTTTATTAATGTAACCTCTTAGCAGTTCTTAAGTTAGCCCTTTAATTACTTGATTTGTCTCTACAATTTCTATTTAGTTATAAAATAATAATGACTGAACATAAACTGTGGAATGAGCAGTCTAATATTTAAACACATGCACATATGTATTCATGCATGAAAACATGCAAAGTACAATTAATATATGGATTCAACTAAAATCTACTTCTTTGATCATCTTGATATTTCATCCGTTTCCTACTCTGTTCTATATGAATCAATACTGCCTTGCCCTCTGATGTCGAAATGATTACTGAAAAAAATTTGAATTGATAATAATTACAGACTTTCATAGTATTTCCCTCTGTACCTCATCAGAGTTTGATCATAGGATATAGAGTCTTTCTCAATTATATTTCAATAATTTTAGACATTTCTCTGTTATTGGCAACTGTAGGGAACTGCACAAAGTTAGAATATTCATAAACACAACTCTTCTCTCATGCTCAGTGTAGAAAAGTATCTCACAGGTACCTACTATGTTCAGCAGTGCAGTGGTGAGGGGCATTGAGCAGTCTGAGTTTTTTTCCCAAGACCGAAAAGCTTCCTAGTCTAAAAGTGTGTAAATCCCCAGACTCCTTTTCTTTGCAGAAAAGGGACTTGAGACAAGTGTCTTTCGTACCCTGCTAATTTTCCTGCTGTCCTTTTGTGGACACAGGTAAGCTCCCCAAAAGGCATTATGGGAAATACTGGTGACAGATTTTTGAAGGATTTCATCTTGGACATCATTTGAATGAATGACTATTTAACAGAAGTTTCTATTTCTTTATTCTCTAGCAGGAATGTTAGCTTAGTGTGACCTTGATTTATAAAAATAGAAGTATGAACTTATTTTTAAATATAATATTATAATGTTGCTATATAAAACCTCCTTTTTGATGATCTCACTTTAAATAAGAGGGAGAAGGAAAGTGAAAGCTGGTGCTATTAAGTGCTTACTAGGTGACATACACTAAATGAATCCATTCACATATATTATTTCTCTAAATCTATACCAAAATTGTGAGAAATTGGTATTATCATCAATGAGAAAACTGAGATCAAGACATAAAATAATTGGTAAGAGGTAAAATCAACTCTACTCGATTAATCTGTTACTTGCCACATTCTTGCTATTACCCTTCCTGAGATTGCTTCATCTATAGAATCACTAAATGTCCTTCAACCCTGCTTTATAATCTCTCACTTTTCTTTCATTTCCTCTTTCCTTCTCTCCTGTAGAGAGGGATTTACATTGTCTCCTCTTTCCTTTTCATGTGTTTCCTTGGGTATTTCACCTTGTACCTCCATCCAGATCACTTACTTTTTCCCTTCCTTCATCTCCAGTCCACCCCCATCCCCATTCCTTCTGCTAACAAGACATAGAGACAAAGTTCTTGGCTAAGAAAGCAAATTCTGAACCAGATTTCCATGATTCAGCTGTTTACCAATGACTCGATGTTGAACATCTTCCATCTTCCTTAACTTCTTTCTACCTTTTGGTCAACCTCTCTGTAAATCAGGGTAATGCCAGTATCCTTTTCACATAGAGTTGTTACAAGAATTAAATTAATTAAAATATGTAAAAGCGATGGAAAGACTGGTCAATACAGAGTAAGTGCTAACAAGTGTTACTTATTATCTTTATTGCAAGCAATCCTTTTTCTAAAACTATGAGGATGACTGTGCCTCATTCATTTCCTGGCGAATTTATTTGGAGGAGCAACTTGTCCTTGTTTCATTAATTTCTACCAATGGTCCGTCTCCACCCTCCATTGTTTGTTAAAGCTGCTATCTTAAACATTACCCTTGGCTTTCCCACCAAAGCTAAAGGCTCTTCTTGACACCCTTTCTTTGCTATTCCTTTAGATGCCATTAGCTCCTTTGTGTTCCCCAGGTCAAGTCCCCTCAGTTCACCTCTGATTCTAGTTGCAGTTGTGGTGGAACTTATCTGTACTGTCAGGGCCCCACCTGAAGTGCCCGCAGTACTTTGCTTCACCTTTGTATCTCAGGTCTGTCTCTTGAGTCAGCAGTGGCTTTTTTAGTATATGTTTAATACAAGAGGAAACACTGAGGACAGCCCACAACCTATGGAAGCTAGTAGTGGATAAAGCAGATGTCCTGGCCTCACACCCTTCAGAAGCACTATTGGAGGCATATTCTTCATGGTTCTTCAAAAGATGGTGTAGCAGAATGAAGCCCAATTTCCCATAACAGTAGAAACACCCTTTGTTGCCTTCTCCTCCTTCCCTGTCTCATTCCTTGCTTTTCTCTCCTGTTTCCTGGGATCACTTCCACAAATAAACTACCTGCACCAAAATTCTTGTCCCACAGACCGTTTCAGGGTAACTCAGACTATGGCACCCTTCCTTCTGTCTTGGCTTCTCTAACATTTAATTCCGAGACTTTCTTCCTACTAAACTCCTTATCCTCATCACATTGGTTTCCTATTATGATTAGTCTGTATATATGAATGGCACCACTAATCTTCATAAAGTCTCAACCAATTGATTTATCATTTTCCTTGACTAATGGGATTCATATTCTCCAGCAAAGAGGTAGGGAAAAGTCACCTCCTACTTACTGCCAGGGAGTATGTCAGTTCTGAGTCAACAAGAACCCAACCTTGAGTGAAAGAGAATAGAATGAAAGTGTCCAGAACTTGGCTTCCTTGGCTTCTCGACAAAGGAATGGAAGTCTGTGGAGAGTGGTACCAATGGTGCTATTCAAATATTTTTGATCTGAATCCCTAGGAAACTCCCAGTTTTTCCCAGGGACAAAACCGTTAAGTTAGACAGAGCTAGGCTTTGGGGCTTACTATAAAGGAGACCTAGAAACACTGCGGAATGAAATCCCTTCCTCACTTTGGTGAGACCAGGGGAAATGGTCATATTGGGTACTGGGAGAACAGCACCAGAGCTGATCTATAAAACCCACCACAGAATTGTCTATGGTGGAAGCTGCAGTTGCTCGCTGTCCCAGCCCTCTGATCAAGATGCCTGGAACTGACCTGGAAGTTGTTGCATTTGGAAAATATGAATTGTGAAAAGAACATGAGCTACCCAAAATATTACCAAGGATAGAGAGAGGAACATAGATCACCAAATTCATAATAATGTATCATAAAGGGTGCCCAAACACCTGTGGATAAGTCACTTAATCTCTTTACATTTCTGTCTGTAAAGTTGGAACAATAATAGCTGGCCTTCTTACTCCATGGAGCTGTTGTGACTACCAAACAAAATATTGAAAACAAAATCATTTTATAAAATAGTTTATTTATGAAATAAAATTATAACAGAATTTAAAGTTCTATATAAATAATTAGAAGTGGGTCGTTACCTCATACCACATTCATTGCTGCTGACTACATTGCTTTTGAACGTGTACATGCGAAGTGAAATGAGAGTCTATTTTATGAGTCTGACTCATCATTTTCAATACTTTGGCTGTTGAATATAACTCTTTGCTTTCTGGAGGTTAAACTGTAATAGTCATTATGAGTATCATCTGCTAAAGCAATCCTTTCTATTTTCATATCAACACAGATATCTTCCTTTTTACAGGAAGCCTGAAATTACAATGAGCATGGGTGAAACTCGTATTATTTCTAGTGCTGTTCTTTCAGCCATAGATGAAGACTCAACCAGGGAGAAGATTAATTATTTATTTGAAAGACTTCCCCACAATGGGCAACTTCAGCTTAAGGTTAGTGGCCTTTTTACTTTTATTATTCAGGATTGATACAGCAGGTATGCATTTTCTCAGTACACATATTTCTATAGCCACATTCACTGTTTAAAAGTCATATTTTACCCAGAAGTTGACAACTTAATTTTTCTAGTTTGGGGTGAACTTATACTGTTCTAAATTTTTTTACTCAGCTCAAAATAAATGTAATTACATTAAATTTCTTCACTGGTCCCTCTGCTCTGTGATTCTACCTAAATTTGTGGGGAGAGAGTTACTAGGATAAAGCACATTATCTAGTTTCTGATGAGAATCAGGCATCCATTGATACATCTTTATTCCCACCGTATTTCAAAGAGCTTTAATATTGACTTTATTTTTCAGAGCTGTTCTGGGTTCATGTCAAAAATAATTAGGTAGAGTAGAGTTCCTGTATTCCTTCTGGCCCTCACCTGCGCAGACTCCTTCAAAATCACCATCTCCCACTAGTTCGTCACATTTGCTACAATATGTGAATGAAGCCACAATGACATTTTATCACACAGAAAATACTGAGGGCAATCCCCAACCGACAGAGGGTTCACTCTAGATATTTCACATGCTTTGGAGTTTGACAAATATATAATGACATGTATCAACAATTATAGTGTTACATGGAGTCGTTCTACTTCTCTAAAATTCCTCCCGTTCCACCTGATCATCCCTCCCTTCCCGCTAACCTCTGGCAACCACTGATCCTTTTACTGTCCCTGTAGCTTTGCCTTTTACAGAATGTCATGGAGTTGGTTAGCCTTTTCAGATTAGCTTCTTTTACTCAGCAATATGTATTTCAGGTTCCTCAATGCTTTTTCATTGTTTGGTCACTCATTTCTTTTTAGCACTGAGCAGTATCCCATTGTCTGGATATACTGGTTTCTTCACCCATTCACCTACTGAGGGACGTCTTAGTTATTTCCCAGTTTGGGTAGTTATCAGTAAAGCCACTCTCAACATCAGATGCAGGTTTTGGTGTGCACATAGATTTCCAGCTATTTTGGGAAAATACTAAGAAGTACAATTGTTAGATAGTATGGAAAGTAATTGTTCAGTTTTGTAAGAAAATACCAAAATATCTTCCAAAGTGGGTGTACCAGTTTGTATTCCCACCAGCAATGAATGAGAGTTCTTGTTGCTGTATATCCTTGCCTGCCTTAGGTGTTGTCTGTGTTTGTTTTTTTGCCATTCTAATAGGTGTTTGGTAGTATCTTGTTGTTGCTTTGATCTTTAATTCCCTAATGATACAGGATGTTGAGCATTTTTTGTCATTTTATTAGCCATTTATCGACATTCTTTCATCAGCTGTCTTTGCAGATCTTTTGCCTATTTTTAAGTTAGTTTGTTTTCTTATTAAGTTTTAAGTATTTGTATATTTTGAGGAATGATTTATCAAGTATGTCTTTTTCTCATTCTCTAGACAGCATCTTTTGTGGAACAGAATTTTTTAATTTTAACAAGTCTAGCTTATCGGTTACTTCCTTCATATATTGTGCTTTAGTTTTCCTGTCTAAATGGTCATTGCCAAACCCAAGGTCATCTAGATTTTCTCCTATGTCATCTTCTAAGTGTTTACAGTTTTGTATTTAAATTTAGATGTCCGATCCATTTTGGGTTGATTTTTGTAAAGGCTTAAGGTCTGTGTCTAGATTCAGTTTTTCACCTGTGGACGTCCAGTTGTTCCAGCATATTTATTAAAAGGCCATCTTTTTCCACTCTGTCATCTCCACTCTTGTGCCAAAGACCAGTTGATCATATCTGTGTGGGCCTGCTTCTGGGTTCTCTATTCTGTTGCATTGATCGGATGTCTCTTCTTTCCCCACTCACTCTCTGGTTCACTGAGCTTTAACTCTTACAGTAGGGTAGTGTCAGTCCTTCAGCCTCCTTTTCTTCCCGCGGTGTTGTCCTTTACTTCTCCACATAAACTTTAGAATAGCTTTGTCAGTACTCACGGAATTACTTCCTTGAACATTGTCTACAGATTTTTGACTTGTAGCACATGTAATTTTCCTCTTTTACCTCCATCATTTCGATCATGTAACTCCTTCAGGTTTAACAACATTTTCATTCATATTTTCTCTCAGATAAGTCCTGGACCATTCTCAAATATTTTTAAATGATTTTTTTTTTCATAGCACTCAAGTGTATGGAAATTTGGAAAGGCCACTGCCATCCCCTGCAACCCTTATTCCTTCAGCAACCCTCTCTGTTCCCTCGGTGCTGTGCTGTAGGGGTCTGAGGACAGTTGTCCCCGCAACCCGCGCCTAGGCCCCTCTGTTAGACTCCAAGCATTACATGAGTACTATCCCCTGTGTTTTCAATGATCCTTAGCATCTTTCCCAATGCTCATCTCCCTCCTGGTACACGAAAAATCCCTGTATTTTTTTCCAAGAAGACAACTCATGTACTTAACAATATTCCAAACTATTTGGTATTATATCTGAAACACATTTATAAGTCTAAAGATTGGTGATTTTATTCTCCACTCTCACTTCTCTGTGCAGCACCAGAGCCTTCAGTAGTTTAGATGGGCAAACTTTTGAACTTAAATATATGTATAGGATAATATTTTATGATTATCATCCCATACCTCTAATATCTCTCAGGTTTTAACAACTGCCATATTTGAATCCAGTGAACTCATGATATAATAAATGAACATTCCTAGATTCGTATGTGTTCTGGAAATTACTTGTTTTCATGGATAGCAAATATCTGTGGAAACATTAAGGGATATTAGAAGTAAGTTTGCTATGTTTATTGCTAACTCCTCCAAAAGCTTATTTTGTGGTCTAATAACACCTCTTTTTTTCACTCTATTATGGAATGGCAAAATGTCATTCTGATTCAGACTGTCTAAAGATTAGCCTAGGGCAAATTATAAATAAGTTACTTGAGGTCGCTTGAGTGATCCATCCAAATGTTTATTTGAATGGTAGACTAAGGCTAGTAACAACAGCCACTAACTGTCCCCATTGTGATTATTTGACTGAATGTTTAATTTTTAATCTAATATAGACACAGTCCTAGAAAAGCATCAATGATTCATTCTGCGCGCAACAGCTTGATTGTCTTAGATTGTAGGCACCATAGAGAATCAGAGTGAAGAGCAATCACTGATTTAAATTGAGGTACAGCTGTGTTCTTATTTCATTTCAAAGAGTAATGAAGCAGAAATTCAGTGAGAGCTCACACATTTGGGTGGCTTGGGAACTGAAGTGTTTTGGATATGTGAAAATCCAGATGGGTCCAGATTCCGAGCATGGTGACATGTAGTTCTCTCTCGCCTCCCCAAGGGTTCTTCACATCTCTGTAAGACCAGGGACCAGGACTCCAGGCCTGAACTTTCTCCAGGGGCTCTTGTTTCCTTGCTGATTCCCTTAGTTATCCCTACATTGAATCTGACTCTTACTTTTTTCCTCTTTGGGCTTGTAAATAATTTTGTCATGTCAAAACTTGCATTTGGGAGTACAGGTGGGGAATTGGATGGAGATGAGAGCAAAAGATATCATCTTTTGTATTTACTTTATGAGAAAATATTACAAAGGAAGAAAAGTTAAATAGAATTACAGACTGTCCAATTTAAAACCTGAGAGAGAATCTGTTTTTAAGATTAAATTTACAAGCAGATCTTATGCTGGAAACAAGCACTGAGCTTAATTACTACAATATTTCACCCACTGAGTACTGGGACCAGACACACGAGTGTACCAATATCAGATGGGTAAAAATACTGATAAGAAGGAAACTGTATGAAGTAAATGGCAGACCGGGAAGTGGTAACACAATGAGGGGAGAGGCAGGCAAAGCATTTTTGCCAGGAACTGGGAGTCTGTGGAATGATGTGTCAAGGAAAATAAAAAAGTGAATTATTTAAATTTGTTTTAGTCTCTTAAACGACAGGAAAGACACAAGATAACATCACATAGCAAATGTTTAAGAGGACATCTTTCCTGAATTATAAAAATGACTGATGAGCTATTCTTAGAGAAGGATCTGTATCTTAAGAGAATAACAATAAAGTTGTTAATCAGACACAGATTTATTATCATGTTTTTGAATACTATCCATCATCTTCTGTCCCTCACCCCCAGCATAAGAATCTAATTAATTGAAATGCTATATTTTTTGTATAGTTAGAGTATAACTAAAGTTAGCTTGTTTTTAAAAGATTCTGATAAAAATAATATTTATTTGTAGTTAAATTTTTTTAATTCAGGATATAAATGTACAGAGTAATAAGAAGTTTAACACATTTTTTGGACACTAGTAGGACTGGAAAATGTACAGAGGAGTAAATATATCCATTCTGTTTTTGTTTTATCTACTCAGATGAGCCCGGTAACAAACCAGTGTTTTTAAAAAAAGGTTTGGTATGTTATACAATGATGTATACAATGAACAACAACAAAAAGGAAATCCCAAATGAAACACATTTAATTTTTAAAGAACCTATTCCAGCAGCTGAATTACCCACCTGCTCTCATTAATTGGAATATTTAATCAGCTATGATTACTTATGATAAATACCTTGGAAATGACTTCTGTTGAATTGCCACATGATTGTTAAAAATCTTTGTACTGAAGTTAGTTTTTCCTCTTAAATTTCCTTCTTAAATTGTTCTAATAGTAATTTAAAAGGGAAATAGAAGATAAAATGAGCTGAGTTTGAAATCTCCCTGAAACATTGTGTATAATGGACATTTTCAAGGGCCGTGGAAAATGTTCACTGACACAGCTTGTGGGGAAAACAGCAGCAACATGGGCGGCTGCCTAATTCTGGCACCTTTCAGATAGGGAGGGACTGGGTTCCTCTCCACCCTGGCATGAAATGCACTCAGGAGGAAGTGGATTTGAATTTGCTGAGATACATACACACCGGGGCAATGGATTCCCAGAATGAAGACAGCTTCACCTTCTACCTCTGGGATGGCGACAACAGGTCACCTGCATTTGACTGTCATATCACCATCAAGGATATGGGAAAAGGTAAAAGTATTTCTACTAAGGTTTATTGGGACCAGTTTTTATAACCCGCAGTGAGCTGGTATAAGCTCTCAAGTGTGTCTGTCCTTCCTCTCTCCCTCCCTGCCTGCCTCCCTCCCTCCCTCCCTCCCTCCCTCCTTCCCCCCCTTCTTTGCCTTCTTTCACCTTCCCTCCCCCTTCCCTTCTTTCTTTCTTTCTTTCTTTTTTTCTTTCTTTCTTTCTTCCTCTATCCCATTCTCCTTTCCTCCTTCCTTTTCTTCCTTCCGTTCTTTAGACCTGAAATTGCATCATGTATAGTTTAATGCATTGGCTTCTTACAAACTTTTCCTGGTATTTATGAGGTTCACGAGAGTACCCATTCCATTCATAATTTTCCGTATTTCAGAGTGTCTGTTGGGAAGTGTATTGCCTATAATATGGCTACAAAGACTACTTGAACTGTCAGGTGTTTTGCCTTCAGTAAAACTTTACCAAATCAGTGTGATAACTCTAGTTTTATGTTTAGGAAACGAATTATTACTTGAAAATAGAATTTCAAAGGAAAATATTTCTAATATAATAATATAAAAGGAAATAAAATACATATATTTTAATATAAAAATAATAAATAAAAATTTTTATGATTGAAAATATTGGACTATTGTTATTGTCACTTTGGAAGTACAAATACATATTCTTTAGGGACAAGGGAAACCCTATAAGATGATATGCCTTTCTTGAATTAATTAAGCAGTCTCATTTGCATAGGACTTAGCAGAATATAAATGGTGGAATGAGAAGAGTGAAAAACGAATAGTGGAAAAAAGGTCAGAAGATTGACTGTAAGCCCTTGATGGTCAAATGTCATTATCCTATCATTTTCTTAGAGCTTATATGAGGAGGATAAGGATTATATCTCTTTCATCTATATAATGCAGCATCTATACATTTTCAAGACGACACATAATCTTAGATTCTCAGTACATGCTTGATTGACTGAATGCTGCTTCTTTTTGCCTTGGCTACCAGGAGACTCAGAGCTAATCTGAATACTTCAGTGCAGTAAAAGTTTTACATCATGTCTGCAATAGAATTACACTTGTCCTGAATTTTTTAAAAATTAAATTATATTGATTTTTGAAAGATTATTTGGGGTTTTGTAATAATGTATGTGCTTATTTCCTAGTTGTAAAATACGTTCTTTGAAGATGTCTAATAAGAGATTCTCAAACAAGCTTGACGTTAATATACACATTGATTTCTTCAGAAGTAAGACTATTTTTGCCATAAGTGTATGTCCAGGCAAAATTTGATACAGTGATATATTACGGCAGAGAATTAATCAATGTATTAGAGTGGACTGTGTTTTCATTGGCTAAGCACAGTGTATTCCCTGGGGGAGGAGGAGAGTTTTGCTCCACACAGTCACCTGGGTTGTCTTTCTAGCTATGGGCTCTTTCATCTCTGAAGCCCTGGGAGTCACTCTAGAAATGAGATGTTGAGGAAAATGAGAGCATTTCACAGTCTAGGTTTGAAAGTAGTATTCCAGTCTTCTACACAGCTGGGTGACTGACTTGCAGTCAGACGCTGCACTCAGTGAACCTTAGCAATAGAAATACTATGCTCAGGAAGAAGAGAAAATGAGACTGGTGAGTTAAATTAACCAGTCTCCTCTAAAACAGACCTGGGATTATTCCTGAAAGGATTATATAATGTTTACATCAAGTAGATACATCAACAGATTCACATTTGCTGAAGTTCTGAATTTTGTCTCTTTCTTTTTACACAGCGATACTTTCTCTCTCTACAGTGTTGTAACTTTTTTAAAAATTAGCTTAAGTTTTCTAAGTTTGTAGCATAAAATTATAGCCGTAATTCATAATTGTTGTCTCTAAATAAATAATTGTTACTTCTACATTTAATTATTAGACTAAATCATAACCCTAATATTGAGCATATTGACCATTTGAGCTATTTCTATTTATAAGATATATTATAAATAACAGTATACTACATGCTTTAAACTTATGTAATATTCTGATGCGGTATTCTTTCAATAAAATTAATTTTAAGGGGCATGTGGGCCTGTCCTGGTAGAGTAGCAGTTAGGTCCATTGCCTCCAAAGGAAAGCAAGGTGACACACCTGGATTCAAATTTTGGGTCTAGGTGGGAAACAACCAGTGCTGAATAACTAAAATGAAAATAAAATAAAATGCTTCTTCCTCTCTCTTCCTATATGCCTGCCTACTCGCCTTCATTCCTGCCTGCACCTTTCCTTTAAAATGAATGAATAAATAAACAAACAAACAAAATGCTGCCCTGATGTCTTATTGATTAAATCCCCCAGTGCTGTCCACATGCATCCCAAGGACCTGGGTTCATGACCTGGGCTGGGGAAAAGAGGGACACAAAAACGAACCACTAAGTAAAATAAAGTGCTTCTTCCTTCTCTCTCTGTCTGCCAGCTCTCTTTCATTCTTGTCTGCACCTTTCCTTAAAAAAAAAAAAAAAAAAAAAAAAAAGTAACTGTGCTCTGTCTTCTGATTGGCACAGTGGTAAGAATGACATGGAGATCACTGAAAGAAATTTAGAAGGACATAATTGCCCTAAATCTCTATTCTCTATTGGAGCACAGCAAAACTTCATTGAGGCAAAACCCTGATGCTCCCCCTCCCTTAGATTCCTCTTCTGCTCCTGTTGCCGCCTCCCGGGTATGGTTTTGTTTCCTCAGACTTCTTCATTCTTATTTCCCTGACATACTCATTTTACCTCCCTCTGTAGCATCTGGGCATCAGGTTTTGATTTCAAGTTAGGATGATCTTTGAGTCTACACTGGACTTAAATTGTACAGCACTTTGAGTTAAAAGCACACTATACCAAAGCACCAATTTAATCATCTAAAATTGAGTTTTCCAATCTTGGATATTGACATTTTAGAATCACTGTTTGTTGTAGTGAACTTTCTTGTACACACATATTTATTTTGGATATCTGTCATTTTAGTGTCAAGTTCTAAAAACTGTATGCATTCAAGAGAGGAAACAAAGTGATGTAGTGTTTGTTTCTTGAGTCAGATGGCTTGAATATAAGTGTTAGCTCTGCTTTTTATTAATTGTGCAGTTATGAGCAAGTTATGAACTGGGTTTTCCCATTTCTAACCTGATAAATATGACAAAATATTCTACCTCACAGTGTTGGAGTGAGGTTGTAAGATCCCTTAACCTGGCACAAGATGGAAGCGCTATATTTTAGTTAGGACCAGTTTTCAAATTAACGTCAGGTGAGCAAAATTGGATCCTATTTGTGAGGTGCTGCGTCATTAGTCCATGTGTGACCTATTTCTACTTGGCTCGTTCATACATTCATACATTCTTTTTAAAATGCATAACAGACACCTGAAAACTGTTATAAAATTCAAGGACTGGAATCTTCTGAACATCTTCCTATTTTCTCTTCCTATCCTCTAGAGAGAAGGACCATCCTGAAGTTTGTGTTATTTTCTTTCTTTTGTTTATAGTTGCCTGGTACTTGCACAAGCAACTAACAAAGGTTAATAAGCTACATCTGTGTTGTTACATGTACCTGCAGTTAATCCGTTTTGCTACTGTAGAAAATTCAGTTGTATGAATACATCACACTACTTATACATTTGCCTTTAGAAAAAAATGTGGATTGTTTCCAGTGTTTCCAGTTATAAATAGTTCTACCGTGACACCCTGGTGCAGTCTCCTGGGTACAAGTGCACATGTTTCTCTTTAGTCCACAGCTGGAAGGAAGTCACTGGGTCAGGGTGTATGTGAACATTCAGCTCTCTACAGAATAAGGTGCACCAATTTATATTCCTACCAGAATCCTATGCAAAAATCTCTTGCTCTACATTCTCTTCAGCACTTGGTATCATCAGAAATCTAAATTTCTGCCAAAGGGTTATAAGATGGCAACATTGTGATCTTGATTTATATTTCCATGATTATTAATGAGATTGAACATCTTTTGTATCTTTATTGGCCATATGTGTCCCCTTCTGTGTAATATCTGCTTATGTCTTTTGCCTAATTCTTTTATTAATCATGGTTATAAAGACCTTTCTGCATAATGTTAGTTTGTTGGGGCTTTTTTTTAGCAGAAAAGTTCAGGCAGGAATGAAGGTTAGTAGGTAAGCACACAGGAAGAGAAAGAAGAATAAAGCATCTTTATTTATTTTTTATTTAGTTGTTCATCTTGGTTGTTCCCCTGCCCCCAGGACATGAACCCGGGGCCTTCGGATATATGTGGTCTATGCCCAGTGGGAGGCAGCGACTCTGCTACTCCACCAGGGTGCGCCCATATTAGTTTTTATTTCTGTACGATTTGATTTGCTTTTTACCTTTACCTTGAATAGCCCATTTTTAAAATTTGATTCTTGACCACAACCTCTTTTGCTCTGCAGGTGACATTGTCCTCTTTGCAAAACCACTTGTGGTTCCTAAAGGTGACAGAGGTTTCTTGACAACTGACACTCTCCTTGCTATAGACGGAACAGACAAGCCTGAGGAACTGCTCTATGCCATCACCTCTTTCCCACAATATGGACAGATGGAATATGTCCACTATCCTGGAGTCCCCATTACAAGCTTCAGCCAAATGGATATAGCAGGACAGAAAGTCTGCTACGTACATAAGAGCAGGTCAGCTGGTCACAGTGACACATTCAGGTGAGTCCTAAGGAAACTCTGCAGAACTCCTCCCCTGAATTAATCTTAGGAAGTCATAAGGAGGAGGGGGAAGTGAATCCTTTTCCCGCTTTGCTCTAGCTCTGTTTTCTTTTTACTGCCTAACTATAAGCAGGTGAAAGTGCATCAAAGCAATAAAGTAGGGCTTTTGTTTAAAAAAAAAAGACATAAGCAGATCTAAATGCAAGCTGTTCTATGAGGAAGAATATGATGACCTGAGGATCCCAGCTAAGAAGAGACATAGAAGAGTAAATTACCTCCCTTTTGAGTATGTTTTCCTATCTGAAAAAAACTATATTTACTAGTAAACATTTGGCATAAGCACACAGTGCCTTTTGACAAAATGTGTTCTAGTAGCTGTATCATAAATCATGTTGTCATAAAGTGGATCATATTTCCCCATAGAAACAATGTTATAATTGGTGACTGTGCACCTGTTCAAGGATTCTGTATCAAATAAATCATTGGAAAGAATAACAATCTGGTGAAAAGGCAAAGATGCAACATTAATGAAAATTTACATTCATTTAAAACATTGAAATCTGTTTCCAGTCACATAAAGCAAGAGAAACTCTAGAGGATCTCTCATCTAGTAGTTCTCAAAGCTTGATGAACTCAGGGCCCTTGATGGAATTACAGAAGCCTGGGATGAGAACCAGCAAATCTGACATGAGCCTTTGGGGAAAACATGGTACATCTCCAACTCATGAATTCTACCAACTAAGAAGGAAGGCCTGAGAACAATACACACAGAGCTTCTGGATAATTTTCACTGTGTCAGAATACAGCCTTCAAGAGAGCAGTATGAAATCACACCACCACCAAAGGCAGCCTTTTACTAGATTATTCAGTGGGTTCCCGTAGATTATCGAGTGTCCTGGCTTACCCATGTTCAGATACCACTCTCTATAATACATTTTATTTATCTCAATTCAGTACTCACTGTTTAAGGTCAGTGAAGATGATTTACTTTCCCATTCAGCACTTAGAATGATGTGGCTAGTTCGATTGTTAAAATAAAAAATCGGGGAAGTTTGAACTAGTGTTTTCTTTTTTCTCTAACAAAAATCCTCAGCAAGCAGACATTCATTTGGTTGATCAATATCTTCATAACCACTCAGTGCTTGAGTGTTGCTGGGCATTCACTAAAACCTGAGCAGTGGGAATTCCTTCTCAGGCTGGTTTTTTTGCTGGAGTGGTTGTTTAGTCCAGTTGTTAAGGCACAGGTGTGGGGCCAGTTACTGTCTTCATTACTCGCAACTCCAGGTCACACATGTCCCAATGCCCCATTTCCTCTCCATGGAAAGGAGTGATGATCATCGTGTCTGCCTACAGAATTGTCAGGCAGTTTCAATGAGCTTATGCGTGCACAATACTTAAAACAATAGGCGGCATAAGAGAAGAGCTAAATAAATATTTGCTGCTCCTGTTTGTACTACTGCTGCTGCTGCTGTTACTCACCTTATTACCATTATTATAATTCTTTCCTTGGCCCCCTTTTTCCCTCTCGATTTTCCAACACCAAGCATCATCTTGAAGGAGGAAAGAAGTTACAATGAAGAACCGTTGTTGTTTTTCCTGTTCCTAATGGAGTGTGTGCTTCTGGGATATCCAATTCAGAGGTTTTAATTTCACACCTATTTCTGTACTTGGTGCCTCTGTCTGCTCCCAGTTCCCCTAATCAACTATCCTGAGAATCTGCTGAAGACATTAATGTCAGTATTGGCAAAATTAGTGAGTGACCTTGCCGGAGAAGTCACTCAATGAATGCATAAAGATGCTTATAGGCGAAAATTAGGTTTTAATCAGAGGATGGTGGTGAACCGAGAATGAAAAACAAAATCACCATATGAGAGGATTGGTGATACTATAAAAATATCCCAGTTCATATCTGTGAGATTTTAGAAATCATTTAGCCAGGGAATTTCTAAATTTCTAGATCCTCAGGAGAGTTATCTGGAACACTTACAAATATAAAATTCTTGGGACTCACCTCAAAGAAGTGATTTTGGAAAGTCTAGTCTCAAGCCCAGGAATCTGTATTTTTAAAAGTTCTTGGAGTGATTCTGCTGCAGTCAGGACTGGCAATCACTGGTCTAGTCATTCCATCATTTCAGGCATGTTCTGAAGATTCTCAAGGGTTTAATGGAAGACCTCTCCAGAGACAGAAAATGAAGGGGCTGAGTTCATGGGCTCTGGTGTTCAATTTATGGATAGTGCTTCATTGTGGTTTTTTTTTTTACGATTAGTGTTTTTTGCACATTGCACTTCTGGGCAAGGTTTTCTTTTAGCAAAAAGCCTGTGACTCTGTTACCTAACGTGAGTGATATTTACCACCAGTGATACAAAGATGTAAAATCACATGCACTGGTACATGAAGAAGCAATAAATAACAGGGAGTCAGTATCTACTCCCTTTAAATTTTCTCAATCGTTCTGATTGGCTTAAGAAGGATGTCACAGGCTTTCTTTGCTAATATGTCCTAACACATATCCAATAATTAATTGCTTTCCCTTTCTGACAAACAGAAACTTTAGGCATCAAACCATTGGGCAACAATTTCTAGTTAGAATTTAAAAAATTGTTCTCTTGTATTTGTTTTTGTGGTATTTATGGTGATTACATTTTTGGTAGTTAAAGCTTTCAGCTTTTAGTAATTAAAAAAATCTCTTTTTAAGTTCACTTAAGTAAAAAGTGAGTTTAAATAAAGCTACATATTAAGTAATAAGAGTATAAATAGTGGTTTGCCCTGGTGGAACAGCAGTTAGGTCAATAACCTCCGAAAGTCACAGGCCACATACTCCTGTGTTCGAATCGCAGGTCTAGGGGGTGGGGGGCCGGAATAACCCGTGTGAACAGTTAAAAAATAGAAATAAACTAAAATGTTTTTCCCTCCTCTCACTTCCTTCCTGTCTGTCTACTTACCTTCATTCCTGTCTGTACTGTTTCTTTTTTTTTTTTTTTAAAAAAAGTGGTTGGGGGGGGCAAATATAAATAGTACAAAGTCTGGCAAAAATTATGAAGATGATACTTGAATGACTCAAGATTAAGAATCATGTCTGCTGGATGAAATAAACAACAAAGATTGAAAAGCACTGATTTAGTCCAATCCTTTCACATGTGTGTAGGAAAACAAGATTGCTTGAATATCTGCAGTGTATCAGGTTGCGTGCTAGACCCTTTTTTAGATATCATTTTTCTTAAGAATTAAACCACCTCCTTGAGAGAGGTGGTTTGTTCTTATTTGATACATGGGAAAATCAAGTTTCTAAGAGGGACCTGAGCGTCAGAGTTGACTTTGGGCTGAGGCCTCATTTTGGAGAGTTTTTCCCACTAAACATCATGGTACCAAAAATTTGCAGAGACTCTGCACTTGTGCAAAGGAACCTCCTCCATGTGTCATTCTGATGTTTGGCCAGCAGTTTTACATATTTTTAATGGAAGAGCCTAGCATCTGCCCATGGTCTTCCTTTTAATCTTGTCATTTCTCTAGCCCAATCATGGACTGCCGTGTTGTTTGTCAAATGGCGCTAAACCAAAGCCGAAAGCCTGTTTTAATGAAAGTACGATCATGGTGCTTTTTAAAAATTAAATACATGCAACCAATCTAATCACCTAAATTTATGTTGCTTGCTGTTAAATCTGGCAAGGAATTTGGCTGGGTAGAAGAGATAAATTCTGTGACAGAGGATTCCCCCACTTTCTTTTTAATGTAAGATATGGCAGCATTAATTAAACGGGGGAGTTTAATGGTTAGATTTTACCTTCTGCAAAAATATTTTGTGAATCATAAATTTCTCCTGCATTGTTTGGTGCTGCTGGCCTGGAAGAAAGATTTGGCAGCACATTCTAGGACAGATGACACCAAGTGATTAGCAAGCTGACTTCAGCGGCTGGCAGCCGGGTACTAAAAGAACATGCTAATGTCTTCCATTTTGACATGCCGGCTGGACTTTTTTTTTTTTTTTTCCTGAGGAACTGGCTCTATTTATGATTCCATTTTTATCTTTTAAATGCCATGACAGATGGCAGATTCTTCAGCCAACTCTCTTGCCAGGAACTGCAGAAAGCTTGAAAGCACCATGGTAATGGTAAAATCCATCCACACAGGCAGGCACCCCAGATGAATCTGAGAGTCATTCCCCAAATTTCATGAAAACAGTGGTCATCTTGACTGTGTACCCTCTCAGTGGGACACAGTAAAGAAATGAACAAAGTGGACCCACTGAAGGAACTGCTACCTCAATGCCACCAGCTTCTTAATCTTAGAATGGTTGCCAGACAAGCAATTGCACTGTTGCTTTAGGACTTGAGGATATATTTAGAGGGCTTCTTTGTGGGGAGAAGGGGAGCATTTGTAAGATCATCTGCTGCACCTTTGCAGAATGACCAGCAGTGACCTTGTTGCATGTGTTCTGCTAGGCTTATTTTGCTGGGAAGTCAACCATAACAGTTTCTCTCTCTCTCTCTCTCTCTCTCTCTCTCTCTCTCTCTCTCTCTCTCTCTGTCTCTGTCTCTCTGTCTCTCTCTCTGTCACTGTCTCTCTGTCTGTCACTGTCTCTCTGTCTCTGTCTCTCTGTCTCTCTCTCTCTCATAATGTTTCTCTGCCTGTGAATAGTTTGCATTGTTGCTCCTGAAAATTGAATGATGTGGAGGATCCAGTCATGTTAGAAACTGCATCCTATTCACCATTGACTTATTAGCTTTAGGTCATTGCAGACAGCTGCCTTGGTGTCCCAGCTGGGAACACTGGCCTCAGTAAACATATTTCTTACTCTTATGTGGTCTCTGGCCTGCTTAACCTTATTCCCATCTGTCTGATGGCAGGCTGCCGATTACCTAGCATCACAGAAAGGAGTTTGACGTGGACAGCCCGGATCATAAGATGATTATGGTGCCCTCGCATAGGTCACCCATGCAGAGATAAAGGTGGCCGTTGTGAGACTGAGCTTTAAGGACCTGGTCAGGCATTTTTGGAATTCTGTCTCCAGAGAAGAAAGTCAAATCAGAAATTCAAAATGGCCAACTCTGACTGAGCTCCTGGAAGTCACTCATGCTCCCCCTTGGCCTCCTTGTTCTGATTCCTATCTATCCCCTTCTTTCTGTTTCCTTATCCATCAATAGTTGACTGGATTTTAATGGGTCACAAAGTGTTTAATTCCACTATTAATGCTAATACTAAGACTACATGTCGTTTGGCTTAAATTTGTGCTAGCCGATCAATGGCTCATTTAAAACTTTCCACAGAGAACATTTTGATTATAGATGCCTGATAGGGAATGGAGAGCCAATTTATTTGTGAAAGAAGGCAAAAAGAGAGAGGTGAAATATGCTTCTAGAAGAGTAAAGTGGAAAAGGGAGAAATTGAAGGTATTGAGGGATTGGCTTGCATTTTCCTTCCTTAATCTTCAGTCAGGTAATAGGCAGCAGGAAGGACACTTTAGAAATTAACAGGACGGCAATAGAATAAAGGTATAATCTACCCTTCTCCTCCCCCCAGTTTTCTCTGAGAAATAGACCACAATTTTCTTACCTAAAAATGTGTATCATTTTACCTTTGGAACTGTCAAGGTGATTAATAAGTAAAAAGTTGAAGAATACTCACATTATTTTCTGAGTAAACTTCTTTTTTTTTTTTCATTTTGAGAGTTTTTTTTAAAACTTGTTGAATCTCATTTCATTTCTCTTTTAAAAAAATATTTATTAAGCTAACTTTGCTTTACAAAATAATATAAATGTATATGTGCAAATTCCTCATTCATCAAATATGTCAATAAACCTTGCCCATTACAAAATTGCCAAGAGTTAGCTTTTTTCTTTTTAAAAAATAACAAATTTTGTAACTACTTTATGATCCAGCAATGAAATTGCCTTATTTGCTGAGATATATTTATCAAAAGTTTAGCTTTAATAAAAGAAAATCATTGTTTTGTTTCAAGGAAACTATGTGATAATGTTCAATCTACAGTTATGAATTTAAGTCAAATCCCTTATTCAAACAATAAAAATAATGCTTTGGGGGGAAAAAAACAAACCAGGCCATATTCTTTACAAGTCCTGGTGTGAAATGTCAAATTTTACTTCATTCGTTTCATTTCACTTAACATTTTAACTTTTGGGACATAAATTCCTTTTCTATATAGCATATATTTTTCTTGTAGACAGTCTTATCAACTAGATCATTAGAAAGCTCAAAAATTTTAGCCTAGCCTTCAGAGCAAAATCTGTATTTCACCAAACTCGTCTCCTTTTTCTTGTTGTCTAGCTGGTTTTCTTCCAGAACTTTGCCACAGACAGACTGATTGAGTCTGTGTTCTTCTGTAGACTGTTTTCAGGTTCCTTTGTGGTCAAAATCAAAACATGAAAGAAAAGATACATTTCAGAAAGAATAAATAGCTTATTAGTCAAATTAGATTAGTAAAATAAATATAAACCTTATACATTCTCTAATAAAACATCCTCCAAGAATATTCTATGAAAGTTATTTTCCAGTAAAACTTTTTTACTTTTAGAGATTTGTTTATCCCTAGAATATAAGAGTATCTCCTCTAGCAACTACAATACATGGAGAAATACTAACAGATATAATTCAATAGTTTTAACTTGGTTTATGTGAATTTTTCAATTCCTTTTAAGAGTACAGTAGTGGTTTCCTAACTTTTTAAAGTTTTAATAGTGTATTTGTTAGCTTAATTTCATGATATGCTCAGTTGTCCTTAAAATAAAAATTATACATTGAAACATTCTACACATCATTTGAATTAGCTTTAAGTTA
The DNA here is from genome assembly GCA_004363575.1 of Solenodon paradoxus. Lineage (NCBI taxonomy): Eukaryota > Metazoa > Chordata > Mammalia > Eulipotyphla > Solenodontidae > Solenodon > Solenodon paradoxus. Next base: position 103,832 of record RJWH01001144.1, read on the forward strand.
GAATTGGCAGTGGCAGGTTGAATGTGATTTAATGGTTATTATAAGTAGAAGAACATTCTGGTTTTATAAACACACAATTGTGAGAGATTTTGCTTACCATGAATTTGTATCATTGCATTTTCTCCTGCAGATCGACAGTGGTGCTCAGCCACCACAGCTCTCTGAGTTGATTGCTCAGCCAGCGTTTATTAAAAACTCTGCAAGAACAGAAGGTACAGGTCAAAGGGCCTGAGTTCCTGTTCCAGCTCTGTCTCCTACCTGCCTTATAATTTCCCACCAAGTTTCTAGACTTTTCTACTAGAATTTTTTTTCTGAAGCAAGGAAATAATCTTTGTCTACCATAATTCCCATATATCTTCTAAAACGCACAAGCTTGTGTAATATTTTAGAGTTGTACAGTGCTCAGAGATCATCTGGTCCATCTTGTCTTTATTTAGAGTGAAAATGAGAACCCAGAAAGGAGACATGGGTAGACAGCATGATTATATGACTGAATAATGTGATCTTCCTTTATGGAATTTACTGTGATCACTATGATTTGTCCTGGTGGAGTAGTGGTTGGGTTAATTATCTCCAAAGAAGCAAAGATCGCATATACCTCTGGGGTTGAGTCCTGAGTCCAGGAAGAGGGATGTGGGGAAAACAATCAGCGTGAGCAACTAAATTAAAAAATAAATAAAATGCTTTTTTCCTCCTCTCTTTCCTTGTCCATCTGCTGACCTTCATTCCTACCTGCACCTTTCCTTTTAAAAAAAGAAATTTACTATGAAAATACACGAATACAGCAAATTAGTCAAATTGGACCTACTGAGCATTTTATTGGATGGGCTTCCTGTTATTACTCTTAAAAGTTTTGCTTATGAAATGACCACAAATACAATTGCAAATTTGTAACTACATAAAATGAATGTACTCTTTAAAGTCATGCAATGGATCTAGATGGATGTGAGATTCTTATTTGGGACAAGGAACCATGCTGAGCACTGATAAGCCTGTAAAACGTGATGGGCAGAATTATTCCCTCCATCCTATGAATCTACCGTCATTGTTGGAAAAGCACTTTTGTGTATAGAAAGGTCAATTTGTGTGTTACCTGGTGACGGGCTTGACACATAGAATGGTAGCTCTGCCCTTGAGTGTTCATTTGAGTTATAACACAACATGTCCTTTAGTAAAGGTGTGTATTGTTATCGTTTCATTCCAGTAGATGGTGACACAAGATTCCATGCTGAAGGCTGCCTTGCCTCTCTTTGCCAGATTCATCATCAGCAATGGACTGAAGACCAAGCATGGAGTGTTTGAGATCACACTGGAGAAGGTGGACAGAGCCTTACCCATGGTGACCAGGAACAAGGGGTTGAGACTAGTTGAAGGGGCCACAGGCCTTCTTTCCCCTGACATCCTTCAGCTGACTGACCCTGATACGCCAGCGGAGACCCTCACCTTCCTTGTGGCCCAGCTCCCACAGCATGGCCAACTCTACCTCCACAGGACAGAGCTGCTTCAACACAATTTCACTCAGAAGGATGTGGACAGCAGGAATGTGGTGTACAGGCACTTGGGAAGGGGCTCCCAGATGGACCATTTTACCTTTGTGGCCACAGATGGGACAAACCAAGGCTTTCTTGTAGATGGGAGAGTGAGGCAAGAACCTGTTTCATTCACCATTGAGGCAAGTATGACAAATACATAGTTTGTTGCTAGAGGTTTAGAAAAAATGACCTCAAGGAAGACTATTTCCTTCTTTCTTTTAAATAGGTACTATATCAGCAGTATGCCAGGCACTAAAGTAAGCACTGAGCATAGCAATGTGAACAAAACAAATGTGGTCCCTGCATGTAGAGTAATGACTGATCTTAAGAGTCTTCATTCAGAAAGGAACAAAAATTGTGACCTTTCAAGTCAGACACACATAGGTTGGAATTTCTGCTTTATCTCTTACTAGCTGTGTGATCTCTGAAGAATTGTTTCATTCTTGTGATTCTGCCTTTGCTTCTTTGAAAAACAAGCCTTGCATCACTGTGAGAATCAATATTATTAATATTAGATGTGCAAGGTACTTGCTCATTGCCTGAAATATATTAACTATCCAGTATCTTATAAGTACTCTTATAATATTAAATATACTATACTATAATTATAGTATAATATTAACTATACTTATGGTATCTTGTAAGTACTCTTATAATACTAACTATACTATTATGACAATGCTTCTCTGACCTTATCATCTACTGGCATTCCAGAGGTTTTCAATTAAACATATATTACACACATAATAACGACAAAAAATTGTAGTACCTATAATTTTTGGCTTATTGTAGGTCAGACCAACTTCATATAAATCTATCTTCAAAATAATATGCAAGTTTTTTTTAATCTCTATTTTGTGTTTTGAAATTGAGAAGTTAAATAATTTGGTCAAATGCACATAAAGTCCTCAAATCTTTCTTCTCCCAAATTCTTTGTCCTTTCTGTGGCAGTACACGTGCTCATTTGTGTTATTATGATGATTCTTGGAGGGCATAATGTGTTTTTCCTTTTTTAGTCAAAACACATCAAATTTGTTCTGGCTCTCAGAGCCTTGAATCCGCTCTTCTTGGATGTAGTTCATCCTGTACTACACACTTCTAACAGCAGAAAAGATATAAATTTGTCTCTTATATCAGGATACCTTATGATCATGTAAAATAATCATAATTTTCTCTTGTGCTTTAGTCTCGGTATTAGAGTTCTTAAGAGAAATACAGTATGAATGTATATATATGCATATGTATGTGTGTGTATCCACATCCACATACATATACAGAGCAAGAGGTTGGGGTATTGAGATTTATTTTCAAGAATTGGATCATGCTGTTGTGGAGTCTGACACATCTAAAATCTGCTGGGCAGACCAGCAGCCTGGAGATTCCAGCAGGGTTTGCATTGCAATCTTGAGTCCCAAGGCAGTCTGGAGGCAGAATTCCTTCCTCTTTGGGGGACCTCCGCCTTTTCTCTTATAGCCTTCACCTGATTGGAGGAGGCCCACCCACATTATAGGTGTGTAATTAAAAGTCTACCAATGTAATTTTTTCTTTTTAAGAGGAAGGCAGGCAGACAGGAATGAAAGCAGGAGTCGCAGGCAAGAAGGAAGAGAGAGGAGAAAGAACATTTGTTTATTTAGTTGTTCATTTGAGTTGTCTCCCTTGGTCTCAGGCTGCAAACCCAGGTCCTTGGACTGTATGTGTACTACTCCCAGGCAGGGGCTTAATACCTCAACCACTCGGGTGGGGTGTGCCCTTGATTTAAATGTTAGTCACATCTACAAAACAGCGACACAGTAATATCTCACCTGTTGTTTGACCAAACAACTGGGCATTATAGCCTAACCAAGTAAATACAAAATCAACCATCACAGTCTCCACCTTAGGTGCCATCTGAACAGACAGATGGGGAGTCATCGTGTCACACTGGTAGTACAGGGTGAATCTGAATCTGTGGCAGTAGGGAGGTCCAGAAAATGTAATGAAATTATGATACTCTGGCCAAAGAGAAAAAGCATTGATATCATTGACTCACAGGATGTAAGAAGTATTGGTAAGAATGATTGTGTTTTCATTTTATCTTACATGTTTTAATTGTTTTTAGTTCCACCTTTTCAGTCTATTAATAAATATTTTCTTAATACCTGGCTCCCCATGCTAGGTAGAGAAATGTCACTATTAATGAGGAATGAATTCTGGGTCTATTGGACTGGAAATTTATAGGCATTATACACTCTGAGTGCAAGTACCAGAGTTCTTCCACCAGAGCAGAGAAGGAAGAGGGGGCAGTGTTTGGGGAGAGTCCCAGAACTTAAGCAAGTCTCGTGCAACACTGGTACTTACAGATCATGGTTATCATATGAGAGTTATCTCTTAAAACTGCAGAAGTCACTGATAGGAACGTGTTGGAAACATGTTTTAAAGTTTTCCTTAAAAAAAAATCAGATGTAAAAGCTTCACAAGAAAAACCTCATTTTCCTCATAATTCCCCCAGCTCCCTGGTCCCTCTGAGTAAGGGGCTGAACAGTCTGGGAAATGATTGACCCTCAGCAGCAGTGCACCTTGTTTTGCCTTCAAGAGCTCTTTCTGGCAAAGTAATATGATGTTAAGTGCCAGCGAGTGTGGATGTACTTCTCTTATGTTCCCAACTCGGGCAAGTAAGAGCAAATGACTGGACTTGCTGAGTGCAAAGCCTGGGTGACTTTTACTGATACCAGCAGGTAACTGACATTCACTTTCTAAGAGATCAAGAACGTCTGACCAAGATAATACAGTCCTGCTGCAATGGGTCCCATAATGTTACTTAAATGGGAATGGGCTGAAAGCGAGGGAGGAGGCAACAGCATCTCCACTTTCTCTGGAGGAGGCGTGTCAGAGATAATTTTCAGAGATTCCCACGCAGTTATCACGAGGATGCAGTCTTCTTTAAAAAAAAAAAAAAAGAAATGTTTTGCATGCCAATCTTTTAAAATGTTTCTAGTATACTGAGCCAGAAAATCTGCTCTTGAAGAAACTAGAAGTTTAATAAGGCTTGGATACATTTAGTGCAAGCAGAACCAAAGGCACAAAAGAAGGCAGAGAATTAAAATAGTAGCACTTTACCAACAAGTGATCACAACAGGCATTTCTTCCTGTTGGAACCTTTTGTTGTTAAGGAACAGGTAGCACAGAACCCTCCCTATATTCAGTTACTTATCCACTTGGAGAATTTCTTAGGTGACGAAGTATTTTAATCGTTCCTCTCCTGCTATTGAGGGGTTTCTGCCTCAAAGGTCATAATTATTTGACTTCCTGCCTCCCATACAGCTCACAATCCTGAGGCTGCCACTCACCTTTAGGAGAAGAGGCTAAGTGGAACTTTTGAAAATAGTTGCTGCTTTTTCAGTTTGTAAAAGAACTGTTTATTTTAAAGAATTCATAAACTCAGAAAAGGACAAGAAAAAACTCTTTTGCAGTCATGCTGCTTGAAGAGATCTATTGGTGACTTCCATCGTTTCACTCTGTGCCTTGAAAAGGCAGGATGATATTACATGAGCTGCTAATTTCCACACTTCATCGTGTGAGGAAAATCTCCTCGTGTCATTAGATATTCCTTGAAAACATACATTTTTTGAAGAGCAGACTTAGGATTTAATCTCTTAACAACCTTCCTTTACATAAGTAGTGTCAACTGTGGTCATTGGGCTATGTGCTGCCTCTCTAGTACTTACCTACCCTAGAACTGGAGGTCTGTACTTTTTGACCACCTCCTTCCAATCCCGCTCCTCCCACCCTCTGCCTCTGTCACCACAAGTCTGATCCCTTTTTTCTGTGAGGTTCCTTTTTAAGATTCCACATGTAAGTAAGATTATATAGTACTTGTCTTTCACTCATTTCACTTAGCATAATGCCCTCAAGTTCCATCCATGTTGTCATAAGGGGTGGGAGTGCCTCATTTTTTAAATGATTAAATAATATTCCACTGTGTACACATACGCACACATATATTTATGTATATGCATGTGTGTGTATATGTATATATGGAATATATTAAAGGCTGTATAGTATCAGATAGAGATAGCTTATAAATCATCGGTTGGTCATTTTTGTTTTATAAAATGCTTTGTTAAATGCTGTTTCAAACCATAGTTAACACATATGTGTGTGTTTGTGTGTGTATACATTTTTGTGGACCTATCTGATTTCTAAAGGATAGCTCAAAAAAGTGAAAATTTGGTATCTAATTTTTCACATTTCAAGCATAAGTATTTGACAAATTTCTCTCTAGAAAGTTTTCACTAATTTTCAGTCTGGTAGGCAGAACTCAAAAATGTCTGTTTGTCCAAACATTTACTAACATGAGGTATGATTGTTTTTGTTAATGAAAAAGAACCTTGCCATTTGAAAGGAAATAATATATGGTTGCTAAATATTTTATATAGAATTGCAAAAAGGAGGAGTGGTAATTTTTCCCTCCTCCTGTCAAATGAAAGGCTTTGTACAAAGACACCCAAAATTTTGTCTGTGTCTCTGTGAATATTTATGTGTTTGTTTTGAATAAAAATTATACTATAGCCCTCTCTTATTCTATAACTTACTATTTTTTCTGGTGGTTAACACTAAATTTTTGGAAATTTTTTATTATCAGTTTGTCTTTCCTCTTATTATTTTAATATATTTAATTTTTTCTAAATTGCAGTTTATTATATCATCGTATACAAAAAAGTATATGTGGCATTATCATTGACAGTTATTATTAGCACAAGTGAACTAAATTTGCAATAATTTTTCCCCCTAAAGGAAAGGGGCAGGCAGAAATGAAGGTGAGCAGGCAGGTAGAGAGAGGAGGAAGAAACATTATTTTATTTAGTTGTTCATTTTGGTTGTTTCCCCTGGTCTTGTGTTATGAACTCAGGTCCTTGAGATATATGTGGACTGTGCCAGCCAGAGGCTGTGAACTTACTCACTAAGTCACCAAGGTTCATGCACAATACTACTATTTTTGAGTAAGTGAACAATTGAATAATTAGGAATGAGGGGAGTGAAAGTAGTTTTGTTATTATTTCTGTTTTCTAGGATAAGTTGTGAGTTATGCTAAATCTTGTTCCATTCCTAACCTATATCCATCTGCAGTATGGACTGAGTTCCATACCAAACCTGAATGGCTCTCATACCTGAAAGAAACATGAGCCTGTGTACTGTTTAACCCTATATTCCTCTTCTCACTCATGAGTAGTTACCCTTTCACCATCTTTACAATTGAGTTCCCCTAATCATTAGCTGGGTTCTCATATTCAGTGAAAAAGTAGCCAAGTACCTGTAAATAGTCACTTTTGGATATTCTAAAAGAGGTGTTTTTAGCCAACATTTTTGCCATTTCAACAGTTACACCAAAAAAATAAAATGAGTTTTTGATGCATTTGTAAATCACCAAAACACTGGGAGATTAGGGAAATTCTGTGCAGTTAACATCAAGTTTACAATATAATTCTTGGGTCAGTTTAAATGTATTCATTCAACAAATCTACCTTGATCACCTGTTACAGTTCAGACATTGTGCCAGGTACATGGAATAGATGGGAGGGAGTACTAACACCCTGGGGTCTGCCCTTGTGGAACTTAGGTCTTAATGGGGCAGTCATTGTCAGATAATGGACAAATAAATAAAACTGGGTCAAATTATACAATGAAACATTGGCCTCTGTTTCAGGCACTGTGCTATGTGTTCAGGATGTTGTAAATAAGACAGCTTTTATCAGACATTAACAAATAAGGAGGAGAAGGAATCTGAAATTCAGGAGAGTTTGTTATTGTTAAATCATTAAAACCCTCTGCATGGGAATGGAAAGCCTTTATGTAATGTGTATGTAATTATTAACCATTCAGGTGGACCAGTTGGACAAAAGAGCCCCTTACATCACCCACTTGGATTCGCCTTCTCAAGTGGGGCTTCTGAAAAATGGCTGTTACGGAATTTACATCACTTCCCATGTGTTGAAGGCATCGGACCCTGACACGGATGATGATCAGATCATCTTTAAGATATTACAAGGCCCCCAACATGGACATCTGGAGAACATAACAACAGGTACTGACTTCTTTAATCCTCATAATTGCTCATTTTAAAATACCCAGTGGCAGGCAATGCTAGAGAGTAATTTAATTAACTGCAGGCTTATTTGGTAAACACTCCCTATGGATTACTGATAGATTCAGTTTATAAATCCATATTGGTGCTAAAGAGGGTTTGAAGTTGAGCTTTCCTAAATTCACCTTGAGTGGGAGACCAACCCCAAACCCGGATACACTTCTGTTTATTATCGACAACGTTTTTCCAACAGTCATTGTGTTATTCAAAGGAACACATAGTATCAAGACCAAATTCATATTTGAAACTATTGTTTTCTATTATGAATTCTAAATGATGTCGGCTTATTAGAATAAATCTGTTTTTAATGTAAAGGTTTCTCTGAATTGTAAAGTATTTCTGCTTTATGAAGACCATGATCAAAATATATCACTACACTGGATGGCTTAGAATTATAGATTTTACTACGGTACCTTCCTACTCCCTCTCCTCTTTTTAACGTTTTTCTTTAAGGCATAATATTTATGGCATAAATTGTTGTTTTTTTAAAGAATGGAAGGAAGTGAGAGGAGAAAAAAACATTTAAAGAAAGAAGAGGAGGACGAAATGTCTTTATTTAGTTGTTTATTTTTGTTTTTCATCCCAGTCCCGGCCCTCACATACCAGCGTCTCAGCCACCTGAGGCACAAGGGCATGCCAATATAAAGTACATTTTAAAATCCAATTTAAGTTCATTGCATCTGGGTTTTAAGATAATTACAATAATGTTAATTTCTTTAAAATATAAACTAGCAATTTTTAAAACTTTTAAATTGTTTAAAAATAAATAGCTATAAAATTTTAGCAACTCTTACTTAATATTCAATTTGATTACTCATTAAATTCATGTATTTCTTTTTTGTAGGTGAATTTATCCATGAGAAATTTAGCCAAAAGGACTTAACCAGTAAGACCATTCTTTACATCATAAACCCATCTTTGGAAGTAAATTCTGATATCATGGAACTTCAAATCATGGACCCCACAGGAAATTCTGCCACTCCTGAAATGTAAATTATTTTGCTTATTTAATAGTCCTGCATATAATGTCCAGAATGTGTCTCCTTAGAAACGTGAAATGTTTTCAGACAGAATTTAAGAGTATAGATGATAGAGCATTTCACAAGCGCATATAACTTATTTTGGAAAAAAAAATTGTCTATTACTTCTTGATGATGGGAAAGGCAGTGGCTTGACAAAATATGGAAACATTGAAAAGTTCAGTGGTTTGGTGCTGGGTCATTCATGCTATGCATGTTAATGCATACACTCTCATGCAAGATTTCACTGGCACCCAGGGCAGAGCTTGCAGGCTCATGCACATATTATGCAGCAAGAGGGCACTCTTGGACTGTGTTAGTCACTGGTCTTCTGAACTATCTAGAGCTAGGAGAATGAGGCTGTCGGGAAAGGTTTGCAAAACATTTCTTCCTCTTACAAAGCAAACCAACAATTTAAAAAACCCTCAAAACAATTACATGAGATTGCCCTTATAAGTTAATAAGCTTATCATAGATAAGATGAAGACAATACAGAAGAAAATAGACTTGGGAGTTGGTGACACTTAGAAATTGTATAAACTATGTGAACCTTAGAATAAGAGAACGAATCCTCAAATGTAGGAAGATTAACAAGAGACCATAGTAATCTCGCTCATTGAGTTTCTAGTCTAGAATTTTCTTAAACCTTAAATGAGTAGACGTTGAATAACTTACAAGTTATCTGATGACACAAAGATTACCCATAATTCAGTTCTCCTGGTGCTGTTTTCACTTTTGATGTTCTTTTTAAATTGAGACCTTTGCCAGTCAACTGAAAGCTGTTTATTTATCCAGTTTTTAGTATTCAATATATCATAATCAACTACACACCATAAGTGACTATAGCTCTTTTAAGATAGAATATGAGTAAAAGAAGATCAGGAAACAGGTACCTCCTCTGCTGTTTTCATTATTTTTTTGATCCTGAATTGTAGTCCAATACTGGCCAGCAGAGGTCTCTGTTGTCATTATTAGAAAAACATCCTTAAAATACATTTCCAAGGCCTCACATAAGTGTAGGGGTACTTCGTTCAGATATATTATGCACAGATTTATATTAAGTGGCTACTAGATGCCTGGTACATAGCATGAGAAGCAGGAAAATCGTGTGAGCAAGGAAGGCCTGGTCCCTGACGTTAAAATATAATCTTGAGATTGTAAAACTAAAACAGGTGACCACCACCCCTTAATTATCCTTGCTTAAGAGGAATGGTTCCTCAAGATTGCAATATTTATAGAAAAATATTTTAGGTACTTATCATTTCAGTTTAACTTTAAAAAATGATAATATTGATCAGACTTACTGATCTAATATTGACTGCTATACATATATCAGTATAACTGACAGAGATTTTTTTTCCCTCCACAATAGTGCTAGATGATATTTCTTCACCTACATACCCTTTTCATTCCTTGGTATTACCAAGGACATTTATTTTGGGAATGATTTATGTTTTTAAATAATTCTCAAATCCATTGGAGAATCACAGAACAGTTTATAACCTTCATGGTGACTATTTTAAATGGGCTCTTGCTTGTGTTGAACATCAATATTCATGTATCTATATAGAAGGTGTCTCCAATTCAAATTGAAATGATTGGAAACCATGGGACAAAATGCTGCAAAATATGTCTGTTTAGAGTTCTTCCAAAAATAATTGTCATTTGATTGTGACATATACTTAGTTTTTCCATTCTAAGGTAGGTGGGGTTAGAAGTTACTTAGCATTTTATCTTCATAAGTTTTGAATAGTAGCCTTGTCCCCAGCCTCATTTATAAGTAGATGTTTTTTTGAGCAAGAAGCACAATTTTTTCCAGTATGAAGCAGTGTTATGAATAATGAGTTTTTTTCCCAAAGGCCAGCAAGTGCCTAGGTACACACATACTACAAATTACAGGTATTTGCTATACAATTATTTCCTGATATACTTATAGGTTTTCATTTAGTCATTACAACCACCTATGAGTTAGGTACCATCATAACCCAGAATTTACAGAGGAGGAAACTGAAGCACAGAGATGAGAAGTGACCTTTTCAACTTCATGTAACTAATCAGTAAAGGAACTAGGGTTGAGACCTAGAAGTATGGCTCTCGAGTCCATAGTTTTCATTGCTGCGCTAAAGAACATGGCCACGCTCTTTAAGGACTGTGCTAAACAGGCTTAACGGAAAAGAAGATGGCAGGTTTACCTACCTTCTTTTTCTTCAGACATTATCCGCCCACCCAGCAGGAAAGGAAGCATACTTAACTCCTTAAAGACCTTAAGTAAATATACATATTAATGTTACTGTGTACCCCAGGTCTAACTGATAATTTTATAAAAGATAATAGTAAACCACTAGACTTAGTTAAAAGAACAGGGTTTGAGTTTTGACTCTGCCATTGACCTAGGTGATTGTTCAAGCTTTAGTAATCTCATCTGTACAATGGGAATTATACCACAGTTTGTGTAGAGAAATAAATGAGATAAAAAGCATTTAAAAATCTGTCCTTAGCAAAGGTCACTTGTGGTAATTACTTTTGTTCATTTTTGTGGATATAAAAATTGACTGAAGTATTAGGGAGATATCGGTGAGCAGCTAAAGCCCATCTCTAATTATAAATTGATTCTGACATCACAAAGTGAACAATCAATGTGCTTATTAATGAATAAGCTAAATGCAGTGGGACTTTATGTTCTCGTTTGATTTGGACAGGGTGACTAGATTAATATTCTACATATTTGAAGGGGTGAAAACTTTCGGTAATAAAGCAAAGGGGACTAGTACGTGCAATCTGGAGCAGAAGAGAGCAAGAAAGACCTATATTCAATGGAAATGTCCCAGAATCTTGACTGCTCAAAAGATTTTGCTATTGTAACATTTCTATGGAATATCAGTCCTGAAGAATCTAGATGTTCCATAAAAAAAAAGGTGTTAGGCGATGCTGGTTTTAGGGGAGACTCATCAAATTATTGCCACTAATTAGCTTGTATGCTATGTAGCTGCATCATTTCCAGAATCATGGAGATACTTATGTGGAGTGGGACCTCCAAGGGGGCATATAGAACACAGCACATCTTACTTCATTGGATTATAGAAACACTCCCCTCCTCCCCCGCTGAAGAACTCAGGAAACATGTTTTTCGTGGAATACATTTGGGAGACACTTTATGGTAACTAGATATGGTCACACTGAAGCCCATGGAAGTTGGCATAAAGAATTTAATATAAGTAGCTGCCTAAATTTCAGGCACTGTGCTAGGTGCTTTCATACATGTTGTCTAATTTAACTTACAAAATACTGTGCTCTGAGGGTGACGAGGAAACAAGCTCAACGCATTTAAGTAAGTGGTCTGAGGTCACTAAGTGGAAGCATGGCAGAGCCAGAAGGAAACTCTGACCTCCTGACCTCAGAGCACACCCTTACCTTGATGACTCAGTCACAAGCTTCTTTTCCAGCCTCACTCTCCTGGCGATCTGCAGAACCCCAAACCACGTTAGACCAGAGCACCTTTCATCAAAACACTTTTGTTCATCAAAAACATCTTCAAGCCAAACAAAAATAGACTTTTAGTCTATAGGATCACATTAGTAACTACCAGAAGAGGAAGACGGGAGAGGACAGGACAAATTGGGTACAAAGGGTCAATTATATGGTGAAGGATAGAATGGGACTGTTGGTAGTAAACTTAATAAATTATATAGCGATGTTGATTTATAATGATATACAGCTTTAGCCTATATAATAGTATGATGTAATATTCCTTCAATAAAAAAAGAAGAATCATGGAAGGGAAATGCAATTCAAACCTGTGACCAGAAAACCTAGCATGCCACATTTTATGATGACAAATAATTTCATATGTATTCTAATAAAACCATTTTATTAGATTCTTTAATACATATGACATTTGCAGATCACAGAATGTAGTAAACTTCTGACCAAGGCAATTTCCTATACCTCTTATGATGACCTCTTTCTTGTGCCCACTGGGGAAGAAGTGAACTTATAAAGAAAAGTGGACTCAGACTGAAGCTCTTCATAATCAGCAACTTCTCCAGCAGATGCCCTATTTATTGCTCTCTGCTTCTTCCCTCTGGCTACTAACATTCTAGCTGTTCTGTTATTCATGCTTGGTCTTAAAAGAGAATACACAAAAGAAATAAAAAAGAAAAGAAATTTCTAGCAGGTGAACTGTACAGTCTTTTGGCAACTTTTATGAAACACCTTGTAGGGAAAGAGGTTGTAGTTATTGTCTAAGCAAAGCCTGCACGTTAGCTGCAAGTCAGAAGTTAAAAATGTGCTTCCAGACTAGATTGAGGAAAACACAGAGGAAGGGAGGAGAAATAGCACATATGAAGCACCCACTGTGTACAGGTGCTTTAAACATATTAACTAATTTTAGTTTTCATCATTGGACATGCCTGTAACTCTCCTCATTTTAAAGATAATGAAAATGGAGGCCTGGAGAGACTGAGTAACTGACCCTAATCAACACACTAATAAATGGTTGCAGAATGTGTCCCACTCCAGAGCACTTGCCTTCCTCACTCATGATGCCGACTCCTGGCGAAGCACTGTTTTGGTGTTATCCTGAGAGAAAGACAAAAATGAAAACACAGGTGTTCATAGCATTCGATTCTGGGACTTAATAGCATCTCTTGGAATTGATAAGTCTGAGTTGAAATACTTAGAAGTTTTTTAACATTTTAATTTTCAGTCATTCTACTTGATTATAAATGAAGATCTAGTTATTAGAGTAGTGCAATCACAATTCTAGCTTCCATAAAACTTTTTACTGAGAAGCTCAGTATACATAATGATTATGTATAAAGTTTCATTTAACCGCTTTGAAGTATAGACACCTCATTATTATACTTCGGGAGTAAGGAAACCGAGGCATAGAGTAACTAAGTAACTTTTCTCGATGTTCTTGTTAACCTGGATCAACGTCCCAAATCCCAAACTGGTATTTTAACTTGAAATGCTTCTTGTTTGTTTCTTCGTATAAATGAATCAAGTGGCCATAAAATCAAATACCAGAAAGTATGTACTTTTGACTCTCCCTCAACACTATTGATATTTGAGGCTTGATAATTCTCTGTCACCTGGTGGGGTAGAAGAATGGTTGGGGCATCCTGTGCCAGGCAGGATGTTTAGTTACATCCCAGGGTACCCAGTAAATGCCAGTACTACCTTCCTCCCAGTCTTGACAATCAAAGCTGTCTCTAGATGTTTCCAAGTGTTGAGAAACATACACATACCATAGAAAACAGCGCGCATGCATGTGTGTGTGTTACGCGATCAGGCTTTATGGTAGAATGCTCTTTTATTTGTGCTGTCTTTCTCTCTACTCTAATAAAGATCAATAATAGCTGAGGAATTCAATGTCAGTTAGTACTCGAAAGAGCACATAAAGAGCATCTAGGCTAACATTTTTTTTCAAAATTCGTGAAATAGAATGCTAACAGGCTTGAGGAGAAAGTAAGTTTCAGTGGTCAATTTCATTTGAGAAGCAGTGAGCAAAACAAGATTAATTCATTCACTTAAATATTTACTGAGCATTTACTCTGTCCTAGTTAGTCATTCTGTCAGGTACTTGGGAGTTCACTAGTGACTCAAAGACCCAAGTTTACTTGGAGTCTGCATGGTACTGCAGTATATTAATTGTGTATCATGTGATACATGCTTTGGAAAATGAAGTCGGTCAGAATAAGGGAGATCACAGGTGCTAAACTTTGGGGGATGAATTTCAGTTTCAAAGTGGGGTGTGTGAATAATTTTTCTTGTGCCTGACCTAGAGTTGGTGAGTGACAGAGAGACCCGGCACCTCGTGACTTCTAACCCAGTTTAGTTCCCACTGCTCTACCCTGTGTCTTCCATCCATAATAGTGGTTGCTGGGCAATAAAATTTTGTTTCCCTAGTCACAGGTTTTTTTTCCCATTGTGATCGTATCCAAAAAATATCAGTTAGGGAAATACTTGTCAGCTGGGGATGATTTTAAGAGAAATTTGGAAATGTCTGGGAAGAGTTGTAATTTTCATAACTAATTTATTAGATGCTAATATATCTAATGGGTAGAGGCCAGGGATGTTGCTAAACATCTTACAATGAATAGAACAGACCCTACAACAAGGAATTTTCTAGTCCAAAATGTCTATATTGTCAAGGTTGAGAGACACTGTCTTTGGGGCTTTCAGGAGTTCTCACCTCCTGCTAAATAATTTGAAATAATCGTCATATGGTTTTCACATCATATATGTCGATAAGATTCATTTCTGACCTTAACATATTTTTACTCAGTAGGAACAGGAGAGAGAGGGATCATTACAATGTAAAGACTGAACCACGTCTTGTCTACATGACTCTGACAAAACCAAAGTTTTCCAAATTCCTCATGTGGGCTCCCTCCTCTGCTTATCTTCATGAAGCCAAGCATGCAACTGTGAAATGCCCCTTGCAAGGGCATTTCCCAAGTGATTGACTACTTCTCTTTTCTTCAAGAATTTGTGTAGAATTTAAGCAACTAGAATTTCAGTATAGAAAGAGCGTCTCAAATACAGTATTGCAAAAGTCAAAAAAATGTACATTCAAAACATGTGTTAGACATATCCTGTAGGTATGAACTACTTTGCAATTTAAATATCTTTCTGGAAAATATAGAGCCTGGCTTAAATTTCATGGCATTTTAAGAGCTCGTTATTCTTTATAGTAAGTAGTTTTAAGAAAATGAAATAGAACGTTGTGTAATGACTACCTTAACCTCTAAGTGCTATGCAGCATCCTGCTGGTGGGTGGGGGTAATACGCACCCTTCCCCAAACACCAAGACCCTTTATGCTTTGAAACCAAATGATCCTCCTCTGCGTGGTCCTCTTAAGGATCTAGATCAGCAATCAGAGAGCATTTAGCTTCAGGCCTTGCGGTCAGCTGGATCAACAGAGTGGCATTGATGAAATTTTGTTTGTCATGGTTAGCATTAACAACGAATGAATTCTCAAAAGATTAGGCATTGACACTCATTTGAGGCTGACTGAGACTGACTTAGCTGAAATCCTTCCCAGTTTATCTATTTTGCTTGTTCCCACTGCCCTCTGTTCCTTCCCATCTCATTTTTCTGTCTTCTCTAATCCTTGTTACTGATTTTGTTTCCTTTTTCATTTACCTGTCTCCTTGAGGAATTCTTTGTGATAGAAATATTGGCATTCATAATATCCTTTTTGTCTGTTATCGTGTGACTCTGTAAACTTTGTTATTTATTTCTTTATTTCTTGGTCTATCTCATGCCAGATTTGAATTCAGTTATGTCAAATACCCATGAGGGTCGCAATATTTTTAATATATATAGATTCTATTTTTGTGTTAAAATTTTATAAAGCCCAGCCTGCCAATAACAATAAGTCTCACATCTGTTGATTGAATAAATGCTTATGTTGATATAGATTCATGAACCTCTATAATAATGTTCCCACACTTACCCTGCCCTCTGATGCATGGTCCTTGGAGTAGGAACCGGTGCGTTTAGAGAACTTAATCTAGGGGGTGTGATTGTGGCAGTGATTGATCCAAGGACTTAAAGATTTTGTGGAGGAGGAACATACTCTCTTAGTATAACTTACTATAAACAATCGCAGAAAAACTCGTGGAATTTGTATACTCAGTGTTCCACTGGGGGGAAGTCAGAATTTAGTTGTGAAGAAAAATTTTAAAAATAAATGTAAAAATCTGAAGAAAAAATCCTGAATCTGACTGGAAGTTTGAGAACTACAGTAAGGCAACCACTGAAGGCTTTATAAAAGTAGAATGAAAGAGAAATGAAAGCAAAAACCATGCAAGTGTGTTATATGATGAGAGTGAGGAATGCTTGTCTTTCATATCGCTGAAGGCTATAGAGGGCAAGTTTGGAGAGAAATATTTAGGTAAAATACTTCAAGTTGTCTCACTTCAAAAAATGTAATATTTCAAGGTAAAGATATAATTGTACTTTTCTGCTTGAGCTGAAATAAAAAAATAACGAAGAGCTTCATTTGAGAAGCAGGGTGGTAGAGAAACTACATTTGGCATCACATTTATGCTGGCAATTTAATCTCTCTTCTCTACTAGCTTTGTCATAGTCTTTTGCCTTTGATCTAGTTACTTAACCTCTCTTAGGCTTGGTTTTCTTTTCTGAAAAAAATAAATAAATAAACGAGTAAGTTCCTCTCCATGTTATGAAAGAAGATTGTTTCTGTCAGGTTTTGGGCTCACTAAAAAGGTTGTGGGGGAAAAGGGACACTTTATCTGGCTTAGTCATTCATTGTATAGATGTATCCAAGCTATATATTCATGCAGTCCTTTTATATGCACAGGAAGGAACACATTTTTATTCCTAGGCAGACCCTCAGAGATAACTTGTTATTAAACAGAACTCAAGTTCATAGAAGCTGTGTCTGGAGCAATTCTACACCAGGGAAGTTGGCCAAAGACAGATTTCATATCCATGTCCTTACCAGAAAATGAAGGTGTCTTCAAATGTAACAACTGATGATTCCTTTATCTTCAGAACACTCAAGTCTTTTTTTTAATCATTAATAACTAGGGGTTCCCCGACAGTTTTTTAACCTTTAGTTTCTGCATAAAATGGAATTTTAATACTTTTCTTGGATGCCTCATAACATTTTTGAAAGCATCAAATGAGATAATGTTAGTAAAAGTTCTTTGTGAACTCAGATGTACCCTGCAAATGTCAGGGAGTTTAGCACTGGTGTAGTCGATGAAAGACCTCTCACCATGATGTGGACCTGTAGTTTATTATTTAGTCTTCTACACATCAGAAGAATCCTACAGGCCTTCAGTGTGAATTGCTTAATTGTTTTCCTTTTCTTTCCCTTTCATGCATAGTTTGGAACTGAAGTGGTCTCACATTGAATGGTCAAGGACTGAATATGAGGTGTGTGAGAATGCAGGTGTGCTGCAGTTGGAAATTATCAGAAGGGGATATTCCGTGGATTCCGCCTTTGTGAGTGTAAAGGTAACAACTCTAATATGTTAACTATCAAGCTAAAACATGCATTGCTGGTTGTTGCCCATGATTATTTCCTAGAAAATTCAGAGAAACCAAGGAAATTTCCAGCTGCAAGAATGTCACACTATTCTAGAGATTTTAAGTACAATATCTCCTTGTCCTGCCATCATTCACCTAGGTTCATTATTTCCTAAATATGATCGTTAAAGCCATTTTTAGTTTTTAGATCTGGTCATTAAGTCTTGAAGTTTGATTTCACGGAGAGAGAGAGATATTCAACATAGTGAACTGGGGCCAAACTCTGTTTTGAAAAGGTAAGTTATATGCAAGTCTTTCTGTGGGATCCTAGAACAAATTTCTGTCCCCAGATAATTTTCTCCTAGTATATACCTCCCTGCTGTCTCAGAGGATGAGTAAATTAGGAGATAAGCTTATCTTAAGAATTTATCAAATTATGCAAAATTAAGACATCAGTCAGGATAGACACCTTGAAATAGAGGGAATTTTTAATAATCATTTTTGGATTAGTCAACTGGTTATTCCTTCCCATTAACACAGCCCATGGAGCACAAGCAATGGCTTCTTGAACTACAGGATTTTTTTAGGAGTTGCTATAACAACAGCTTTTCAAGAGAATGAGAATGTGAAAAGCTTGTACATATTAACAATGAAGAACATACTTAAAGACTCCCGACCCCCCCTTGGTCTAATGAAAGGGCATTGATCTTCGCTTCTGGGGAAAAACAGCATCTCCATTATGTCTCAATTATTATAATAAATTCCAGTCGCTCACAGAAACTTGTGCCCCTAAATTGTACCATATCCAGACTCAGTATTTATCTTTCCAGTGGGTAGAGGCTCTTTGTCCCAGATCAGTTGCTGCTTCATTATTATTAAAACATCAGACAACTTGGTATGCCCTATAATTTTCTCGCAGATTATTTATGGAAAAAGAAAGAATCTGCCTGGATGGTTTTCTAATAATCCTTTGACCCTCCATAGGAAGCACCATATGCTCTAGTCTGGCGTTTTGGGCCACACTACCTTTCACTTTGCCAGGAAGAACATACGTGGTGTGACATGGAACCTTTTGTCTACTTAAGCTGTATGCACACCGTGATTCTGCCGCCGGGTATGCAGGTCTTCAAGCACAGCTGAGGCCTTCAGGGACCGCTCTGCCGAGTGCAGCTGCCACTTTATACCACCGCTTATTGGCTGCCTGACTAGGAGCAGGGAAAGAGAACACACTTTACCCCGTGTTGTTTGTCTGGTTTCAATCATACACCTTCACTGGACAGATTTCTCCAACCATCTTCCCTCAGACCAGGCCTTTTCCCGCATTGGGTTCTGTAAACTCAGTGGTGGTAAATGCCAGGTAATTGCACGTGCGAAAACCATGCAGGGAAATGTAACTTCCAGCATATGGTGGATACAGGTGTACAATAGGTTTGCGTTTTCACAATGAAAGGTGGTTCAGGAGGAGCCTTGGCATTGTAGACAAAGAACAAATGGAAGCTTAGGAGGTGATACCCTTTGTCAGCAAAACGTTTCCACTGTGAGCATTAGTCGATGTTAGGACCTTTGATTTAAAATGGAGATAATGTCTAATACCAGAGAAATGGGCACTTTTAAGTGTTAATTGTGCATTCCATTCATTTGGAAGAAAGGAAAGAAATACATTAACTCACTTTCCTAACTCTTAAAACATCTGAAAGTAGTGCAAAAGTAACAGCTGCCAAGTCTGCCTATACAGGGTTCTCTTTTGATGACTTCTTTTTTTCAAACCAGTCCAGGGCATTATTCCTAATGTATTTAGGTTTCCCCTGGGGAATTTAAGTCCATGACTTCAGGGACCTTAAATCATCTCTGGTTGTTAGCCCTGGGCAGGGTCAAGGAACAAGGGGTCAGTTAGTCATCTCTAGATTAGAGTGGTTTATTTTCACAACCAGCTTAGTGGAGCTCCCGCACCCTGAGTCCTGGGCTTTGGATTTGCCCGCTGTGTGTGGTTCTTGAAGGCTCTCATTTATGTCTGTAAAGAGAGATAGCTTTATCTGGACAGGAGCATGGATCAGACTTGTTTTCCTTCATGTAGTCTAAAGATTTTCTGTGCCCTGGAGCCTGCAGGACCCTCAGAGCTGTCTGGCAAATCACACATACCTTGTCAGGTGCCTGCATTTCTCTTCTTCCCCACCCCTGCCCTCTCTCCTCTGAGGCTCTACTGTAAAACCCACGTGGGGTAGAGGGATGGTAGTGAAATAAAGGCTACTCATGACAAAGAATTGTTTAAAGTCCATGTTACTTTTTTAATAACTAATATTTATAAAAGAGTAGCAAAAAGAAAAAAGGAATTCTTTACTTTTATGCATTAATATTCATCTCAGAAAAAATATCCATTACCTTTAAAGAAGATTTATGTGGACTGGGTCTAAAATTGTGTATTATAATTAAAAATACTTTATGTTAAAACAGATTTAAGAGCATGAGTTTAGTCTAGTATGAGGATAGACTAGATGTTTCTTTATTATAAAATATTTATTTTTATTAAAAAATTTATTTTCCCTCTTAAGGTCAACCAGGTGTCAGCTGCAGTTGGAAAAGATTTCGTCCTGACTCCATCTAAACTGATTCAGTTTGACCCAGGTACGTTTTGTCTATAGTTTGTTTCATGTTTTTATAAGAAAGTCTGGATATTGTGGAAGAGACAGAATATTATGTGATTCCAGCCAGCTAGAAACTCCTCAGAGTATCATATAACCTTATTTCAAGGATTTCATTTAGACTTGAGGTTTTGCCTTTCCTATCTACTTATTTTTTATTACGAGTTCTTAAAATGAGAAGAAAGATCCCAACAAATAACATATATAAAACATCAAACTAAATATCCAAAATACCAGAAAAATTTATTTAGAGGCCTGACACAAATCTGAAATAATTAATTACCTCATATTGTGAAAGAAAATGTTGTATCATGTAGATTTCTCTATGACATCTCTAAAAAATATCTCTTGGAAGAGAATGCTATGAGGTGATTCCATGGGAAATTATTCTTTAATTAGCACATGTTTAAATATGTGGACACATTTTTGTCAGTTGCAAAGAGGAATACAAAAGTATGGTGCCTGATCGCTAGGATGTTCTGTCCTATGGGAAATATGGACATGGAAACAACTCCCTGATAACATATTGGGATCCAAAGAATGAGCCGTTGTTCTGGCTAAGAAGAATCCTAGAAGGCTTCAGAGGGGAAATGGTATTCTGAGCAGACAGAAGAAGGGGAATTCAGGACGAACACTGACACTATTTTTGAGAAACTGCCTGCAGCACCCTGGCTGGCGTTGTGCCATCTCCCCCTGCACGTGTATGTGGGGCAGGTCGCTGTCTCTCACTGCACAGTTCTCTCGCTTTCCCTCTGGTCTGCACTGGACCTGGATCACCTGAGCACAGGAAAATGGAAGAAGCCTTGAGAAGCAGTCAGAGTTTATGAATCTGTGCTCTCCTGTAGGGGAGGAATCCTGCACTTTCAGAGCGTTACACCAGGTCAAAACTCTCATAGTCCACCAGTAACGCCTGATGTTTTGCTCAAAGACAAAACAAAATGGCCTAAATACCATCACCACTCCCAAACTGACAACCCTAATATTAAACATAGAAAAGAAAAGCCTTTCTACAGTGCAACACCAGTAGTGTGATGTTTGATGACTCTATTAGTTTGCTGGGGCCATTTCAACAAAATATCCCAAACCCAGTTGCTTAAAAACAAAAATTATTTTTCTCATAGTTCTGGAGGCCTGAATTCCAGGTATCATTAGGGTTGATTCCCTCTGAGGAGTGTGAGGGAGCATTTGTTCCCTGCCTTTCTTCTTTGCTTTTTTTGGTGGTTTGCTGGAATCCTTGACATTCTTTGGCTTCTGACCCATGATCCCATTTCTGCCTCCATCTCCACCTGATGTTCTCTCTGTGTGCATGTCTATTTCCAAATTTTCCCCTTTTGTGTAAGGTCCCACAGAATGCACTAGAGCCTGCCTTTCACTAGTATGGCTTCATCTTAATTAACTACTTCTGTAATGACCTTATGTCTAAAGCAGGTCACATTCTGAGGTACTGGAAGTTAGGATTTCAACACAGGGATTTTTGAGCAACACAATTCAACCTAGAACAATGTATCTAAACTTTGACATGCAACAACCCAAATTTTGCTATTAGCTTCCTTCCTGTGACAGTTAAGTTTCTAACTTAACATAAGTTTGGCTCTCAGTCGGATCATACTTTGTGAGAAGAACAATTCAAACCATTTTACTTCCTTGAAGCCCAGAGTCTCTGTCATCTTTATTATTTGAGATGTTTGCCACAAGATCCGGAGTGATTTGGCTCTCAGTAGATTCTAAGCAGACCCCCCAAGTGCTTTGTTTAGTTTGAGAAGAACTGGAATGTATCACACTACGCAAGTCTCTGAAATCTGCCCCTGGGAGATTCTACTGGGTAAGATAAATTCTTATTTTTCTAGAAGAGTTTGCAAGCTGTTTTGAGTAGACACAAATCTCTTCTGGGGGTTTAAAATAGTCTTATGATTTTAGATATTATGTAGACTTTCTAAGAACTTTTATAAACATGTAAATTAAAGACAAACAGCACTTGATCGGTTGTTCACTGTTTTGGAACTTATTAGCCAAAAGAGTTTCCTAAACTGAAGTCTTGCTTTAGAAAAATTTAAAGATCCTCATATCCACATGTCCTTTAACTATTATTTACTCTCACATGGTTAATCCTTTCCTCTTTGGAGCCTGGTGTCCCCATTCCTACCCCAACCCTTTTGCCCAAAGCAATCTATTTTTTTAAAGACAGCAGCTTTCGTGGTTGGTGAAGAAGCTGTGAAAAATGAAAAACACTCTAAAGGATATTATAAGGTTTAAGAACTCTTGGGAGGTAGGTGGAGAGAAACTGAATGACTTCTCAGTCAAGGGAGCTGCACTCTAGTAAGCTTGCCTTGCAGCTATTATACCAAACTCAAGCTAATCCTGACTACTTTGCATTCAGCTATTGTCACTAATCTTGAGTCGAAGTGTAAATATTCTTAAGAAAATGATTGTTTTCCTTCAAAATGTGTGTTCTTGAAGGTTTGCTACATTCTTAGTTGAGACTTCATTTCTAAGAGTCAAAATGTTTTGCCAAAGGACAAATCTCTAATGTGGCATTTACTGACAAATACACTAAGAAAATGGCTTTCAATTGTGAAATCTGCTTTGCAGGAAAATCCAGGAATTGGCCTATTCTGTAAAGTAGGTTACTTCTGGGGTACATCTGCATAAAATAACACCTTCCCTCACTCCTCTTCAGCACCTTTTATTTTATGGGACCAGGGGGCCAGCCCAAACCTTCTGAAATTGCTTATAATCTCAATGATTTAACAAATATTTTGCACCTTGAAACAGGGAGAGGAAGGAAAAAGGAATAACCAAGAAAATTCTGACTTCCAATCTCATTAACCTAAAAAGGTTGGTCTTACGTACACACCTGGTAGACAGAGAGACAAAGTTGAAATGCAGAAAAACAAATCAGAAGCACTTAAATGAAACCTGGAATAGATTTTCCTAACCATCTGGTTTGACTCTGTAAGGACTTAAAAAAAGCTTTAAGGTTTCTTTGTGGGGAGTGGAGGGGAGAAAGAAGTATTGTAGTGTTTCTGTTTTTGTTTTTTTCAGATAGTTAAAATAAGAGGGCAATTAGTGGACTTAGAAATAATTTTTGTATTTGAATAATGTTTAACTTTATGGACTTTGAGAAACAGTTCTCCAAATAATAATATTTTAGTATTCATATTCTTTCTTTATTGTCCAGCCTCTTGCTGCTTCATGCAGTTCTGTTACAGCTGCCTCCATGGTCTCTCAACTTTTAACCTCTCTGCTTATCTGCCAGGATCCTTAAATCTGCCCACTCCCACTTTTGTTTTTCTAAAACATATATTGTCTTCCCTGTGGCCTATGGTTTAAGTGTGGATCCAGCCACGTAGAGTCCAGCGCTATCTGTGATCTGGCTCTTACTGCCACTTCAGCCTGTAGTCTCCTGTTCCCCCACGTGAAGATTCTCCCAGCCAGCTAATCTGCTCGTCTTCCCTGTTCACGGCTTGTGCCCTGTTATCTCCCAGCCTTTGCTTATGTTGTTTTTCCCTTTGCTCCCACATCCCTCCAACTCTGAAGCCTTTATAGATACAGTATTTGCTATCTATTCTATATTTTTTGGCAGCTAATATTACATAGCCTGAGTAATTGACTATTCAGGTATTTAGATCTCGTTTCTTTAGAGAGGTGTTAACACCTTGAATTTAGGGCTTGGCTTAATTACACGTCTGGCATTTTCCATAACATCTAAAGCAAAATGAAATACATAATAGGTATAAAAATATATTTATATACTTTCATATATTTATATACCTCATACGCATATATATATTTAAAATACATATTTTGATGGATTGATCCATCCATGGGGTGGCAGTTAAATAGTATTTTATATTAGATGCTATCAACTTCCACTTTTTTGCAAAGATTTAGAAAGTAATTGGTTTAAGAACTCAGTTGATACTGAAAGCTTAATAAATTGGCTGTCAGCTTAATATTTAAATGCACTTTTTCCAAACATATATTGTTTTTTTTTTTTTTTTCCTCTAAGTGAAGCCAAGAGTAAACAATTTAAGTTTTCCATTGGATTCTGTTGGGGAGTGATGAGGTTTTGGGTTAGATCATGAGATCTATGTGGTTGAGAAAGCTGCCATTATATGCAGAGCACAGCTGAGAGACGTGAGCCTACAGAAAACAATCTGAAAGAAGAGAAGGAACCCAGATTTTCAAAGGAAAGGCTAGAAAAAAAGGTCTTACTGTTTATATGGAGTAGTTTATGGGAATAAAATCACTCAAATAGCCAATGAGTATGTTACAAAGAGTAAAGTTTTCAAAAACACTGTCTTAGAAGGTTAAAGCATGATTTTGTTAACTTTTCTCCCCTTAAAGGTCAGTCTTCTCTCTCTACTAAATGTTATTTTCTTTCCTTTCTGCCACCACTTGCTCTTCTAAATAAACTTGGGGAGATGTCCTATAATCCATATCACGGAAACTGGCTTGGATTAAACAATCTGGGAAGCAGCTTCCAGCTTTCACACGTTGTGTTTCTGGGGTTGCTTTGCTGCCCCTCTTAGTAGTGACAGGATTGCTAGGGTTTTCTCTGTAATATCAGAACTGTCCTGTATTAAGCTTACAAAGTTACCAAGCTCAGTTGTAACTCCATGAATAGAGGCAGACAGGAGGAGAAAAAAAAAATTGGCTGAGTCTATTTCTAGAAACCCCCAGCCCATAAATTCTCTCCAGGAGGATTATCAAACTACAGAGTATTACATCATCAGAAAAAGCATTTTGGAGCTAGAAGGATGGCAGGAAGTAGGGCAGCCGTGGAAGCAGCTGTCTTTAGAAGTCAATCATTTCAAGGGTTTCATGAGTAACATAAAGTACCATCTAATAATCACTTCTGTCAGTATCAGCATCTTGAGATTTTCAAAACTAAGATTCTAAGATTGCAGTACTTGTTTATTTATTTTTTAAAAAGAGGTAGTTTGGGGGGAAAAATTAAACCCTGCCTCTTACCTACTAACCATTTTTTTGTTGCCATTCATCCCTTGCATAATGCAGCTTACTTTTTTGTTACTGTGTTTGCATTTAAACGGAATCATCATTGTCCAGGAACAAATGTGGTCTTTTAATATTATTTGGGAGAACAGCAGGACTTCAGTGAGTTGGTAGCAGTACAATAGCTCACTCAGGCTGCTGCAGTGTAGCTGTAGACTTGTTAATTAATATATTTCTCTGACACCTAGGTGATTGAAATAGCAATTAAAGAGTAATTAAAATGTTTACTTCTTGTAGGAATGTCAACTAAGATGTGGAATATAGCAATTACCTATGACGGATTAGAGGAAGATGATGAGGTCTTTGAAGTAATTCTGAACTCCCCGGTGAATGCAGTTCTTGGCACAAAGACAAAAGCTGCAGTGAAAATTTTGGACTCAAAAGGAGGTATTCTTTTGATCCTCATCTTGAAATCAGGAGCAGTCCTGGCGCTATAGCTGCTTGCTTTCAACAGCCAGTGTGCTTGATAACGCCTTCAAACCAAAATGCTTAATTTCTTATCAAGAAAGCAACCTCGCTCATGATGTAGGCCCTTTATTCTGGTTTCTGCTTCATGTGGTTTTTCTCCTGCTAAGAACTATCATTTGAGAAAAGCAACAAGTCAGTGCTGTGGTTGTTTTTTTTCCCTACCCGTTTGTTGTTCTCACCAAGGGGGAAACAATGTTGGTGAGAATCTATCGACAATTATTTTCCCCCAGAGTTTGTAGGACTGTAATTATCTTCCTCTGTTAAAGAGAGCTCTTAATGCCTAAAATCTAAGCCCCCACTGTAGTGTGACCAGGAAAATTTTCAGAGAGGAAGGAATTGGAGGAAAATAGATGCAGCTGGCTTGGGGATTCAAGAGCAGCTGGAGAATATTCATGAATAACCTTGAGTTGCAGAGCCAAATAGATCCTGGATAGTATACACTAAAGAACAACCTGTGAACCAAATAAAATAAAGACTAAGTAAAGTCCTTGGTGCTCTGGTTTTTTTTTTTTCCCCTGACAACTACCTTCTACTTATTTGTTGGTTTAGCATTTGACAAATGTCCTGTTACCATGCTCCGTATTATAACTTCATTTCTACACCTGCCATGCCTTATGGCCCATATGTGTTCCTTACCTGAAATCTATTATCTACGCTTCCAGTTATCATCCTATAACAAAAAGACACTATCCTCTTTCCTTTATAACACTCATTTACACACCATCATTCCCCACCACTTTCCTTACCAAATTCCTTTCTTTTTTAGTAGAATTTTCTCACCACATTAAGTACAGAAAATACAGAAAGCACATACTTTGCACATAAAATCGAAAAATACGTGGATGAGGATCCTGAGTTTCAAGTCTTTTTCATGTCTTCCCAGAAATACTCATTGGTGAGGTTTCCAACAGTGTTAGCTCCATTAAAATTTATCAGATCTTTATTTTGTAGCAGTTAAATGTTAATTTTTATAACTGCTACTTGATTTTACTGACAAATTAAAACAATGACAGTTTCCTCCAGTTTCAGGGACATAGGAGACTGGGGATGGGATGAAATCTTTGAAGTGTTTGTGGAATGATAATTGATCAGTAAATAAACTGGTCTATGGAGGAGTACTATAATATGAAGAGAAGTGAGGCTGTTTCCCCAGCATATGGTATGATTATAAAATCATCACTATGATTTTCATTTGTGGCTTGTGAAATCAATTTCATGACTTTATAATCACCCTGTAGATGTGCAGCAAGGCACAGCTTTCCTGGATGGAAACTGATGAAGAATAAAGGCATTTCTGGCAAATGGCAAAAAGGCAACATCTGGTGGGAAAACCATCCATCTAAGTTTAATGACAAGCTGCTCCAGGGACTGTTGATGTGATCGCTTATCTGTTTATATAAAATGAACTGACCTGCCATATTGCATGCTTACAGGACAGTGCCATCCTTCATATTCCCTCAACCCAAACAAGCACAGTGGATGGGAGAAGGGCATTTGGCGCCCACTGTCCACCGGCTCATCCTCCTCTACCACTTCTGGCTCCTTCCATCTGGAAAGAAGTCCCCGTCCATCTCCCAAATGGTCGTCAATCACTGGGGGAGACACGCTGCAGGGCTTTGAGGCTACAGATCTTTCTGGAATGAAGCTTAGGACTCAAGGAAATGGCAAAATAGTAAGAATGGAGACATTCCAGGATTTGACATGTGGAGTACATATTAAAAAAAAATCAAAAGATAGTAAATATTCTGAAACATCGCAGATCATGCAGTACCCTTGTATACAAATATATTGCTGTCCCACTTCATTAACTGTACTAATTGAGGCTGTAGATATAGTCATTCATGTGATTTCTGATTTTTTTCCATTTATGATCAAAATAGGGAATGATCAATGACCCTGGAATACAATGACATTATGTCATCTACTTGGGTATGGAAGCTGTAGCTTTGACTTTATTAGTACAGCATTCTGTCCAGGCACGTAGTCAGGAGAGTGTGTGTGTGTGTGTGTGTGTGTGTGTGTGCGCGCGCGCGTGCGTGCGTGTGTGGTGTTCTTGGCTCTCCGTGTACTACAGATGTTCTAGCGAAAAAAGGATGTCTTTTCTCTGTGACTGGGACTATGAATTTATGAATCAACATGGATAAGTTGTAATTAAGCCTGGTGATTTAAAAAATTCCAATAATTAACAAGTAGTAAAGATAAAATGTTTTACCTTTTATCACAAATTAGCAAGTGGAAGATTTTACCTATCGTTAGTTATTATTAAAACCTATTTGTTCATATTCTGTTCTCTGCTGATTCAGGTTCATCCATCCTCTGTTTATAGAAATGAAACAGATATCATCTATAATGTAAGTACAGTTTGAGAGAATTGCCTGATGTCTTGTATTTATGGATGTAAAATATTTAGTGAAACCATTGTATCTTATTTCTTTCTTTCTTTCTTTCTTTTAAAAACTAATTTTGGAATTTGTTGTGGAAGTTTTGGCAATCAGAAAAAAAAATATCCTTCTGCCGTTTTGCTTTGATTCAATTTTTGAATTACTCATTTATACAATAATCTGTTTTCTTTTGTGTACTTTGGTGTTTGTGACTTCTTTGTGTTTGCTGATTTTTTCAAGTATCATGGAATGGTGTCCCTGAAGCTGGAGGATGATAATTCCCCCCCAACTCACAAAAGAAAGACCAAAGTATCCATTATTAGTCAGCCACAAAAGACATTCAGAGTGGCAGAACTGCCTCAAGCAGATAAGGTGGAATCCACAACTGACTCACACTTTCCCAGACAGGTATGAAAATCTTTTTATTTCCTATTCACCTTACTGCAAGTTGTTTACTAGGCCATCAAACAGCCCTCAAGCTGTTGACTCAATACAAATGTAACTCACCCAATGAAAATCCAAGGGAGGTAAGTGTATGATCAACTTATATGAAGTCAATTCTAAATCACCTTTCCTTTCCACAGGCCCTGTTGCCATCATTTCCAAAGAACTGCACATTGGAATTAAAGGGTCTTTTCCATTTTGAAGAAAGACTCCAAAAGTTGTATCAGTGCAATGGAATTGGCTGGAAAGCTTGGAGCCTGAAAACCAAGGTGGGACACAGTTTGAATAGCCAAGTACTTTGACTTACATCGTGTCTTATGATGAGCTAGTAGAGAGGGAATGCTCTATTAATCTATGTTGCTTCTGCCTGCTCTTGTTACACTTGGAAGACAGAGAGGAAAAATGACCCAGGTTTTGTTTTAAAAAATCACAAAATACGTTAAGTCAATATAATTTAAGAAGATGTCGACTTGTATTTTCTAACATGCAAAAGTGAAGCACTGTTGATTGCAGTAGTGTTTTCTGTAATAAGCCATTGTATTTCTCAAGGTGGAGTACTGGGATAAAGGGTTGACCTCATTGTGGTGACAAAACCACTCTGTTCAGGTTAGGGGACTCATAGGACTCTTTATTGTAGATGATTCTCTAGATCACAAAGACCATTATGATGTGAACGTGAACTGTTTTCCAGGATGTGGCACAC
The DNA here is from genome assembly GCA_004363575.1 of Solenodon paradoxus. Taxonomy (NCBI): domain Eukaryota; kingdom Metazoa; phylum Chordata; class Mammalia; order Eulipotyphla; family Solenodontidae; genus Solenodon; species Solenodon paradoxus. The sequence goes on from RJWH01001144.1 coordinate 133,162, forward strand.
AGATCCTGTCCAGCTGGGTGGGACCAGCACTCAGGCTACTGTCACGTCTTGATCACAGAGCAGAAAGGAACCTGGAACTCAGCTGCTCGAGCTTGCAGGGAACAGTAAGAAATCCAGTTTCATGTTTGATTGTTTGCTGCTTCTCTGTTTTCTCATGGCCCTGTAGGATTTCTTCATCCAAGTAGTGAGTGTCTAAGATTGTGCCTGGCTTTGTTCTCTAAGACTGCGGGGAGTTCTGTCATTCAGAATGGATTTGGGATGCACTTTCGATGATGCACTTTGACTTATTTTTTTTGTTAAAACTGTGCCATTGCCACATTTCTATTATGTTAGCCAGTCACAATCTTTTGAAAAGAGTCAAAAAGGTTTTCTGAGTCAGTAACTTCGCAGCTTTTATAATTTTTAAAAATTGAGTAAGAAAATCTTCCCATGGATATGAAAATAGATAGCAATGACAGATCTTATCATCTCAGACCTGTGATAGTGTGAAAGGCATTGATGATTATAACACCAGATAAATTGGACAAAGGGTCATTGGATAATGGACCACTTAGTGAAGGATGACTTATGGTTAAGTAATGACGGCAAAAGGTATCTAGTCCAAAAGAACTTTAAAATGTACATATAACTATCTTGACCCTTCTTTTTGCCTGCCTGGATAGTATACAATTAGACTAATATGTGCTCATCTAAAGATACTATTAATAAAGTGAAAGGATAAACTACATTTCAGAAAAGTAATCTCAAATTATGTGTCTGATAAAATTCTTGAATCCAGAAAATTCAGCATTTCCTATAAAGAAATATAACAAAAAGACAAGCCAAAATATACAGCAAGTGACTTGGAAATTTCATAAGAAAAGTTGTAAATTGGTCAGTGAATACATGAAAATGTGCTCATTACCATTAAATATCAGGAAAATGCCATTGTAAAATGCAATGAAATACCACTTCATGCCTACTGGAGTAATTAATATCGCAACAACTGACAATACCAAATGTTCTCAAGCAGTGTAATCCTTATATATTATTGGTGAATGTATGGAATGGTAAAACCACTTTGTAGAACTGTCTGGCAGTTTCTTATAAAATTATATGCATGTACCCTGTAACCTAGCAAGAGAAACAAAAGAAACAAGAGAAACAAAATGCATGTTTAAAAAAAGACATTTATGAGAATATCATAGCAAACTTTATCATAACAATAGCTTGAGACATTTGTCCTATTGTTATTGAGTTACAGGATTTATTTATATCTATCAACAAGGAAATAAATTGTTTTAATAAATTCTTTTTAAAACAGTGAAATGGTATGAACTACTTAAATTGCCAGTAATATGGATAAATCTCAGATTACACAGAGAGGAAGGAGGCCAGCATAAAGGAATATGTATTTTATATATGTGAATAGAAAAAACTGATCTATTAGTAGGTGTTAAAAATGAAAAAAGCCCAGTTATCACTGGCAGGGATGATGGAATGACTAGAAGATAACGAGGTAAGGTTCTAACATAAGGAATAGTTAACATGTATTTTTCTGGGTGATTCTTTCATGGATATTATACAATTACCGGGCTTGATTGAATTGAATACTTAAACATATATGCATCTTATTTTATATAAATTAACCTAGATTAAAAAATTAATATACTATTTTTAAATTATATTTAAAAACTGATCAAATCAATTACCCTTTTCTTCACTGATGTATTATTTTATGTCCTAATATAGAGGTTAATCATGATTTTCAGATTTTCGTTGATGAGTTAATATAAAATAAATTAAAATATTTTCTAAAGTCTTGTGAATAGTTGTTCAAATATATATAGAGATAGAAAAAATATATCTATTCCCATGTGCTTGATTGAAAGAACAATTAGTCTTCCACCAAAATAACAAGAAATTCTACTTTTATTTGAAGTTTGTCTTAGTACATAGGGGCATAGATCTTTTTTTTTCCTCTCAAGGAAATAGCTGTTTTGTGGAATTAACACTCTCTGAATTACCAAAGGGGAAATTGCAACATGTTTCAGTGGGGAAAATATGGTTTCTCTACTGACAAAAATGAGGCAAGGAGTGCAATTATACTCTAGCTAAGATTATTCAGATCAAATTGCTGGGGGTTTTGGTAATATGTAGATGAACGAAACTCCCAAACCTCAAGTATGGAAGCAGCCTATTGTTCATCTTTCAGTGGTTGTCACTTGTCTGCAACTAACTCTGCTGGCCTTAAATGATGTGTTCATTGGCTGACAGAAATAAAGACAGTATTTATTGAGTGATAGCTTTCCATCCATTCATCAGTGTTGGAGCAAGGTTGGCCAAGTGCCTTTTCTCAGACGGACTGAGTATAATATCTCTGATGTCATATTGGCATATTGGCAACGCTAAATGAGTTCCGCAATATTTCATTTTATTTTATTTATCCATCTAGTTGCAGTGGGTTTTAATGGTGAATACAAAGGGTAGCCAAACTAGTTATAAAGGAATTCTTCATATACCTGTTAATATTGTACTCAACTCAGCCCAATAGTAAACTTAAGGCTAAAATTAAGTTAAAAACCTAGCTTCTTCCTCAAGCATTTGACCTAAGATTTCATCTGCAACTTGGCTTTAGGTACCACACACGCTTTTACATTAGACTTAGTTCTACCTGCCTCCTTGCCAATAATGGTTCAATTTTATATTACACTTTACAGTTTGCAGAACTATTTCACATATATTAGCTTATTTGATCCTCTCATCACTTCTGTGAGAGAAACAGACATTGTTATCTACATTTTCACAGATGAAGAGATTTGGGGAAGCAAAATGACTTGCTCCTGGTCATACAAGCAAATAAATTGCCTTAATTTTTTTATTAAATTATCCATATTACCTCCAAAAGTATAGGAAAAAGACTTTCTCATCTCATGTGTATTGACAAACACGATTATTTCAGCTTTGTTTTTGGGCTAACCTAAGGTGGGTTTTAAAAATTATGTGATAATTTTCTATCTTTCACAATGAAGACCACCTTAAGTTTTTATTAAATTATGGGTCCTAAGTTTCTTTTGGATAGACTCAAACTAACCTTTTGGGGCAATCCTAAAGTAAAACCAAGTTAAAAGTCTACAAAGTCATTGATTCATTCAGCATATATTGATTGGACATTTATTGTACTGGAATGTCTAGACCAGGCCACACTTTTGAATTTTATTCCCTAGGATTGGTCCCACAACCCAATAATTATATAATTCTTCATCAGTAAATGACTTAAGGCATAGCTAATAATGCTCTTTTAACTCTGCACTGTACATCAAGTTGGTCATACAATTCTGACCTTCCCACATCCCCTTTCCACAAAACTCCATCAAGAATGTGGAAGTCTGAACTTAAATTGCACAATTTCGATTTCACTGAGTTGATGTCTTATTGTAGAACCAATCAAGAAGTTCTCTGCTCTTGAATGTAATAATAATGACTTTTAAGCAATATTTGTTGAGTGCATATTTATGAAAAAAATTATATTTAGAAAATAGTGTAAATAAATCGAATAATATAGGTAGTATTAATTTGGACCTTAAGTGTGTGACTGAAATGAGTGAATTGTACAATAATTTGTTCTGTAATAAACTGATATAAAATCTATTATAATTCTGATAAAAATTTCCATCTCTCCATTTAATTCAATGGTTTCTGGATCGTATCTAACAAATTAAGCAGAGTATTATAAGCAGGTTCAGAACTAGCTCTCTCATATTATTTTAAAGTTATTTTGATAAACTCTGGACTCAGAATTGTTTTAAGCTATAGCACTAACTTTTTTTAGATATAAAACTAAGCTTTCAGAACAAGAGCAAGTTTTAAGGGACAATTGCAGTTTTCCATCATATCTTAGAAAGTGACTAATTAGATATATAAGCAACATAAAATCTGTTGAGTTACACATTATCTGTTCACCATGTTGGTCCAGAAAATAAAACAATTTTTAAATTAATGGAAAGAATGGGTGTGACTATTTAGTCTGATTGTACTTATACGATACTTCAATATGTGTTTTATTTCAAAAATACAAAAATGATAATCCCAACAATGGTTAATACTTGTCACAGATATTTTAGAAAATGTCCAGACTAAAGACAACTGAAAGAAAAGCAAAAGATCTCCGTATTTTGTTAGATAAGTTATTCTAAGAGGAACATTTTTAGGTGGAAAGTTCACCCCCTCACTTTACGCTGAATCCCAACTCCTCCCCTATAATTCAGCATGTCTTTATTCCTATGGGCTACTCTACTTCCCTTTATCCATTAATTATCTGGTTCATTTCATCTTCTCCAAACCCTTGGGCTTGAAAAATGGATATTCTTTCTGTGATGTGAAATTGACAGTTCCAGCATTGTATAACCTGGATATTTACCTTATAAAGTATTTTTAAGAGATGGTTCAAAATTAAAATTAGCATGCATCTGTTATGTTTTGGTTTGGTCTTGGTCGATTCTGGGCTGTTTCCTTAGATTCCCTAATTTTTGAAGGTCCTTTACTAAGGGTCATTTCTAACAACTGTATTTCAAGAACAGAAAATTTGACTTTATCCCTTATCCCTAGTTAGTTGTTTGCTGACTCCATTCAATCTTCATCTCCTTTCCTCTCCATTGGTGTTTTATTATTTTTTTAAGGCAGAGGAGCTAGACTCCTAGATTAGGTATTTTCTTGAATTTACATATTCTAATCTCATCTGCTCATTTCCTTAGGCAGTCATTGTACATTCGGTAATTCTATTATTATAGATCATTATCTGTGAACCCATTTTGTTTTCCTACAGGAGTGTCTGGAACCCCTGCTGGCCTATCCTTACAGAATTACTCTGAAACATATCTATGCTTAATACAAATTTCAAAGAAGTAGATGTTTATTTCTGTAACTGGAAAAGTTAAGATTTCTTCTTTTATACTTCGAATGCTTTCTCAGGTTACAGAACTTGTCAAGAGATTCTTAATTGTATGTCTGTATTTTATTTTTAATATATCTCTATATCGCATATCTATATAGATAATATCCACTTTGTTTTAAATGTATATGGACCTAAAACTAAAAGAACAATATATTTATGTAATAAACAGCCTAGAAGTAATGAAATATTTCTCTTGTTAGTAATTATTGTCTAACATTTACCTATCTTAAGCATAGTTATTTCCTCTATCCTACTCCTTTGGGACATTTGCTTCTCAAGAGTCAAAAATAAAAGCAAACATAGTTGAAAAGCTAAAATGAATTTTACAGTCTCTCATGATAACTTCAAGGGTCTTAAAGAGTGAGAAGTTGTTGCAAATTCTTGAAGAAAACCTGTTACTTTGTGATGGTGAAGTTGAGCCTGCAAGATTAGATCTGTATGGGAATTAGGGGCAAAGTAGGAAGTGAAATCCAGATCTTCCATACTGTGTTCAATACCCCATGATGAACTGAGGCAGCCCCTCAAACCCTCCCTCAGCCTACATTTAACACACATTTGATGATCCATCTTGTGACTCCTTGGTGTGCTAGAATTACATATTAAATGTGAGAGGGAAGGGAGAAGATGCAGCATCGTTTCTGATAAACTGTCAGACAGGGGCTAACAGTAAATAATGAAGTCATAGCCAAGTCACGAATCCATCAGCCTTAGGCCATTTAATGAATGCGATAAAGAACCTTATATCTCAGGAGGCCTAGAATTCACCACTGCATTATAGAACACTGAAGTAGTAGTATTAGTGAAAAAGAATAATTAAGAAATATATAAATTATGTTCACCATAAGCAATCTGGAAAGGCAGGGCAGTGGATCCGAAGTTTGGAAAGATATAAACAAAATTAATGCAATTCAATTCAAAGTTTTCTAAACTTACATAAGTCTTAATAATTTTATTTACTACTTTTTTCATATTAATGGATATTAACCACACAAGAATGTCATAGTGATTCTATTTGTTTGTTGTTTGACACTTTATGTATTAAAAACAAATGAAGAAGAGGAAGAAGGAAAGAAATAATTTCTATTGACTTTTTACTGAAAGCATTTTTAAGAGTTTTTTAATGGGTACTGATGGGAAATTAGATGTTATCAAATATTGCTTGTAGCAGTAATTCAGCTGTTGTAGAAATAATTTATAAAAATTCTTTTTGGAGGAAAATACATATATATGTTCATAAGAAGAGGTATTTTAACTTTTGCACAGCATATGAAGTTTTGACAGAGAGGCTATTCTCAATTCCCTGAGTATGATGAAAAGATGACAATTGATGAGATATTTGACTAAGCACACCAGAGTCAAAATGTTGGCTTCAAGAAATTTTATCTGAAAGGTTTGGGTTACCTTATTGATCAAACTAACAGGACAGTTGCCAAAATTTTGCCATTTAGAAATAAGCTATGAAAGCGGTCATATGTTGACATGCAATAATTTTCATAAGTATGTAGTCACTGATATTCTTAAAAAAGATGTTTAAACTCTGTCAAATTTGTGCTTTTAAGACCAGATATAATAAAGCAACAATCCGCTTAGTGTCACCTACCCTTACCCTGCAGATAACTCACTGAATTACCATGCTAGAATGTTAAAATCTCTGCAAGTTTTTTGTAATGTCTGTTAAGCTGATTTTGATTTCTAGTATGCATTCTATATCAGCAGAAATGCTGAGCTTCTTGTTACTGAGTCTTTCATTCTCTGTTTGTGTGTAGTTACTTTGGCAGTCTTGTGACTGTCCTCTCCAGGCAACATATGCGGTGGCTCCGGGACATCAGTGGAAGGAAGCCCTTTTGGATAGGCAAGTATGGGTGCTGCCATGAGCGGGGAGGCATCGTGAAGCGAATGTCTCCTCCCATGGGCCAGATGGCTGTGGTTTATAGTAACACACAGCGGCTAAGTGGTTATCTACTCTGACTTTCAAAACTTATCTTAAACCAAGTGAGACATTATTTTCATTTTTAGGCATGTTTCTCAAAGAAATAATAAGGGTTGTGTTTAGATGTATAAGTAAGAAGATTTAAAAAATAGTATTTCTGAAAGTAAAAATATTAAAAATAGCTCTAAATAGGGAATGGTTAAATAAACTACAGTACAGCCCCTGAAGGCATTAAGTATTAAATACTTGAGAAAATACTTTATGTTTATTCATTCATTCAATGCATATGTAACAAGTTGCTAAATAAAAAAAGCAAGGAGCATGATCATGTGAAGCAGGAAGTGATTTCGAATAAAAAGATAGGATTTAGTTACGCCTAATATGGCTCAGGTATCTGTTGTGGCTCAGGTGCCTGAGATAGTTGGAATGTGAACCAAGTAAAGCCCTGCAAATCAGGTTTGTGCTATGGGAGTCTGGAGGGAGTGGAACCACAATAAACAAATAAAAATGTTTCTTCCTCTCTTCTTTCTTTCCTTCCTTCCTCCTTCGCTCCCTTCCTTCCGTTCGAGGAAGAAAAAAATATAATTTATGTACTTGCAATGTATGTTTTATCACACATATAATATCATACATAGTATACATAACATGTATAAAGCATATTGTAATATGTATTACATACATATATATTGACATATGTATGAAAACAATCCTGCCAAAGAATTAGAAATATTTTGCCTCCTGGTAAAAATTATAGGTGATATTAATTTTATTGCTTGTTTCCTAAACTTTTTAATAATTTTAGCAATAATGCAAATCTTTCCAAGTCAATTTAGAAATAGAATTCTCAGAACAGACTAAAGTCAGTGTTCTTACTACCTCTCTTTAAAGGTATTATATTTGAGGGAATTATAATAAACTCAGTCAGCTTTTCAAATTTTTTCAAATACTCAGTGAATCCTAAATTCTTGTGTTTCTGAGAATGTGAAGGTTGGAGACTAGGTCTTCTCTGCATCCTCAATGACTGGCTCCTGTCCTCAGAGTACTCAAGTACAGCACCTCTTGATCAATAATTCAGGGAGACAGTCTAAAAGGAGATGGCTAATCCTAGCCAAAGGGCTTCATTTATCCTACCACAGAAATAGTGACCAAGAATCAGCTGGAAGGAGAGAATGCGCTATTCAACTAAGAACGTTTTCACGGTCATATTTGGTTTGAGAGATGTCAGATCAAACTAGTGTAAGGGACTATTTTCTCATTTTAGCCTTTCAATGAAAAAGAGTGGGGAGAAGTATATTTTTTAAGAAAAAATTCAAGAGTTTTAAAACATTTGCAAAAGATTTTGTTTAGCGAGGCAAACAGAGAAAAGCTATTTGTTGAAATGATAGCAGGTGGAAAAAATTCTTAAACTCCATAGTAAAAATCATATATAGTGAGCTACCTTCAAATATGAAGGCAAACACCTTCTGTAATGTAATGTAATGTAATGTAGACAAGTGCGTGTCTTCTATTGGCCTGTGAGAGCAGCGCTGCCTGTGGGAGAATATTGATAACAGTAGCTGTGTTTACAAAACCCTTATGTATGCCATGAACTTTGTGTACGGTATCTTATTCAGAAATGCCCTAGGTATTCTATTTTTGTGCCAGTTTCTTAAATGAGGAAACTGAAACTCTGATGGATTATGTAAGCTTCTCAAAGATGCTTAACTTGCAAGTAGCAGAGCTAGAATTTGGATTCGAATAAGCCTGACCCAAAGCCCTCTGCTTGCAATTGTGTCTTCTAAGACTCCCAGCTCCTAGTCTGTATTTTAGAACCTAGGCCCACATTGGCAGGTGAGCTCTAAGCTTAGAGCTGTAGGCTGATATCATAAGTAAACATGTAATAAAAGTGTTTGTTATGTTCTTTTGCTTCCCACTAGGTTTGAGCAACCAAGTGCATGCTGGCCACTGGGAATGGATGAGTGGTGAGCCTGTCACCTTCACCAACTGGAGGAGAGGGCCCCCTCAACGTTTAAAGCCTGGCAAGAACTGTGTTTTGGTTCAAAGTCAAGGGAAGTGGCAAACTAAGGACTGTAGGAAGGGGAAGTCTCACAATTATGTGTGCTCCCGGAAACTCTAAGCACCGCTGGCTGGACAGGTGCCCACTTGGGATTTCCCACCTATTTATTTGCAGGATTTGTGCATAATGCTAAATAGAAAATGAGCTGTGATGACTGGCTTCATAATAACTTTTTTCACATAGTGTATGAATGGTTCTATCTAGTAAACAAAGCAACATAGATGAATAGTTCCAGTGAGGTTGATAAATGAATATTTCTATAGGGAAAGACGTAATTCTTGTATTTTAATACCTTTCACAATGAATACTTGAAGTATTATAAAGTGTAAGATTTCCTTATTCCCCACACCAGTTCCAGTCCATAGCTTAGCATCAATTTCATCATCTAATTGTTATCATTATTATTATTATTTGATCCTAGTATCTCAAATGAGTCCCCTCTGAAATCTGTATTCCAGGTGCTTTTACCACTTCCTTCTGAATGAGGCCAACCCTGCCAGTTCATTAAACAGAGATTGAACTGCAAAGGGTTGCTTTGTCCCTTTAGAACCTTTTAAATATGAAACCCGAGGTAACAGATTATGGATAAAAACGAGAATTCTCTGTGGTAAAAAGGAAGGCTTTAAGATGGAAGAATCTTGCAGATGGAAACTCCTCTGCAAAACTATAGTTAAGGTAAGAATTCAGGGCCTACTTTCTCCATAGGGGTCTACCCATCACTCTTCATGAAGATCTCCATTTCCAGTAAGAATGTTGGTGGTGTACCATTCCATAGCTAATGACTGGGTTTCCCTGGTCGTACTGAGTCCAGAGAAATTTGAGGTAACATGAGCCTCTCCTCATGTGTTTATAGTTAACATTTTTTCAAGGATATTTGGAATAGAGAATATATTTGAATGATGGTTAATATATGGAAGAAAAACACTGCTTCCTCAGAGTATCTTAGTGAACAAAGAAAAATAACATGGAAAATAAAATCCTAAAAAGCCTATAGTCTCAGAAAGGATATTGACACAATTTTTAGCCCTTAAATATTTAATATTTGTAGAAATTCCATATACATTTCTAATGTAAATGTGCTTTATTAATTTATCATCATCTTAGCTGGGTGAAGCCTTTTTTTTTTAAGGAAAGGTGCAGGCAGGACTGAAGGCGAGTAGGCAGGAGGCAGGAAGAGAGAGGAGGAATAAGCATCTTTATTTTATTTTCACTTAGTTCTTCACACTGGTTGCCTGGTTGCTACCCACCCCAGGCCCACGACTCAGGCCCAGTACTTTGGGGCTTGCCTCCTTGGGAGGTGATTGACAGAACCACTGCTCCACCCAGGGACACTAGAGACATTTTTTTTAACTATGAAGCGTGTTGCAGCCTCAGAAGAACTCAGAACTCCCTTCTGACTGAAGGTTTAATGACAGGAAATTAAACATTTATTTCTGAAACATTTACTCAAAGCATTTCTCTCTCTCGAATCACTGACAATATGATTGTGCCAAATGTAACTTGCTCTGTGAGCACCAGTGTAGCTGCAGAATCAAAATGGGGCTGCCAAGTAGACCTAAGCTTTGGTGCAGCTTTTATTATAAAAATACCTTGAGTGAAGCCGAAAAAAGACTGAAGAAATTCAGTCGAGTTTCTAGACAGAAAGCATGACAATCTGGTTTTATTTCTGCTCATTTATCAAGATTTTGATTAACAGAAAAATTCACAGAGAGAGGTTAGGATACCTTCAGACATTCTACCTCTTTCTTAAATGTAAACATCAGTGTGGGGTCAGTAGGCTCCTTAATTTTAATGTCACAAGTCTTCTTTTGACTGGTATAACACATGGGCCTCCTGCGTGATACAATAGTCTCCGATGTTTAACGAAAGGTGCAAAATCTGTTATCTAAACCAGTCCCTCTGGTCGCCTGGTCTGGCTATCAGAGTAGAAAGATGGGAATGCCAGATAAATAAAAGAGTTGTTTTCCAAAGTAGTTAAATGTCTTTTTATATTTGGATGTGACCTAGGAGGGAAAGTAATGAAGGAAGGAAGAACTCCAAGACCACCCTTCCCAACTGGAATGCTAGAACTATATAAGCAACTTAAAATGCGGTATTCGGCACCATGACAACGATGTAGAAACGGGTCAGCATAGTCGATTTTATTACACATTTCTACAAAGATGATCTTTAAATGTGATTTCGAATGTTTAGCATGAGAGACTGTTTTGATTTTTATAGCAACCAGAAATACTGGAAGAACATTTTTAAAATATTCCTGATCCTGAAAGCATTAATCAAGTTATAAAATCTGAATAATGTAAAAAGATGCAAATAAAAATTCAGGCAAGTTTGGGTGCTTGACAGTATTCATCATGCCCTTCATTCCTTTCTCATCATTAGCCTTTGACTCAGTGAGAAAGAATTGTCTGTCTTGTCACTATCATGCTCAGCTTCTGGTAGGAGCAGGAAGGAAGGAAATGAAGTGATGTTAGAACGGGAGTGGAAGATTACAGGAGGGGAGAAACAGAGGAGAGAAGAGTTGAGTAGGAAGAGATGAGGTGGGAGGGTGTGATGGGCGATAAGAAGGAGAAAACATCAGAAAGGACGCATGTTCTGGCCAGCTTTTATCTCAAGACTTGCATGTTAACTCAGGAAAAACCACACTTTCTCCGTGGGTATCAACACAGCTAATATCATGTTTCTTTGCAAAATCTTCTGATTTTTGGTCTTTAAGAAATTCACAGCATATATTTACTGAACATAAACTTAAAAACATATGATAATTATTTCATCTCCTTCTAGGAGTAGTAAAAGTGAACCAGGCCACATTTATGTGCGTTTCTATTTGTGTTTGTTTTTAACACAAAATAATATCACATATTTCATTAATACTATGTTTATTGTATAATTAAAAACATAAACTGGTACTGATTAATTTCTGTAACAAAATATACTAAATGTACTGTATCTAATGTTGTTTCAAAATTAATAAAATAAACTTATTTCTAGTTCTGAGCCACTGTTCCTTTTATTTTTAGCATTTTGTATTTATCCTATCCACTGTAAGAAGGGATAGAGAAGAAAACTCATCATGTCTTTTTTAAGCTTAATACTTATAAGCCTTAAGTTCTGTGGCATCATCCATCCATCCATCCATCCATCCATCTATCCATCATTCATCGCTCATCCATCCATCCATCCATCCTCCCATCCGTCCATCCATCTATCCATCATTCATCACTCATCCATCCATCCATCCTCCCATCCGTCCATCCATCTATCCATTATTCATTCAGCGGAGGTTGAATATAAGTGCCAACCTTGCATTGGACATTGTTCTAGATAAAGTAGATAGTATAGCGAATAAGCTAAGAAAATACACACATGATGCGTAAGTTTGCATATATGCAAACTTTAATATATTTTTAAGCAAGGAGACTTTATCAGTGAGGTAGCCATAGTGGAAATTATTGATTATATTGTCCATTTTCAGAATTGGTGAGAAACATACCATTACAACAATTCAAGTTGTCATTATATTTTCTTCTCCTGATTTAGACACTGGTGGAAAGTTGCTGATCTTATGATCAGGTCAAAAGGTTGATAGCAGCTGTCTCATATTGCCTGTCTCCAGAATCAATTTAGAATTTAGAGTTTTCAAATATAGTTAATTGAATTTGCAGTAATTTTTTTTTCTAAAAGCTAAGAAGTATGTATCTTTGTGTCTTGGAGATTCTCAGAGGAATAATGTAGAGAGATCTTTACTATCATCTCACCCAACATCCTTATTAGATGTTAGTTTTTCTTCAGTTAATAGTTGAAGTGGGAAAAAAATCAGCACACGAACTAGCATTTTCAACTATAAAAATTTATATTAATTCTCCCACTTCATCTGTTACCACTCTGAGAAAATCACTATTATTCAAGTAAAATATCTTTGAATGACGAGTCTGGTAAAATTCACCAGATAGGTGAATACATTATTGTTAGTACAAGATAGACACAAAAACCCACCTGTAGGATTCCATTTTATGAAATGTCCAGAATAGGCAAATCTCTAAAGACAGAAAATAGAGCAGTGGTTGCCAGAGGGTAGAGGGCAGAGGAAATGGGGACTAACTGCTAATAGGTATAAGGCTTCTTTTTGAAGGGATGGGAATATTCTGGGATTAGATTGTGGTGATAGTTACAGTGTATTGAATATACTAAAAACCACTGAAGTGTGCAGCTTAAAATGATGCATTTCACGTTATAGAAAATATATTTCAATAAAAATACTGTAAAAATCACCATATAAAATTGTTTTAGAAAGCTATAAATGGGTTAATGTATTTACTCTGTGTTTATCTGACTTATCCAAGATACTTTTTCCTGTCTTTGCTGCATGTCTTTTCCAGGCTTTTGTTCATTTGTTTATACAGTTGGTTAAAGAGAAGGCAATGCTGATTTGATGTACTTTTAAATCTACATTATGCTTTATTGATCCTCCTCCTGTTTTCCCCCCCTTCAGTCATGGGAGAACTGTAACTGGAGTGTGTCTGGATGTCTGTAATGTCCAGAATGCCATCACTTTCCTAAAATTAATTTTATAAGCCTTTAGAACAGGATTATGCAGGAAATGAATAGACTATCCAAAAAACTTACACACATTACTATTCATTTTGAGTAGCTTTTATAGGTTTTATATCCTGCTAGGCAATAAGGTTTAGTTTATCTTAAGACAGAAAGGAACAAAAATCAACCAACACTTCCATTAAAGTCCTCATAGTAACCCAAAATACTTTTTCCAAGTAATGAGTTATGAGTTCACCTTTTGTTTCTACCCCCATCTGTTTTTTTCTGCTTTGCAAAGACAATCAATCCCAACTTAGACACTACAGGAAAAAAATATGTTCAGACAATATGCAGTCTACAAGTAACTTTAAATATAAATACAAAACATATTAAAAGTAAAATGGAAAAAGATATGTCATCCTAAGATTAGTTAGAAGAAAACTGGAGAGGCTATATCAATATAAAAATAGATTTTAGAGCAAAGAATATTACAAAGGACAAAGAAGTTTATTTTGTGATTTTAGGGGTCAACACATCAAGATGACATAATTTGAACATTTTTGTATCTAATTTTTTAAATAGATGAAGTAAAAATCGATCTCATTATTTGATGGATAAATTGAGAAAGAATTGAAAATAATATGTTGAACTGAATAAAAATGAAAACTCAACATCAACTTTTGTAGGATGCTATTAAATCCATTCTTAGGGAAATTTTATGAGACTAATTGCCTACCTTAAAAAGGACGATAGGTCTTAACCTCAGCTTCCACCTAAAGAAACTAGAAAAAGAACCAAGCAGTAATAAATAGACATGTCTCAGCAGAAATTGAAGAAATAGAAAACAGAAAAAAGAGAATTACCAAAGAAACCAGAATCCATGGTTTTGAAAATACTATTGCTAAGTCTCCAACCAGGCTGATGAGGGAAAAAATGAGATAGGACCCAGATTATTAATATTAGGAATGAGAGGTGATGTCACTCTGTATTCTATAGCAATTAAAAGAAAGAAAATAATATAAAAAAATTACTATACAATTAAAAAAAAAACAGATAAAATTCCTTGAAAGACAAACTATCAATCCTCTATGAAGAAAAATAACTTGAAACAACCATATACCTATTACAGAAATAGAATTTGTTGTTTAAAACTTTTTTACAAAGAAAATTCTGGGCTCAGATAGCGTCATTATTGAATTCCACAAATATTTAAGAAAGAAATAGTACCAATTCTATACAAGCTAATCCAAAATATTGAAGAGGAAGGAATACTTTCTAATTCTATGAAGCCAGTGTTACTCTGAGGCAAGGTCATATAAAAATAATATAAGAAAACAGAAGCAAATATCTTGCATGAATGTCGATGGACAAATTCTAAACAACATTTTACCGATTCAAATCAAACAATATATACACAAAGATAATACATTTTGGTTAAGACACTGTCAAGAGAATAACAAGCCACAGACTGGAAAAAAATACTTATTATGCAAGTATCTCATAAAGATCTTTTATCCAAACTATTTTTAAACCTGAAAAATCAATAATTAGAATTTTTTTCCTAATGGGCAGAAGATCTGAACAGGTTTTTCACAAAAGATATATGGGTGACAAACAACATGGAAATGTGTCAACATATTACTCTTTAATCATTAAAGACATGTCAATTAAAGCCACGATGAGATAGTATCGCTGAGATACAAGAATAGCTAAAATTAAAAAGAATGACCAAACCAAGTTTTGGTGAAGTTGTGAAGGGGAAGCTAGAACTCTTACACACTACTGGTGGAAATATAAAATGATACAGCCACTTTGGAAAACAATTTAGTCATTTCTTAAAAAGTTAAACACATAGGCACCATACGATCCAGCCATTCTACTCCTAGGTATTTACCAAAGAAGAAAGAATGCGTATATCCATTCAGAGACATGAATGTTCACAGCAGCTTTATTTGTAATGATCCAAACTATAAACCACCAAATTCCCACCATCGTGTGAATAGATAAATGAATTAGAGTATATCATTACAATGAAATACTACTCAAGAATAAAAATAAATAAGCTATTGATACAACATGGGTAAATCTCAGAATAATTATGCTGTGTGAAAGAAGCTTGGCAAAAAATACTACATAGCTTAAATGTACTCTATTGATAGAAAATTGTAGAAAATGTAAACTATAATGACAGAAAGCAGGATCAGGTGTTACTGGGAATGAGAAAGGAATATAGGGAAGGGCAGAGGGACAGATGGCAACTAGGCACAAGGAAACTTTTGGGAGTGATAGAGGTATGTTCACTATCATTGTTGGTGTCTTAGTTTCATAGATACACATGAATACATTTGCATTTCAAAATCCATCAAATTGTATACTTTAAATATGTGTACAAATTATACTTCAATAAAGCTGTTAAGATAGATAAACAAAATGATTTCCCTAACATAATGGATAATTTGCAAAAGAAAATGAAAACCATATGCACAGAGATATCTTTATTTCAGTGCAATAAAATATTGGAGAAAAAGTATACAAGCTAAATGTCCAATGATAGAAGAATGCTTGATGGAATATTATATTACTTCCATTAACATGATAATTCTATCACATAATGTTAAAATAGCAGAATATAAAATAATATATATATACACCATTTTAATAGCTACGTTGCAGTTAGCAAACTGATAAAGATAAAAAACATGAAGTGGGTTTGTATTTCAATTCCACCACTTACTAGCTAACTTAGGTTTCTCATCTATAAAATGGGGATAACAGTAACTTGCTAGAGAGATTGTTGTAAAAGTTAAATGTAAAGCTGTAAAGAGTATGCTTGGGTCACAGTAATCACTCAATAACATTATCTTTTTTAAAATCTGTAAAGTATGTGTGTGTAGAATACAAAGTATTTGGAAGAGGGTGACAACTTCAAATTGTACTTTTCCTCACCAGGTCAAGCAGAGGAGTTGCTGGGATTGAGAGGCTTAGGGTTTTAAGGTCCCTTATTACATGTGATAACTTCCCCACATGTTCAAACGTTTGTGTTGAACATGGACATTTTTCAGTTTTGGGAGAAATCCGGATGACTGAGAAAGCCTTTTTTAAACCCCAGTATGCATTGCTTTTAGTTGTGATCTATGATCTAGGGTACACAAATCTCTTTATAAAGAGATACATGATAGCAAATATTGTTGGCTTTGCTAATGGATTGGACTTGGATAACAGTCGTTTTGTAAGAATGACTCTCCATGGAGCCACCTTTTAGCAATTTCCTTTTTTTCAGCATTTAAGGAACATCCTTGTTGTATATAAACTGAGAATTCATTGTATCCTCAAATAAACATGTGAAAACTTAAATGGTGCTAAATGAAGAAAAAGGTAACTCAGGATATATGAGATCAAAAAGGATTCAGCCTAGACATTAAGGGACCAGCAGAGATTGGTTCCCAGTTGTAGCAGTAAACAGGAAATTTCCCTCTACCTTCTGGGTTCTTCTTGGACTGGTGGAGCAATCAAATTAGCATCAGACTAGTGGGACAAAAGAGCAACTTTAATTACATATTCATAGAGAATCTACATGGATGTAGATACTAAAGCAAATGGGGAAAAATGAGGATTTATATGTCTGAAGTCAAGAAATGGGATAGTGGTGTATGACTTCACAGAGAGAAGAGGGGGACTCTCATGATGAGGAGAGGAGGATTCATATGACCAAATCGAGATGCTCTGTAATGTGGATCTTTGCCTGCCATATAGACAAATTTCTCTGATAGAAAGGTTATTTGGGGTAGCAATCTTAATTTGGAATAATACCTCCTAATTTTCATTCTTTTAGGTAAAGGATTAGTATAAAAAAAAAAAAAAATTTTTTTTCTTGGGCCTGTAGGGACTAGATTGACCTTAGATCAAAATAACCCACATGCCAAGTGATGTATGGTTGGAAGGACTCTTCTGAATAATCTTGGGGAGGCCTAGCCTTTATAGCTAAAAAGCTTTCTTACCTGCATATTGGGATCATTGGGTCATGTTAGTGACTAGCCACAATTAACAGCCTTCCTAGTGTTTCGGATTTGCAACAAGAGTCAAACTTCTTCAAAGGCGACTAAGTCTGTGCAGCGTTTTAATGGCAAACCTGGACTCAGGGTCAGGTACACAACACCAGGCCTGCCTGACTGCAAAGTTCTGCTTTGCTTTTGCGTTTTATTGTCAAGATTTTGCACAGTTTGTCTCATACCACCTTGTTACTTAATTCCCACACCTTGAAGGCGGGAAAAATGTGTAATTTTTTAATATTTATATTGCAGATACTTAACATTATGTTTCTACATAGGTGTTAGCAACATAGTCAAGGCAAACTTTATTTACAGAGGGTGGAAAATGTGTCTGTATACAATCTTTCATGAAATGAAGGTCTTGATATTTCCAGAACTGATTTTGGTGCTTATCCTTGGAGAGCCTTAGAGAAGCGTTGTCACTACAAGGTGTCATTGTTTTAGGTTTCCTATCCACAACTTGTTTTTTTTCACCAACTTTCCTCTTCTGGCAACTTCTCCTCACATTCTGTCCTACATTTGGCCCTGAGTCAGTTGAAAGCTTTGCAAGTTGATTTTCCATTCCCATCTGAATTTTAGCTTAGCCATGGAACTGTTTTCCATGTGTTTTTAATCATTTGTCCATGTGTTATGAGCTTATAGGGACAATATGGTTCCCCCAAGCTGCCTGCACTGTGTAAGCAGAAACTGGCGCGGTGGCCAGCGGGGAATGGTTTTCAGACAGATGCCCCCTATACTCTTTTCTGTTGGTGAGGCACCACCCCCATCTTCCAACTGGAGGAAAACAATTTACAAGCTGCATAAAATTACCTAACACACATTGAGTCCTCTGGCACGAGTTGCCTATCCTCGGAGTGTAATTACCCTTCAGGAGAGACTTGCCTGGGAACTGTGGCTGATGTGACAAAGTTCAAAGACCTACTCTGAGACTGTGGCCAGGTTGGAAAATAAAGAAAGGTTTCTTCTGATTCTCCCCAGATTCAGTGGAAATTTGATTTTAAAATAGGGTCTAAACAGAGAATTAAGGATTAGTTCTCTGGGACAAAGAGATAACTCTTGGAAAACAAAATGCAACAAAGACCTGTGTCAGAAATTTCTGTCCACATTTTTATTGGATTTGGTATGTTAAACATTCGTTAACCTCCTTAATGTAGAGCAAGAGTCCAGGAAAAATGCATTAAACGAAAACCCTGTTCTCAAAGTCGCTGACAGTTCGGTCTCCAGCAAACAGAGATGCTGCCTCAGAGAAACCTTCTGTCCTGATTAGGAAGACACACGTGCACCTGAATTAAGTCAAGACTGAAGAATCATGAACCAGAGGAGAACCTGGCTTCCAGAATACACCATGGCAATGTAGGTGAGATGGTGGCCTTTTACATCCCCTACAACTGAGGCAGATGGCTGGAGGGCAGGTCTGCTCAAGTAGCTTAAAACCTCAGGATTCTCCTGCTTCTTTGCCTACTTTGAACTCCATTTCTTTCTCCATCTTTTCTAGGACCTAATTCATGAGAAATTTGCAGAGAGATCCTACAGCTACGAGAAGAAATGGATGATGCCGAAAACTTTCAAAGGCAAACGGGCAGAAAGCTAGTTTTCAGTGGGTTAATATGCGAGTAGGTGTTAGTTAAGACAAACTTTTCCAAAATTTGCCTGTGAAGGCAGAACACAAAAATAAAGTGCAGAACCTGGAAACTTTTAGGAAATCAAGGGATATTTTAAAACAAGTAGACATTGTATAAATGTTGATGAGAGGTAGTCAGTGAAGTGGAGGCAATTTGACAATATGAGGGAGACTATTCAATGTTAGGTTGGGATTCCAAGAGCAGAGATGAAAGAGAAATAAACTGGTATGGTTTGATGGTCAAATGGAAGAAGACTCTCCCTTCTGATGGCTTCTCTCTTTCCTTGTGGGTGAAGAGGTGAGGTCATTTGTTGAATATAATGTAAAGAAGTAGAGCTGTCAAAGGTTTGAGATTGAGAAGATTTTTAAATAATTTATATGAAGAATGATGAGAGAGTTGATTAGAATAATAACAATGATTCCTGGGCAGAGATGAGTGTTCAGTTATGTCGAAAGACAATTTATATAAAGTCAATTGTTGCCACTTTGTCATTGTCTCTATCAGCACGCCATAGCCAATATGTGGCCCAGGGAAGTTGGATGAGTGTTTCCAGGCTTGGAATTTTAGTAGATGGGCACAAAGAGAAGGAACATTGGCAAGAAATTGGAATATTGCAGAAGTTTAAAATGATGGGGCCTGAATCCAGACTGGATAAAAGGAAAGAGGCCAGAGAACCTACAAACATTCATTTATTTGTTCATTCATTCATTTTTAAACCAAAATTTCTAGTGTCCACTGCATAAAAGGAACTCTTCCAGGGTCTGAATGGTGACTAAGAAACTCATAGCCCATACATGCATGTACTTTAAAATCTAAAGTGGAAATAGATGCCAAACAATGTTCATGCAAGTTCACTATAAATGTGGTAGTGCTATAATATAAATCAAGCAGAAGACAGACGCCATAGAAATGACTGATAAAACTGAAACAACAGAATGTTGTCATGAGATTATAGAACATGAAGCTCACAGTTTATAGGTAGGGTAAATCTTGGTAATAACGGGGGTCAGAATGCAATAGAGTTGGGGAGGCCTTTTGGAGTAGGCACCATCAGATTTCAGCCGGGGCATTGAATGGGACATCGTGTAATCCTGTTGGCAGGTTATTAGTCAGACCAATCCATGTGAACATTGAAGTTACCCAGGATAATAATAGGATTTGGAGTGAAAAGAAAGGCAACGAGCCAAACATGGAAGGCAGGACAAGATTTAGGGACTGGAAGTTAAGTACCTGAGATCGTGTATTTGACAAGCTCTAAAGCAGAGCCAGAACTCAGATAAAATTCTTCTGGCTTCAAGTCCAAAGTTACTTCCACTTATATTACTCTCTCCAAGCATAGTTTTCTATTAAATTTAAAATGGTCAAGGTAAATTTATTTATTATTTTTAGAAGTTTTCTCTTTTAAGGAAAGCTGCAAGCAGGAATAAAGGTAAGCAGGCAGGCAGGAAGAGAGAAGAGGAAGAAACACTTTGGTTTTCATTTAGTCCTTCACACCAGTTGTTCCCCCTTGACCTGGGACTTAACACAGGGATTTGTGACCTGTGTCCTTTGGAGGTGACTGACCTACCTGCTGCTCCACCAGGGCGCACCAGTAAATATACTTTTGAATTGAGATAATTTTGATTTACAAGCACTATAAGTTTAGAGGTGCAGGCTCACTTGTCATCAAATATGTGAAAGCACATCACGCCGACCACAAAATTCTAGTAGCTCTCCACCTTCTGATTTACCACATTTAGCCTAACACCCTCTAGTTCTATCCATGTCACAAATGGCAGGATTTATATATATATGTATATACATATATATATAAATATTTTTTGTACAGCTAAGTAGTAATGCATTGTGCATATATACCATTTCTTTTTTAACCCATTCATCTGTTAATGAGCACTTCAGTTGTTTCCAGCTCTTGACAATTATAAATAATGCTGCAATTAACATGGGGATGCATTTATCTCTTTGAATTAGTGTTTTTGTGTTTTAGAGTAAGTAAGTGCTCAAAAGTAGGATAATGAGATCATTTGAATTTTCCATTCTCAATTTTTCTGAGCAATCTCCATACTGCTTTCCATAATGTTACACAAATTTATACTCCCAGCAATAATATGTAAGTATTCCCTCTTCTCCATATTCTCCCCAACATTATTTTGGCTTTTGACTTTTGGATATTAACCATTCTCGCAGGTGTGAGGTAATATCTCATTATTGTTTTGACTCACATTTCCCTTTATAACAAAAGAAGTGGAACATCTTTTCATGTGTCTATTGACAATATGTATTTCTTTTTTGGAGAAACATCTGTTCAGATCTTCTGCTGATTTATTGACTGGATTGCTTGTTTTTTGTTGTTGAATTTTATGAGTTTTTATATACTTTGCATATTACCCCCTTATCAGATATATCATGTGCAAATATTTTCTTCCATTTTAGTGAGATGTCTTTTTGTTTTGATGAGTTTCTTTTCCTATGTAGAAGGGTTTATTTTTTTTTAGTTTAATGTATCCCGTTTGTTTTCTGTTTTGTTTTAATTTTTATAAAGGAAAGGCACAGGCAGGAATGAAGGCAAGTAAGCAAAAGGGAGAGGATGAAGAAGTTTTATTTTATTTTTTATTTAATTGTTCAGATTGGTTGTTCCCCCCAGACCCAGGACATGAACCTACATGTACATGGGCCTTACTTTTTTGGAGGTGATTGACATAAACTGTTACTACCAGAACACACTCATTTGTTTATTTTTGTTTCTGTTTCCCTTGCCATTTTAGTCAAATTCTCGAAGACCTCTCCAAGGCTGATAACATAAAACATTTGCCTCTGTTTTATTCTATGAATTTTCTGTTTTCTAGTCTTACATCCAAGTCTCTAGTTCATTTTGAATTCATTTTTGTGTATATTGTTAAAGAATGAAATGGTTTCATTCTTTTGTATGTGACAGTCCAGTTTTCCCAGTACCATTTGTTGAAAAAACTTTCCTTTCTCCATTGTATGTTCTTGACAACTTTGTTGTAAATTAACTAGCTATATATGTGTAAGATTTTTCATGGGGACTAACTTATATTCCACTGCTCTGTGTGTCTGATTTCATTTTAGTACCATACTGTTTTGATCACCTTGCCTTATAGTCTAATTCAAAATCTTGGAGTGTAATACTGCCATTTTTGTTTTTTACTTGGGATTCCTTTGACTTTTCACTCTTGTGATTCCATACAAATTTTTAAAAATGTTCTATTTCTTTGAAAAAGTCCAGTGAAATTTTTGACCAAGGTAAGTTTCAAGGATGGGGAAGAAGGAACATAAGAAAGATTCAATTTCAGTGAGGGAATTCTGGGCTGACTGGAAGTAAAGACTATGGGCAGTGGTGGATGATTAATGGTGGGAAGATGAGACACATGGTGAAGTCACCTCTACTGCCACGGTCTGTGTCTCCAAGTTGCAGGAGCCATCTCTCACTCTTGGTAAATAGTTGACTGGTCATACATAGTTATTATTCATGACTTATGTGGGGTAATAGAAACATCCCCAGGTGCAAAAATTAATATGCTTTTCTAGAGTTTGGGATTGTTGTAAACAGAACAATAAGATCACTAAAACTGCAGCCAGAATAATCAGACCCTTAATGGTAAAACAGGAATGATTTACTAAAAGTGGAAATGGGGCATTTTTGTGGTGTGCTATACTATTTGATAACTGTCCTTTTCAAAGAACTATATATTTTGGTCTCTTCAGGGGATATATCTTAGTCAGTTTAGGCTGCCATAAGAAAGTACCACAGACTGGAGGGTTTAAATAACAGAAACTCATCTTCTCACAGTTCTGGAAGCTGGAAGTCCAAGATCAAGGTGTTCGTAAGTTTTTAAGAACTCTGTTCTTGGCTTGTAGACAGCCATTTCTTCTATGTCTTTACATAATCTTTCCTCTGTGCATGTCTGTATCTTAATCTCCTCTTCTTAAATGGACACCAATCTTACTGGATTAGGGCCCATATGAATGACCTGTCTTAAACTTAATTACCTCATTAAGTCCTTTATCTCTAAATAAAGTTGAA
Source organism: Solenodon paradoxus (assembly GCA_004363575.1). NCBI lineage: Eukaryota > Metazoa > Chordata > Mammalia > Eulipotyphla > Solenodontidae > Solenodon > Solenodon paradoxus. The sequence goes on from RJWH01001144.1 coordinate 156,333, forward strand.
TTCTGAGGCACTGTGGGGTTAAGACATCAACATATTGGTGGAAGAGAACACAATTCAGTCATATTGCGACAATTTAAAAAGATCGATTATAAATAAACTGATAGCAGTGATTGCTTACTGGTAGAGCAGGAAGCCCGGGAGGTCAGAGGCAGATTTACCTTTCCTTGTTCACTTTTTTTGGGATTATTTGGACTTTGTCATTATATTTATTACCTATTTAAAAATAAAAGAAAATTGTTAGACAGCATCTGTTTCACTCGCTTGCACTCAAAAAAAAAAAAGTATTTTATAAACTAGAAACGCAATGTACTAGTCCACTGTGTCTTTGGCGTTTAGATCTGCCTGGACGTCCCTGATTAGTGTCGGAATGGTGCCCGCCTAGATTTTCTTTGTGCAGCTTATTTTGAATAAGCTGTGTTCCCCTTAAAGACTGCAAACTCCACTAGGCTTAGACAAGGATACTCTCACCATTTGATCTCAGGACCTAGTATAGAGTTTCCCCTCAAATATTTGCTGTGTGAATGAATGAGTCTTATAAGTAAAGTAGTTTTGGAGATGGAGGCCCTTTACAATATGTCCTCTCAGCAGAAAGTACCAGAGAAGGAAGTGCTGTGAAGAAAACTATATGTTTTGAATAATTCAATTATAAATTAAATTATGATAAAAGGATTAAGAGGAAAGCATCCTATTTTTCTCCCTTTTCTTCGTTCTTTGGAAAAGAAAATAAAGGATTCTGTATTGTTTGGAGTTTTTTTTTAATTAATCTACACTCGCATGACATTATAATGATTCTATATTTTGAAAAGAGGTGAGGAGATGGCCTATGTCTCTTTTCTTCCACAAAGCTATTGACTCAAATTTCTTTTCTGTCTCTCAGTTGTCCTGTTTAGCTCTAATGCCCTCCTTCTACCCCAACACTGCCTCTCACCTTTTGTTGATTTAGGTCTGGGGTTTTCAGGAAAGAACTTAGCCTCTCTGTTTCCCCTGCAGAGAGTACTAGACCACTTTCAGCTTCCCTTTGAGAGTTTGCAAGAGGTGCAGAGCCATAGCTCTTCCTGACCTCTCAGAGGCACAGTAGGAGCCCAACTCAGTCCAGAGGACATCTTAGTGCCCAGGAAAATCGTGTCGAGTGGACATCAGAGACTTCAGTTGCCGTTGAGCATGAGTTGTGATGAATTATGAGATTGGCTCCTTGGCTGTCACAAACCTGCAGTGATCCCATGAAGTGGACTCAGCAGGCTTGGTCTCTTGTGAGTTCAGGCCTGCCTTTCACTGTGGCATTTGGTATTAAGTACACACACAATTCGTGTTGCTCTCTCCACACATTAGCTTCCTGCTGTGTCTGGAGGACCCTCCAGGCTACCTCCATTTGGCTTCATCCAAACTGGGAGGTGACTGGATGCCTAGTGTTAGTGAAGACCCACAGAGCAGCATATTTTTGCTAAAAGCTGCAAAATATTTATTCATGTTCTTAAAAGTAGACTATAATGACCACATACATAACTTTAGAAATGATTTGAAGGTGCACAGTGGTGAAAGGTGAGTGCCATCTGTCCTCTATTGTAAAAGATGGAACTTGAAGACAGACTAATTAATGCTGCATAGTTTCTATCACAGAAGAATTTCCTTTGTCAGCTTTACTCCTCAAGATGTTGGCATATTTTCTCAACAGGAATGACAGGACAGCACAAGGAAATTCTCCGTGAGTAATTTAAAAATGATATTTATAAACACCAAAATTAGTATCAGAAGAAGGGGTGCTAAGACTAAAGAAAGTTAAGAATAGACAAATGTCATCCCGGCAACTAATTCAATGAAGTCACAAAATGTATAATATCACTAGACTCTACAACCGACTTGAAGGTAGGGACCACATTTTCATCATTTTCTTTCCTCTCCAGTATGCTTGTTACACAAAGTGAATCTTTTACAAATTTCAGTTCAATTGAAGGCGTTTGGTAGTTTCAGTTTGGGAGAATTTTACATACAGTGATTGATGGCAATAGAACCACAGGCACTGAACACTAACATTTAAGAAGAATCAAGAAATAGATCAAAGCTGATTTCCACATCATATTTATAATCAGGGGACAGAATGACCATTTTTGGAAAGACTATCATTGGCTAGATGAGTGGAATTAAGAGATTAAAGTAGCAAGCAATTTTTAAAAAGTACTTCAAAAGAAATGGCAAATATTAAAGCTCATTTAATCTAGACTGGCTGTACTTTAATACCAGCACAGGTTTTATAGATATTTGGAACAGGTCAAATATATCTCTTCTGAAGAAATCTGGAAAACTAATGGTCTATTTAAAAATAGTTCATTCTTATAGGTGAAGGGACTTATTTGAAACTTTATCTCATAGAAATAATGCCTATTAGAAAGAACAAGTCCAGAATAAAGATTCCAATGGGTTATTTCTTGGAAAGAAAGCTTCATCAGTACTGAAAAAGAAGAACATGTTCCAAGATTGCTTATGTTACTGAAATCAAGGAATTTGGTGATTAAATTAAAGGAGAAGCAGTGTAAGTAGGCATTAGATGACTCCCAATGGAAATACTGTTCAACTGTTGAGAAGATCAACTGGACTCAATTGTTGCATTCCATTTTATGGGTTTTATTCCTCATTCCCTTGCCTGATTTATGATGTTTTTGAATTGTCACGTAACAAAATTTCCTCCAAATCCCTGCAGATATGTGTTTTTCTCCTTCTTTACTTAATCTGGTTGTCAATTACTGTAGAATAAGTGATGATGTGGATTCACTAAGGTAAGGAACTTACCAACTTCTTGCCCAACGCTAACAAATCTGGTTCTTAGAATCCACTTTCTCAAGTCTGGCCTTGTGTTTGGAGAAAGAACAAAATCAATAGGGTGCTTAAGGGTAAACTTACCCCATCCTCACTTAAGACTGAGGAGTTATCAGTCTATTAGGAGTCTGTTATGAAATTTGTGAACAATTGAGAGAGACTATCTGATGACCAGTTGTTAAGTTTAGCACCAACAATTTGACTCTTAAGGTGAAGGGATTAATTTGGGATTTATGAGTTTTCGTATATAGAGAAGAATGTATTGCCTTTATTCTGTTACCATACAAAAGTCAACAGCCACAATGTACATTGATGAGGAGAGGCCTCTGCTTAACAAAGTTAACCTTCTATTTCTTTCTTACAAATTAGATATACTTTTTTAGTCACAAATATGTGTGTATGTGGGGATGCGCACACAGACATTCATCCACTTGCTTGCTTGCTTTTATTATGTTTAAAAGTCTGGACTTCTGCTAAATGCCTGCCTTTAATTTTTTTAAGCATTTAATTTATTTTTATTTAGTTGTTTACACTGTCTGCGCTCCCCCCACCCCCAACCCGGAACCTGGGACTCAAACCCAGGGGTGTGCAACTTGTGCCCTTTGGAGGCAATTGACGAAAGTGCTACTCCACCAGGGTGTACCTCGTGCCTTTCATTTTTGTCAGATATACTTCTCTCATGAAACATGTCTTCTCTAGCCTATCCCAGCACAACGCAGATGCACAGCAAATGTTAGCTGACACTGGTCCTTCTAATAATAGCAGTGGGAAATCTCTGGTCAAAGGAGTTGTTTTTGCTTAACACTGCTCTTTGAGTCTCAGACAATAAGATGTCAGCTAATTACCCCCTGGGTTCCAGGCTTTCACTGGGGCCTTCTAAAATACACAAAACCAAAGAGAAGGCAGGACGTCATTAGCACTACATAATTCAAGCAAACAATAAATGTGTTTGCTCTACCTGGCTATTGACCACCTGCTTTCCCATCCCACAATCAGGTATCTATATATACAGGACCTCCTGCTCACAGTCCTGCAGAGAGTGAGCTTGTCCTTTGGGCCCACATTTGTGAATCTGAAGGAATCCTGAAACACCACAGCATGTGTCTGCTCTTACTTCAGCTGCTGGTGCTCCTGCCTTTAGGGATGACTGAATGGCACAAGGATGGTCCCCAGAGACAGAGTTCTGTTTCTCTCCTGCTCCTAGAAAGGAGCCACAGAGAGCTATCCAGGCGCAGTCATGAGGAAGCTGAGGAGAAACCAGACCTTTTTGTTGCAATGCCACACCTGATAGGTGCCAGCCCTGCCGGGGAAGGCCAAAAGCAGAAAGAGAAGATGCTGTCTAGGTTTGGCAGGTTCTGGATGAAACCTGAGAAAGAACTTCAACCTCCACGGGACTCATTCAGTGAGCACTTCCCACCTGGATCCCAGGCCCTCACTCAGCTGAAGGATGGGGCACAAATAGAAAAGTCTCCTTTAGGGGAGGAAGCCAAGAAATTCTGGCATCATTTCCTCTTCAGAATGAGTCCAACTTCTCAGGGAGTCATCTTGCCCATCAAAAGCCATGAGGTGCATCAGGAGACCTGTAGGACAGTGCCCTTCAGCCAGGTATTTGTCCTCGGGGGGAAGGTTTCTGAGTTTGCAAGAAGTGGGGTGGACAACTGGGACAAGTAGAGAATAAGGGAAAAGGGTGCAGGAGTCTGAATCTCTCCTCACTCCCAGCTTTGGGCCTTGATCATTCATCGTCTGATTTGGCAAAGTGTGGTGATGCTCCCTAAACTTACTTCTGACCTTTCCTTTGTTTCTTGGTATTTTGAAAATGCTGCAGGAGTGGCATAATGGTGCTGTCAATGTGAGTAATCATTCATATTGATGGTACAGAGATCTTTTTTATGGAAATGTATTTTTTTATGCTTATGGTGGGGGTCATCCATGCAGAGAGCTAAGGAAAACTATACCTTAAGGAAACTGGGAATTTAGAGCAATCACCAGAACCTCTCTTGAGCTCTCTTCTACTCAGCAATAGGATGTGTATGAGCAAGTAAACATGGCGGGATATCATGGACTCTTTCTCAAACACTCTCATGTACCTTAACGATGGTCTTACTCTCTGAATTTGAAATTTACCTACCTCATAGGTCTATAAAACGTTAAGGTTGTCAGACCGAGCTTGCCATGTGATTTCTAGTTTTACCATAAAAAAATATGATGTCTTTGTTTCACATGATTTTCTCATAAAGCTTTCAGAAATAATCTTGATGCAAAATCACATGTCCTCCTTTTAGAAATACTTTTCTCCTAATTCATGTGGTTTTGACTGATTTGTGGCCATCATGATTGATATCACACTATTAAAACAAAGGGGCATTCTCCCATCTACTTCCTCCAGTCTGTCCTGGCAACTTCCACATTCCAAATGCTAAATTAAAATTGAGAAATCACATCAGGTCCTTAAATATGAAGATGCTGAACCAAAATCAACTGCTGTGTAGAGTAAAATTTTACAGTCCAGTAAAGCTACCCAATTAAGCAGGCAGTATTACAAGGTAATTGACTGTGTAAGGCTGTTGAGTATTCTGCCTGGAAAACCAGAACATGTAGCAATAAGTCAATTATCAAATAATAATGACTGTTTTGTTGGCCCATGCACAATTAGAAAATTGCTCTTAAGAATCATGCAATCAAATTTCCTTTGAAACTTTTATTTTGAATTTTGATTGCTAATTAAATTAAAAGAAGGTCTCTCACTCATGTTTTGAAGAATACATGAACTAAATGTCCAGGGTTATGGAGGAAGCAAGGGTGATGTAATCCATGATGATTTGTAGACATATGTGTTGCAACTTTGCTCTAGGCAAATTCCTAGTTTTGAATGGAAAGATTTAAACTCATGATGTTCTGATCTATTCTGTGAGCAATTGAACAAACATCTATTGAGTTTTTATTATACACAATTCACTACGAAAATTAGAAAGGTAAGGCATATTGCTTCTATAAGAAGAGAGCTATTAGAACTGTTAGCTGGTAACATCTAATTAGACAAGATGTTTTAAAGTTTAGTATTTAAAGTATAGTCAAATATTTTCATATTCACATAGGGATTTCCTGAATGATGAATGCATTAATTCACTCAGTGAAAGAAGTTTAGTTCCACTACCTTTGTGCTCTTATAGATCTCATCACTTGGCTATAACAGAATGTATCCAAAATGAGAAAACTTTTGAATTTTACTCTAACTTAGTTAGCCTCAGACTTATAGTCTATAGCTTTTGCCCATGTTTGTTCAGGAAGTGACTCAAGATACTTCAATGGAGATGTGCTTTCCTTTCAGACTATCACCCATGAAGACTGTGAGAAAGTAGTTTTACAGAATAGCCTTTGTTTGGGGAAATGTGGGTCTGTTCATCTTCCTGGAGCGGCACAGCACCCCCATACCTTCTGCTCCCACTGCTTACCTGCCAAGTTCACGACGACGCGCTTGCAGTTGAACTGCACTCACCTGGCCCCTGTGGTTAAGGCGGTGATGCTGGTGGAGCAGTGCCAGTGCAAGGTGAAGACAGAGCATGTGCACGGACACCCCCTCCAGGACGGCTCCCAGGAGGAATTTCATCCCCAAGACCCCTTTATCCCAGGTTTTTCAACTTAAAACACTGTTACCTTTGAAAAGCAAAACCACAATAGCAAAGTTGCTGATTATTTAGTCTTGGAATGCTAAGTGGGCACATACTATTTTAAGGGAAAAGTGGTTTAAAAACTTGTTATAAGAAAGATTGAGGAAATAGTATTCATCTAGCTATCTGTATATATCTGGGATCTAGTCTTGACTGGGTCACTAACTGGCCTTATATAGGATGCTAACACCTTGACACTTTTATCTATAAATGAGAGATTTGAACTGGATGGTCACTAAAATCCTTTTGACTGCTAATATGCTATGATCTATTGTCTCCAAGTTTTGATAAAAGCCTCCATCTGAAGAAAGAAAAAAAATAAACTACACTTAAAAAAGGGGGGAGCAGGGGGCTTCTATAGCAGCTTGTCAAAATCTCAAGCAACAGAAAAACCAGGGAGTGTTTTTAGAAAGGATTCCTTATATTTATAACTGACTTTGCCTCTCAGGAAGTGTTTTATTTGATTTCTATCAGATGATTAAATAATTCCGTAGATGCAAGGAGTAACTTGTTTTGTTGGCTCCTTATTTTTGATACGCCCCATATAAAATCTTAATGTGGGGTCTCTGGCTTTGAAGAAAGAACATTGATGCTGCATTTAGTGGTTTCCTAAGGAAGGGGAACAATCATTGGTAGCCAAACAAGAACCTATATTAGGGGGAAGGAAAAATATATGACTGGTATGAGGATTGAAGTTCAATCTTGGGATGCTAATGAAAGTAACCAAGAACTCCAGTAAATGTCAAATTAGACACACTTCAAGTGATTTAAAATGGGAACAACTTACAAGTGAAATCCTTTATTGATAGGCATTTTAGATTCCGTAGCATGGATGGGTTCTGTGTTGGGATGACTGTTTTTTGCTATTGTATGAAATCTCTGTATTATAATTTTTATGCAAATACCAGAATAGCAATGTCTGAACATATTCTAAATATTTTATTATTAAATTTTAGTGTATGAAGCATTCTGGGAAATGTCACAGTATTCAGTTATTATGTATTTTGTCCTTCTTTGTTTAATCTGTTCAATAATTTAAGGCACTATGTGGGAGATTACCAGCCTAGAAACTTTTCTGAGGTGGCTTCAAAGGTTAAAGACACTGGCCCCAGTGTGTCTCTGATTCTGCAGGCAGTTTTCTGTTAAGCCTTTCAATCACTGTTTTTATAACAATTACATGTTTCTTATTTTTATTTGTGTGCATGTATTTTGCAGAACTGTCATTCCCTAGTTATACTTATTTTTCTACATTGTTTAAAAATTGGTTTAAAATTATTTGAATTATTTGGATCCCTTTACTTTCAATACACACACACACAAACACAAAAGAAGTTTCCCAGAATAATGACATTTTTGAAAAAGAAAATGATGTATATTTTGATTCATTCCTTTTGAAATTGCAGCATCTAACCTGATGTTCCAAAGAAGCAAATGCATTTATATTTAGTGTATATTCTCCAACACATCAATGCAACAGAATACACACTACATAGATACACATGAGGCATTTATACCAGGATATATTATACCCTTTGGTAGTCAAATACAACCTAATTGGCCAAGATATGGTCATAAGGATAAAACTGTTAAGCATTAATGATATCCCAGCTGGTCCATATATTTTGGTGCCAAAAGCTATTGAGCAGCTGTCTAGTTTGCAATTGCCTAACCTTGATTATGTAAACCTATCTATGCCAATTGGACTATCCTTTCCCTCCTTATATGCTTGCAAATCCTTTTTATCTATCCTAGCCAATGGACTCTCAACTCAAGCCTCAAACAATCATCAGTTTTATTGAAACTCCTGGTCTGCCTTTCCCTCACATGTGAATTCAAGATGAGATAGACAGTGGTATCAGAGTTTACATTCATAGAGTAATAACATGAATCTTCTCATGAAATTGCCCATGTTCAATCATGTTTACTTGCAAAAAAAGCAATTTCCAGTGGTCCAACATAATATATAGGAACATAAGAAACAGTGGAAACACAAATATTGAATATCTACTAAGTGTTAAATACTGTGCTGGGTCACTAACATAAATTATACAATCTATGTCAAATATAAATACATAAATTCTATAATTCTCACAAAAAACATATCCTAGTTTACAGGTAAGAAAGATAATCCTTGAATAATTTAAGCAATTTGCCTAAAGCTATTTGGAACATATTTATATTAAATAGTTAGTATTAAAATATTTGCTCATTCACTAATCATCAATTAATTAAGAAAATCACTGTATTTGCGTACAGGTAATTTTTCTAGCTTCAACATTTTCATCTCAAAAATAAGAAGAATCCCGAAGCTTAGATCTGGATCACTTGATCCTCTTTCTTTTGTCTCCTCCTGGTTCAAAATGCTTTCATCTGTTCATGGCCAGCATCCTCCTGGATCTGCAGTTAGGTCCAACACATTAAAGCCTCAACACAAGATTCTTTGTGGTTTTTGCCTTCTTCCGAAAAAATGGCTTTGCCCACTGAAGTCACTCTGCTTCCAATAAGAACTCCTCTTTCCCTGCACATAAAGGGACTCCTTTTCCCTCTTATACTGGGTCATGGTTCATTGACTGTACTGCAGTACATCTTCTCCATGTGGAAGACTGGAGATGTGGTGTCCATCACTCCTGTCTTGATGTGCTCCTACCTTACCAACTCTCAATATCCATTCAACTCTTTGAGATCTCTTGCCTATAAATCTCAAAGAATTTGTTTTCTTTTAAGAAAAGGGGCAGGCAAGAATGAAGGCAAGTAGGCAGACAGGAAGAGAGAGGAGATGGGAGCACTCTATTTTTATTTAATTGTTCATCTTGGTTGTTCATCCCAGCCCAGGGTCATGAAACTGGTTCCTTAGGATGTATGTGGACTGCGCCTGGGGAAACTTAACCACTAGGCTACCAGGGCATGGCATCAAAGCTATTTTTTTACATCTTGTCTAGCTCTTATATTGGAAGGACATTGCTATCTCTTGATAGAGAAGTCATCCCTAGGTTAGGTTCTCAGTCAAACACTGATGTGAGTGCATCACAGCAAGCTCTTCAACAAATTTGGTCTCGTTTTTCTCCCATATAAAATAAGGCCAATGATAATTACGTAAAAATTATGGTGATGATCAATTATAGGTAAAACAACACTCCAGAGAGTTTTGACTCCTATAAAACTAGAAGGGGTTAATTCACTCATCCACTCTTCTCTATTTGGACTTTAAAAAAAAATACTTTTTGAGACATTTAAAAGAAAAGTGCAATGAGTAAAATAATAAACATTCTAATTTTTGAACCAGAATGTATGACAATTTGTCATTTGTGCTTCTTGCCTATTTTTTTTAAAGAAATACACCCTTCACATATGGTTTCTAAACACCTTCTGAGTCTACCTACCATGCTGAGTCCCATCCCCTGAAAAGATTCTTGTTTCCAATACACTTTCATATTCTTGAATAGAGATATACACGTCTATAAGTATTACATACCATTATTTTTTCTGTGTGTTCCTTTATGCAGCAGGTGTCTATTTGTCCACCAGTTATGTGTATGATAAACTATAAGGACTGTGAAAATAACAAGGAAACAAGTCAGGCAAAAATCTCTGTTCCTATAAAGCTGATATTCTAGGAGGAGTGACAAACAGTTCAAAAATCAATGAATTCATCAAGTGAAAAAGGTATCAGGTGACTTTAAGCAATATTCAAAGAATTAAAGTATTAAAGTGTGCTAAAAGTTAGTTACTTTAGATTAAATAGGCTCAGAAAGGGTGACATAAAAGCTGTTAATTTTTAATTATACAGTATATTCTTTATAAATTGTTCTACAGCTATTTTTTCTGATTTGATTTGTTTTTGTAATAGTTTTTAGAGCTTTTGTTCAATGTGTTTTATCTCTATTCCAGAAACTTGACATTAAATATTTCCTATAGAGAGCAGTTAACTTAGCTTTGGTAATTTTTGAGTTTGGTTATTCTTCTAAGGTACATAGTCTCTTTAACCTGTCAATTTAATTCCTAATTGAGAATGTCATGCCATTTGTTAATTGTCATTTATTAATTCAATGCCATTTATTCTATGAATTTATGATTATTTGTCCTATGCTGAGAATTCTGGGATAATCTGAGATAAATTAAGACATATTTCTCACCACCTCAGAGCTTACAAAATAGTAGTAGAAATAATATATGCAAATTTAAAGCAATAATAATAGTAATGATAATAAGATGTACCACCAATTAAGCTTTTACTGTGTTCAAATGTTTTATATATCTCTTCTCCTGGAAGCAGACATGCTTCCATTTTAGATGCATGGTTGTTTTATTTATTTATTTTTTTGATAGAGTGAGTGTCAGAGGGGTTCATTCATAAAATCCACAAATATCTGTGAGTGTCTGTGGTAAGTCTGGTCATAGCACTGGCTCCAAAGGGAATAAGTTAATGAATATATGACTATCAAAATAGTATTTCTGACCTTAAGACTCTTACAGTACAGAAACATGTAACGAAACGTATTTGCTTCTGTAAAGCTAGAATTATGTCCTCATCCTGCTCCTAAACCCTAGCTAATCACCACTTCCCAGTAAAGCCTTCCTTAACCCTCAGAAAGGTCAGGTTCACTCTTACATGATTTCATGGCTTTGTGTAACTTCATTTCATAGCACCTATCTCAGTTTATAAATACACCTGTATTTGTGTCATCATTAATCAAATTGTAAGCTCCATGACAACAGGCATCATACTGGAGTTTCTTTTACCATTTTAATCAATGTTTAGGACAGAGCCCAGATACACAGGTACTCCATAAATATTTTTGTCTGCATAAAAAAAGTAATATCAATAAATATCATATATTGAAGGTATGTCATATGTAAGGCACTGTACTAGGCACTTTAGATAAATTATTTCATTTAGTCCTAATGAAATCCTATGAAGCAGGGGGTGCTGTGTTGTTTTATGAATGAGGATACTGAGGTTCATATAAATTAATCTTCCCAAAGTATTGCTGAATTACTCCAAAGTCTAAGATCTTTCCTAATATGCCACATTGCTTCCAGATTACAAAGGCAACATGTTCCGGTGGCTCAGGGGTTAAGTCTCCTCCTGGGGATGCAGTCCACATATAGCCCAAGGACCCAGGTTCATGGCCTGGGACCAAGGGAACACCTAAAATGAAGAATTAAGTAAATAAAATGTTGCTTCTTCCTCTTGCTTCCTTCCCACTTGCTCCCTGCCTACCTTCATTCCTCTGAAAAAAAAAAAAAAATAGCAAAAGTAAGCACATTCTTTTGGCTGAGGCAGCTAAGATACAGACCATGTAAAGTCCAAGCCCCAAGGACACAGGTTTGAGATCTGGGACAGCGGTTAAAAAAAAAAGCATATATATATGTATGTGTGTGTGTGTCTACCTTTATATATGTAAATATATATGCTTCGCCAAATCATTATATATGGCTGTCTTAAGGCACTTACATCAGTGAAGATGCTTTCAACACTAGTACCAGAAAAACACAACTCTGAAGGTATCAAACTTATAAAGCGATTTTTAAAAATTTCATTACCAAGTCTGGAGGACAGGTGTCTGGATGGTTAAGTTAGAAGCTCTACCATTCCATCAAGGACTTGAATTCTTTCTGTTTTATGTTGTCACTCTCAGTGTGTCCTGTACAAGCTGAAACTCCCCTCAGTCACAACATGGCTGCTGAAGTTCCAGACATCATGTTTCACTGTTCTTCATCATCAGTGTTTAGGGAACTCTCTCCTACTTCTTGTATTCCTTCACAAAAAAAAAAGAAAAAGGACAAGTTGAGGCAGTAAGGGAGAGGAGGAAGAAGCATTTTATTTATTTTATTTTAGTTGTTCATCTAAGGCAGAGGAGGAAGAAGCATTTTTTTTATTTTATTTTAGTTATTCATCTTGATGTTATCTCTGGCTCCAGGTCACAAACCTGGGTACACGGTATGTTCATAGACTGTGCTAGCCAGAGTTAACAGACTTATCCCCTAGGTCACCAGAGATGCCAACTTGCATTCATTTTAAATAGCTGCATTGAAGACAATTAAATAATGGGATAAATCTCTGCTTTCACAGGAAAGAATGAAGAGAAAAAGGATGCTGAGTAGGCAAGCAACATTATCTGCCATAGCTGTTCTTACTTTTTAACTCATATCATTATTTATCTTTCTAGATTATAAACTCCTTGACAGCAAGTCCTGTAATATTATGCATCTTTCTTACCCATCTATTTCTAATATGTTTATGTTTTTTATATTTTATTAGTTTATGCATTATATTTATAAAATGATCATATACCTATATATTTAATATTTATATATTTGCTTATCACATAAGCGTACACATATACATGAAGTATATGATTTTAATATTTTAAAAGTGATAAATCCTCAATACATCTAAGCTAAATGAATGAATTTTGCGACTTGTCTCGGAACAGTATGGGTGTACATGTATGGGAGTTTGAATGGCAGCCAACAAGTTTCAAGAATGTATTTTGCAGGTAATGGGGAGTTTTTAAACGGATAGGATGGTATGGGTTTATAGCAGAAGCTTCAGAGGGGTTCATGAACCACCTGAAATGTGCAAATATTATGGGTATGGGCATAAATAATTTAACATTCAGAATTTTCACAAGCTTTTCCAAGTTTTCCATGAGCTGAAAATATAAACAATGAGTATGATAAATTGGAATATATATATATATATATATATATATATATATAAAGAGAGAGAGAGAGAGAGTGCACAGGGGCCAGAATAGCTGGAAAAAAATCTTGAAGTTCATGTTCACAAACCTGAATGGCATTCAGGAAAGTCAGATTTCCATTTTAGGAACAGTGGATACATTCTAAGTAACATCAAGGAGTCTTCTTTACCTTGTTTAGTCTACTGTTCACATTCGAGAGTGTGCAGTGGGGAAGTAACTGAGTAATAACATCCTGAGCAAAGGAACAGACTTTCCTGTAATACCAGTTTTCCAAGGCCAGGTTCCATTCATCCACCCACATTTCCAGAAGGGAGCTTGGAGGTTCATGGTATTGCCTCCCTCCCTCTTATTCTCTTTTATTACTCCTCTAGTCCTCCGAAAGAATCACCAGTGACCCACCTGTGGGTGGGAACTTGAGTTAATGTTTATCATCACTTCCTCTCATGTACCAGCTAAGGGAAACACACCTATTTAGTCCAATATCCAAAGAACAAGAATTTCCAATAGACACTTTTTATAAGTCACAAATCTATTACTAAAAAGAAATGGGTGTCCTTTCCAAACATCAGGCAAGAAATAGATGAAAACTGAAATAGAGACATTCCCCTATGGCTTCGGGGCTAAAGTGCAGGTCACATAAAGCCCACAGACCAGGGCTTGAGACCAGGGTGGGGGACTAGAAAGAAAACTTAGATGGACAGATTCATTTCTCACCTGATATTAACAGAGGAAATACACTTAAAGGAGGCTCCTTTCAGGGAGACTGGGATCCCTTGGCACTTAATAGTATCTTGGAATATAAAATAATTAAAAATCTTGGAGATTTTCTAAACCCTGAGAGTGCTGTGTGAACCTATATTGAAGGACTCCCAAATGGACAGTTTTCAAAAAAAGACACTGTGTGCCCCATTCTGCTTATCTTTGCAGAGAAGAGATTTTGAGTCCTGATAGAGCTCTCAGGAAAATTGCAAAGTAAGTGGAAGCTTCTCCACTTAGTTGAAAAGTTGTTTACTTTTCCTACTTTTGGCCTATTCTCTCACCTTTTTGCTCCCCAACCTCTCACCTGCATTTCAGGATATTCAAATATAACTGCAATTGCCAAGGGCTCCAAAGCAAGTCCATTTATCTGTCTTGTCTATCTGTGTGCTCATTCAGTGAACACCTAAGAACCTATTAAGGGTCAGGCACTGTTTTTCTGTGGGAGTCCCAGGATGCTACAAGAGCGTCCCACCAATGAGGAGACAGATTTTACATGACTAGAAAGTTTGGATACAGATAACTCTTTTGGGTGTGTATCAAAACTATCTGGAACTTTTAAAACAGGAATTCCATTTCAGTGAACAGAGGTAGGGGTTGGGGATAACATAAAATAATTTATTTTTAAAGTTCTGCAGGTAATTTTGCCACCAAGACAGATAATGAAAAGGAAGTCACAAAACAATTCTGACCACAGACATTCTGAACACTTCCTTGGATTTCTTCTAGAATTCGAACACGGGGTTGTTTTCCCAACCCTTCTTGATCTTTTGACTGTTCTTCACTTGAATTCTCTTCTAAGTTCTTCAGATTTCATTTCTTTGAAATTCATGAGAAACATTATTTCTGTCTAGTTAATGAAGTTTCTTTTTTTTTTTTTTTTCTTTTTAAAGGAAAGGTGCAGGATGGAAAGAAGGCAAACAGGAAGAGAGAGGAGAAGGAAGCACTTTGTTTATTTTATTATTTGTTCATCTTGGTTGTTCCTACCAGCCCTGGATGTGAACCTGGGACCTTGGGATGTACGTGTACTATGCTGGATCCCTACTCCACAAGGGTGCATTGAAATTTATTTTTTTGGCTCAGAGATAATTAAGTTTATTTAATTGAGTTGAGATATTTCTCCCTCAAACAAGTTTTTATCACATAGCTATTGTACACATTCCTTCATCAATTTAACTTTTAATAACACTCAAATATTAGTGTCCCTAAAACTGACTTAGGATACTCATGAGCAATGCTTTCTTGATTCCACACTGGTATCTGAGGTATGCTTGGGAATTTGCTTTTCCACTTTTTAATTCTGAAGATTTTCAAAATATAAAATGTTGAATAGTACCAAGAATACTTCTATAGTCTCCATATTAATTCATCAATTGTTGACATTTCCCAATTTTGCATTACATATTTATATTAATGTATATATGTGTATCAGTACACATTTTATTATTGTTTAATCATTTGAGAAACAATTACAGTTATGATGCTTCATTCTGAGAAATCCAACATGAATTTTCTAAGAATGAAAACCTTCTCATACATGGTAAGAATAGTGACATTAATACCACCCCTACGAAAATGAACACTATTTCCAAAATGTGATTAATAGTCATTTGAATTTTAACAGACATCTTCTGTATTTTGTTGTCTCAAGTGTAGAGGTGGAAGTTTCAGACAATTTGTTGTGCCAATTGAGGAGATATTTGGGGAGCAAGCAGGACTTCTATTTGGGTAGATTTTACAAATCAGGACAAGAATATCCGGAAGTTCCAGTCTACTTATCAAAAGCCCAAGACAGAGCAAACAGGTCATGCAGCTCTTAGGATGCACTCTCACACACTAGTGTTAGCTCTGAGAAAGGTGAAATGCTCTTTCTTGCCCTGAGAAACTTCACAGGAAATCTTCCTGCTCTCGTTTCTACAAAAGAAAGTTGACTGCTGAATGTACAAAAAGGCATCTAGCTCATTAATTTCACGCTTGGTTTAAGGAATAAGATTTGCTTCAATGGAAATGATCAGCAGGGTGTTTCATGCTTGTGATTCAAGTGTTAACATTATTGCCCAGGCATCATGCTTCAGGGGAGCTGTAAGAAATTGGGATCCTGGGAGTTGTAGTGTGATGCATCTGCGTGATCTCTAATATTATCTCCATAAAATAGCATCAGCTGCTGCTGCACACAGTGTAATTTTAACATGCTCTTTTAATATTTACAGTTTGCCTGTAAAAGGTTTCATGATGACAGCTGGGGATTCCTGTGGAAATTAATGAATGAGAGCACAGCAGAGATCAGATCACTTCAGGAAACAATCTCTCAGAATTCTCTATTTTAAAAAATGTTTATTGAACATATCCCCATGCATTTTTGAAGGAAAGGTGCATGTAGGAATAAAAGTGAGAAGAGACAAGCAGCAAAGGAGAGAGAAGGAGGAAGCATTTTATTTAGTTGTTCATTTTGGTTGTTCCCGCTGGTCCTGGGTCATGAACCTGGGGCCTTGTGTATGTGAACTGCTTCCAACCCTTACTGCACCAGTGTGCACTAGAATTCTCTTTTTGGCAAATCCAGATTCAAGTATGACTCCTAATTGCAGGAATTTTGAAATTTTAGGTCAACCCCATTCTACTTTGCCTGCATGGTATTGAAGGGTCATATCTCTATGATCTTCCCAAACAGCAACGGTGGAATTAGAGTGAACAAGGACGCTGATTTCTAGAACAGGTATGAGCTTGGGCATGACTTTTGAGTTTTTTCAGTTATTGTAAACGCTACTCCTTGACAAAGACATCAGAGAACAAGGATATCAACAAAAATGATAGACGTGTGCATACGTGTAGTATGTGCATATGTACATGCTTGGCATGTATTGTCATCCAAAGGAGCACAGGTATTTAGTAAAAGCAAGATCTGGTCAGTGCATTCTAAGTAGTTGGTCCTCTTTTCATCGTTGCTTAACCTACTTCTTCAATTATGTGCTTGCTTGCTCCACACTGTGCCCTCTGTGACACTGAGTCTGCATGACTTACGTCTCTGTGCCAGACATCTCTATTTTCTGTGGCACCCATGACAACCACATTTTAACCAGATAAGGATGAGGTTTCCTGTTGTGGCATTACAGGGTGTAAAAAGGTGAAATGTCAAGTAATTTAAACACTCGCATCTATGAGATGTGGATACCACAAACACAAAGCAGGTCTGTTGAATTAATTTAGAAACCAACGAAAGTTAATTATCAAAGTATTTTAGAACCATAAGATATATATTGAAAGTACTATTGTTATTTCTTTCTGGCACCTGGGTTTTCTTTGAAGGACTCAGAGATTAGCTTATTCCCTTGTCAAAATTATTTCTACAAGAGTCATATGGACTGTTTCCCTTTATCTTCTTTTCTTGTGTGAGGACCTTCCCTTTTTTCTCTTATGAGAGCTCAGCACCTCCTGTTCTTCTGTCAACAGTGATGGAAGCCACTGATTTTTAACTTTTCACTTCTCTTCTCTTCCCTTTAAATCTCCAGCTTCATCCACTCAAAATCTCTCAGTATTTGCTTTTTCTTTTGCTCCTTTGAGAAGTAATTGGTTCTTCTGCCAAAGATAACCCTATTTAGACACGTGACTATAGGTGTTCCTGCCCCCACTTTGTTTCAGTTTCTAATTCTAACATGTCTTCCTCTTTTCTATGTTTATGAACTTGGAGACAAATTCAGGTTTTCCCCATATCTTGTTGATATATTCTTTTTAATGAAATCTTTCAAGGAAAATCTCAATCTCTTTTCCTTCATGCAAAGAGGTGGACATCAAAATTGTCCTATTTGTAATATGTTATTTCACTGAATCAGGATAAGACTTTTCATAATCTTTCTAAACATTTTACATATGTCTTGGAACTCCATTAATCTAATTTACTGAAATTAATCTGCTTTCTAAAAAGATTCAACTGATATTTTTAAAAAGCATTTTCTCTTTCTGCTTCTATCTCAATCCACATTTCTCTAAAGGATGAGAGATCAGGGAGAACTTCTCACTTACTCTCATGTTTGAAGAGTCTGTGTGAAGCTAATCTTCTGTCTTCCCAGGATGGCTGCGTCTTTACCTTGACATTGACACAGAAGTAGAAATGGTGTTACTGAAGAAACTTGACTTTGATTTCTAATAAACGTGGCTTTTATTATCAAATAAATTGTTAAAACCTATCAATCAAAGGCTACCAGGAACAAGGTGATAGACTGATGGAATCAGATTTATGGCTTTGCAAAAAGGGAGGGCAGAGAAGTGCCCCTGGAGGGAGGTTCAAGACAACTTTTGTAAATTGGGTTGCCAGTGGAGGATTCTGAAGATTCTCTAAGGGAATCAGTAATCAGCTTTGGGCTGGTTGTTGTTTTGAGGGAGACTGGGGGAATGAGAGCATTGCCTAGGAATTAAGTGCAGTCATGAAGGGAAGATGGCTGAACATTTGGGTATACCTAGTAATAAATGAAAATAGCAAGTAGTCTGTGACATCAATGGTTAGTAATCATCCAAAAAGAGGGTCATTATGGCAATTTATTTTTTTAATGTATTTATTTATAATTACAGGAAAGGTGCAGGCAGGAATGAAGGTAAGTAGGCAGGCAGGCAGGAGTTGAGGAAGAAGAAGCATTTTAAAATTATTTTTATTTAGTTGTTCATCTTGGTTGTCCCCCCTGGTTCCAGGCCACGAACCCAGGTCCTTGGGATATATGTGGCCTCTACTCTCGGCTGAAGGCAGCTGACCAAAATGCTATTCCTCCAGAGAGTGCCCATTATGTTACTTCATAACTGCTCCATGACCTTGGCAGAAAGTGTTTTCCATTAACTTTACAGCTGGCTTTACCTGTGTCTGTCCTTGGAACCTGGTTGGTGGCAAGCATTCTTTGCTCTTTTCAGTTCAACTTGATTTTCAATCTTTAAGTTCTGAACAGATCTTAACTTTTTCAGCATCCTGGACTCTAAATTTATCTGAACACTCACCAGATGTATTTCCCCATTGGCACTTACTCAATGGTGAGCTCTCAGATTTATGTTGACTTAACTTAATAGAAACAGAGCAAACATCAAGCAAACCAAAAATTGAGACAAAGCCATGTGACTTCTTAAATAGGTTCCAATTTAAGATATTTAGAATGAAATATTCAAATATCCCACCACTCTGCCTTTTGATGATGCTACTGGCTTCACTATCAGTCTTTTCAGATTAGAGCATGTCTTTCCCTAGCTCTCAAACCTTAATGATTCTGATTAGAAACAGCATTGTATTTGAAGCTCACCATTAATTGACTCTCTTCTCCCTTTCCATTCCCCACTCTGTATTTTCCTGTGTTTTACATTTGAGTCACACCAGATGGACCCTTGTTTTTTCATGTTTCCATAACTTTGCCTATACTTTCCCTCATCCTGGAGGGGTATTTTGTCCCAATCAAAATCCTATCCTCACTCTTTTGATGTATGTACCTTTCCCCATGAGTCACTTGTGAATCACCCGGTTGAACCTACTAGCTTCTTCTTTAACATTCCCATAGCACTTTGCTTGTAACTCTGTCTAGCATTGCTTTTGTTCTGTTTTATAAGCCCACACTGATTTTACATTATCCTTGATATTAAAAAAAAGTAGATTTTACCTATGCTCTACATCCTGAAACAAGTTCTTAACAAGTTCACTGTAGTCCTATGAATGTATGCAAGGCTGGGAAGCTTGTGAAACTTTTTATATAAACATATAAACATGCTTAGGTAGTGTATTTGTGTGTTCTTTTGGGGGGGGAAAGTGTCCACAATTTTCCTCAGATGCTCAAAGAGATGTGTAACCCAAGGAGGTTAAGCAGAACTATTAGAATATTAGACTGTTGTGGAATGGGCACTCTGCCACTCAAACAGATGGGAGAGATGACGATAAGCAACCAAGAATCATGAATGTGCATCAAATGTGGGTGCTTAGGGCATGGTACCCAGCTGGGCAGGTGGAGAACGCCATCACCCAAAGCTGCCAAGGGCTATTAGCCAGTACTGATTAAACTCTGGACTGCACTTGCTTTGACTTTTGGAAATTGTAGTAAAATACAGTCCTCCCCAGTCACGGCACAGAAGCACAGTAGCTGGCTGAATTGATCCACATAAATGCCCTGATTGTGTCTTTGTTTAGATGTTAAGCTGGCAGTGGCAGCAATGCTGTTTGTCCTTGTCTACTTTTTCTATTCCCAGATAAATATTAGATTGGTTAATAATCACATTTCACTCAACCATAGGCACCATGAAGTAGACTAGAATTCTACTGGAGGAAAAATTGTGCATGACATGTACCTTCTCTCAATCCTTATACTAAATAGCAAAGCTCTTCAAAAAGATTACATGATGCCACAGCTCCATACTCTCTCATTATGTGTCTAAGTATATGTGATGCAATATGATATAGTCAATGTTTAGCATTATTAATAGAATTAGATGACCTAATTTTCAGTGAAAGACTAGATAAGCCTTGATGATACTTCCTAAGTGTCCACACTAAAAAGTTTCATGATTTTTAGAATCTTTTCCATGCCACTTCTTCCATGCTTTTCTTAGAAACAAATCTGTAGGACTGATTTGGTTGATAAGATATGGGTTAACTCATGAAGAAAAAAGGCATATAAAATACATACATTTGAAATTGTCATATGCAATTTAAATGTCCAACAACTAATTCTTTTTTTTTTTTTTTTGGCACTTATTTAGATCATTTGCAGAAAATTATTCCCTCTCAGAGGGGTATGCTAAGAGAGAGCAAAGCAATATCTAATCCAAGTATTTCTGGATTAAGGGGGTGGGGAATCTCTACATATTTCCTCTTCTCTTAAAGTGATTAGTTATTAGCTTCATTTATTTTTAAACAACCAAGTTTCAAAAGTCCCACTCTTATCAAATGCATTATGAAAATCAAAGATAATTCCCAATTTTTATGGTGACAACTTCCAACCTACCTATGCATGAGCAGAGGAGTTTATTCTTAATAAGAAAGACAATATAGCTTGCATATAGTCAAATCAATTCCTACCACTGAGTTACTCTGGAGGTAAAAGATAATATTCTAGGTCAGTAATTAAAAAACTTGAGTGTGCATTAGAATATCCTGGAACACTTGTTAAAACTCATCATTGGGCTTCACCACTGAAATTTCTAATATAGTAGATTTGGGGTATAACTGGATATTATGTTGTTCTCACAAGTGACCTGGTGATGTTGATGCTGCTGATGTGGGGCCCAACTTTGGAAACCCCTGATCTAAGTCTTTAAGGTCACAAGGCATTTGTAAATTAGTTCAGAAATCAAGATGACACCAATTTAAAATACCTAGCAATACAAGATAACAGAAGGGCCTAAAATAAGCTACAATATAAAGTGATATGAGTGGTGAGAAAGAACTCTGGGCTCTCAGGATGAGCTGGCTCCCAATTTGGACAGAATTAAAATGATTATAGAGAAAGGTGGAGGGCAGGCTGGACTGGGCAAATGATCCAAGTTAGTTAAAGTTAAGACTGAGAGGTATATAGGATGAACTTGTATTGTAGAAGGCTGTCAAGACCACCCATCCTGAAAGGGGTCTGATTTTAGGCAGTAGGAAGTATTTCTTCCATTCATACATTATCTCCTGTCATGGCATATGGACACAGAGATCCAGCTCCATTTTGTTGGAAACATTTCAACCTTCCTAAAGTATTGTTCCGCTGAGGGGTGAGGGGAGGTGAGGAGGGAGGAAGGTTTTAGTGTATCTCTGGTGTTTGATGAAGATGCCAATTTAGTTAAGGAGGTGAATTACTTTCAATGTTGAGGCAATTTATTTTTCCCATGTAGGGATGGGAAAGCTGGCAATTTTTGAATGTCTCCTGAAATAGTAAGCAAAGATTGTTTGGGTCTGGAATTAGGTTTCTGACAGGAATAAGGAAAATGTTGGATAACTTGGGGCAACAGTGGCTTGTGTCCCACAGACGTTCTAAGAGACACACACTAGCTTCCAAGATTTTCCCATCTTTAAGGTGCACATGTGGGAGTCACCGGGAGATCTTGATAAAATGCAGATACTGGCTCGACAGGCCTCCAGAAGGTATCACGGGCGTAGAGAGCTTTGCTGGTCATCTCCCCTGAAGGAAGGAGGCTACAGGCAAACCTTAAAGGCAGATCCCTCTCCCGTCCTCCCCGAGGGGGTCTGGTGAGGGTGCGGGACAAAGATGGACCGCCCCAGCGGAGCTGAGAAGGGGGCCGCAGGGCACGGCGGCGGCCCCGAGGTGCATCAGGTAGGAGTGCTGCGGCGATGGCGGTCCGGAGGGGCACACTGCGCTGGGCCCGCCCGCGCGTCTCTTCCCGCCGCGGGGCGGTGCAGGTCTTTCGGCCCTCTGCGGCTCCCATCGCTGCTGCTGGACGCGAAGCGGAGAGGGTGAGGGCCGCCGCCCGGAGCTCCCCAGCGCGGCGGGCGGACACCCACCTCGCCGGCCCGGAGGCTCGGGCTCCCGGAAGCGGAAGGGGAGCGCGGCCCGGCCTGGGCGGCGGCGGCGGCACTGGAGGAGGAGGACGAGGACGAGGAGGAGGAAGAGGAGGAGGAGGAGGAGGGGGAAAGCCACTGGTGGCCGCGAGAGCCGTGGCAACGAGAGGCGAGCCAGCTGGCGCGGGGTGAGTGTGTGCAGGCGCGGGGGCGAGACGGCCACCCCCACCCCCACGGTCCCGGTCCCGGCCCCCACCCGCGGCTGCTCGGCGCCCGGCCTTCCTCACCCGGCCGCGCTCGCACACCGCACCCAGCCCCTTCCCGGCACGTGCCGGGCGCTTGGGACCTGGGCTCGCTCTGCGCGCCACCGCCACCGGCCGGGCCTTTCTCTGAGCATCTTCAGCTGGCGCTGCAGTTGCCCGCCACCTGCCCCTCCCATAACTGGTGGTGGGTGGGTTCCTGTTCTCGAGATGATTTAGGCTAGGCATTAAAAAAATAATAATTAAATCTGTGCCCCGCGTTTGTCGCCTGTGAAATAACAATTTTCTTGTCGACACCCCACCCAGAGACTTGCGCAGGGATCCCGGCTCTTCTATCCTATCGTTGCCATTCATTCATTTCCAGTTCGCTGGTGTGAGGCTGCAGATTAGGACCTGGAGAGAAATAGTTTGCTCCTTTATTGACCTTCTACCTCCTTATTCCCAGATCCTAGAGTGCAAATAGCTTATGGCTGGCTGATTGCAGTTTTCACTTGTGCTGTTCACTCTGATAGTTTCCTGGATTTTAACTGGAGAGTCCATTTAAAGTTGTGGTCTTTCTCAAGGTGTATTTGGGTCACATTTTAAGATCCCTTGTGAGTCAGTGAGGATGTCTGTATCTTCAGGGCTTAAAGGACCTGACTGCTTATTACTTGAAAATATGGCAATATGGCAATCCATAAAAGCACAAGAGGAAAGAAAAATCAAGGTCATCGTGGGCGGGTCATAAATCATAGTGTAAAGTTACAGTCTAAAATATAGGAGTAAGGATAATTAAGCACAACTTAAAAAGATGTTTCAGATGGAGCCTCAGCCTCGCGTGCCAATGAGAGTTCTTAAAAATATCATTGCCTTCTGTATAATAATGATAATGATAATGATAATAATAGCAGTAACCATTTGATGACTGCTTAATAGGTGCCATCCCTGGACAAAAGGGTTTTGGTGTGGTTTCTGGTTAAATTCTTTCAACTCTCTAGAATTTATTTTAAAGATAAAATTCAGAAAGGTGCCTTGTTTGTCTTAGTTGTGCTGTCTCTTAATGATAAAACTGTTTTGGAAGAAGGGATAAGATGAGAAATCATTTGGAAAGAACAAACTAAGTGAGGCTTGATGTGGAAAGAAAATCTAGATTCTAGTTGCATTGCTGCTGCTATGTTGCTGTACATTCACGGGCAGGCCAGTGACCCACGCTATTTGCTCATCTATACGTCTCAGCTAGGGAGTCAGATTAAATTCTTTAAGGCTCTTTATGGCTGTTCTATGTTTAATTGGCATATGCTATGTTTAAATGTCAAAGGTACATTTAAAACATTTTCCTGAAACTGCATTAGTAAACTTATATCAAAATTTGACTAAAAATATATAGTTTCAGACTCTCGGAAGAGTATTTGTTGAAGTGCTATTCTAGATTTCCTCATTTCGGATATTGTGATTGTGAAACTTAACATACTTTAGAAGTTGTACTTGGAATAAATGAAAGACTATATTTTAATAAAAAGATAGCTGGGTCATATTGCCTATCTCTGGGGTTTTTATTTAATAAAAGAAATGTAAGCATTTAAAAATGCATTTCAGGTAACCATCAACTTAACAGGTAGGTTTTAAAACAAGAAATAACCAGTGAATCATAAAATTTTTATCAGTTTACCCACTGTCTGATTTCTTTATTTCATTGAGACTGATTCAGAACTGGTGGAAAATCATGTGATTAAAATAATGCATTGGATTAGTGAAGAAAGGACTTGAGAAGTCTAATAATGTCTCCATGGACCTTTTTTTCTGGAATTGTAATTGCGAATCAATGACATCTTTTTCAGTGTAGAAGTTTCCAGAGTGGTGGTATCATACTACCAGGTATAATAAGGAAGGCTCACTGGCTAATGTGGAGGCTATGACAGTGTAGCCCTGCATTCAAGACCTAGGGTTGGAAGTGGTGGTGGGGTCGGGGGCTGGGGGTAGGTATCGTTATAGGTGTGAACTAACATTACTCTCATTGATAGCTACCTGACCCGAACTACATTACTGTGATGATAGTTCACTTATATTCCTAGGCATAAATAAGACATTTTCAAGTTTCAGGCCTCTTTCCATGTGTTTTCCTCTCAGGTGGCTTAATCTTCTTTCCCATTTAAGAGATCCCATTTAATGGTATTTACTCTCTTCATTTTATAAAAGGGAAGGTTAGATAAATTTTAGTATTTTACCACTTACTGATTTTATTTTAATTCTCACTTAACATGCTCAATGGTGATCTCAACTAGCCCTCTCATTTTAAGTCTTTTATCTGTAATTATGGCGTGAATAATTTTTTTTTTAACCTACTGCAGAATATTCAGCTTCAGCAAGCAAGGAAAATTTTTTCTTTTAGTTTTAGTGTTCTTAATCATGCTTGGTTTGGAAGGCCTCTTGTGAAGGAAAGCTAATTAAGTACCCCGTGACCCCTCCACCCCAATCTGTTGTATGTAGTGTAGCGGGTTCTGGAGGTAAGTAATAGCTGGCTTCCTTTTCCTCTTGGGAGAGCATACCTGATTCATATCCAGGAAACACCAGAACTTCTTCATTTTTGACTTTTACTTTGTCTGAAGGATTTTCCTTGCACTGTTTCTGAGCAGAGGTTATCTGTTACCTCTGTCCTTTCCCTATAATGAATATCAGCCAGTTCTCCTCTGACCTTTCTTGTTCCTTTACCACACTCCTGTCTTCCTAAATGATTTCCACTTATACTGACTGAAACAGTATTTGGTAGTCTTTCATTCATATCATCCCATGCCTCCCAAGTTATTTCTACTTTTTGCTAGGATATTCTGATGAAGTGTGCTTTATTTTAAATAGAGGTATTACCTTATTTTTCACTCATGTGGCAGGTACACAGAAGAGCAACAGCTTAGTTCAGTTTTGCCCAGGTTTAGAGACTTGTTCTAGGAAGTAGTCTTGAAACCATTCATGGTGCAAGTATGATATACTTTGAGATTTTTGCCTATCCACATTTCACAAAATCTTCCTGGAGAAGTCAGCAGTTTAGTCAGTTCCCTGCTTTATTTGTGTATTCTTCATTAGCTTCTGAAATCAAGTCCTAATTGTTTCCTGTGTTTCATTTCTAACTCACCAGCCCTTCTGCTTTCACTTGAAAGAAATTTAGTTTACAGGCTTTAGTTCACTCGTTTCTATTTTAGATGGAACCCCTATATTTTTGGTTTTCTGTCTGAAGAGCCTTCATGCTAACAGGTAGAAATACAATTTCCCCTGCCTGGTACCAGCTGAAAGACTGGAGTATCTGCTGTTTCTTATTTTTGACTAGTTTTTAGACTTTAGTGTTAAAGTAGGTATCTGGGGGTATGGTTAAAATGTATCATTACTTTAATGATTGGGATCTAGAAACATCCCTGCATTCTGGACTTTACTGTAAAGACTAGAAGTAAAACATCTTTAAATTTCCCTTCCATCCCCTAAACCTCACTGCACCTTAAAGTCACCATTTTTGGAGGTGTTGATCATTTGTCAAGTAATTTCTCATCCATACATGACAGCAACTCTGTGAGTTGATATTTTTATCTCCATTTTACAAATGTTTAAACTGAAGCTTAGAGAACTAATAAGAGGCTGTAATATAATTTGAACATTGATTTCTTTTTAATATCTGTATAAGATTAATCTCCTACTCTATTATAATAATACCTATGTGATATTTTAAAAGTTGAATCATCTCTTTGACTAATTATTAGAGACTTTAGCCTGGTATTTTAAGTAGAAATCTTTAACTGCTGCACTTGAGAGGTTTTCAAAATCTAAGGTTAAGTTGTTGTATAAATATGTATAAATGTTGTTAATTTCGTACTGTAAAAATTCATTTTAAGCTGCAATTATAGGGTTTAAATTGTATATAGTGACATTATATATTAAACTTTTTAATTTTTTGCCTTGTGGACAAGTTTTTAAAAAATTTTTTTGAAATATTGCCCTGTAAATTGTTGATTGTGTTCTTTCAGGCATAGCAATGTCTGAAAACTATCTTAAAATATCTTAAAATACTCAGTGGCATTGTATAGTCTGCAGTTTTGGGATTTTTTTTTTTGTTTGTTATCCTCCAAATTTCTAAGATTTTTAATCCCCCCATTGCTTTTATTCTACTTGATGCGATTGGATCCCATGGCATTGGTAGAGTTGAATTAGATGAAACGTCCATCTCATTTTGGATTCTGTGGTTGCAGTGTAACTCTTATAACCGTTAAGACTAAATTAGGATTTTTTTCCTTCATTTTAAGCCTATAAGTGACTGGGATATGACTCATGTATGGTTGACCCTTGCTATTACCTAATAATGTTACAGACAGAAACTGCTATTTTACTGAAGCATTGGGAAGCTACCCTAGAGTCATAGTTTTAGCAACATTATTGGCACTGGCCATATTTCAGGACATTTTGTTCATCCATATTTAATTCTGCTTCATTTTTTTTTCCTGGAAGATGAATACATTCATTTGTCATTAGAGTAACAGTTCCTTTGCTTTGTCATTCCATATTTTATTTCTATTAAGCAAAGGTGCAGCCAAGGAGAGATCTTTAAATTAGGATAGAAAAAGATTACATTTAGCAATCTGACAATTATAGACCATAAAAAAACTGACCCTGGATAAAAATACAAGTCTTAAAAAAACTATAAAGGGAATGGCAATGTAATGATAATGACTTTTGCCAGTTTTTCACTTCCTTGGTACAAAATAGTTTTATGTTCTGTGGCAAATGGTTTGCTTAACAAACTAATAACTTAACCTTTTTTTTTTCGCCTGGTATCACCTTCACCTAGTTTCTAAGCTGAAAACTTCAGGGCCATCCTAGAATCTGCCCTTTGCTTGCTATTGATTACCAAGTTCTTTAACTTTCAAATTTTTAATCTGCCCTTTTCTATCATTTCTCGTATCTTAAAACATTCCTTCTTCATACACCCTCCACTTCCCTTACAAGTTGCCGCTTTTAGGGTACTTATCATGTACACTCATTTCTTACCTGGCTAATCAATAACGTCGCGCTTATTTATTACAGTCATTCTCAGAGCTTTCTCTACCAAGTCCGTTTTTTAAAGTGTTGCTGTTTTTCCCAAAATGCAAATTTCATCATGCCAGTCTTCTGCCTACAATCTTTCAGTGGCTTCCTACTGTGTTTAGAGTGAAGTCCAAATTCATTGCCTTGGCTTAATTGTTTTTCTTTCTTAGGGTCACTCTCTACTTGTAGGTCATGAAATCAGTTAAGTATGCTGTGACCAGCAGTATGTATTTTTATTAAAGTGAAATAGAATAAAATAGAGTGCATCACATCTAGCAAAGGTAAATATTTTCATCAAACTTTTTCAGTTGTTTTGAATATCACTTGTATATATGTCTATTTGTACCAGTAGTGATATGAAATGTTTCTAGCAGATGATTGTGACTAGAGGTTACCCTTTCTTTCCCCTTTCTTCCACAGGCAATGACTAGTCATTTGATTTTACTGCCTTCTTTAGGTCCTTTGCTTATTCTATTTCCTTGTTCAGAAAAGTTTCCATCTTTCATTTAACTAACTCACAGATTTCACTCCCTGGTAATCTTTTACTGATGACAATTTGCCATAAAAAATGCATTTTGTAACACACCCAGTATACACATACATTTTCACATAACTGAAAAGTTCCATAAAACAGGACTCTTACTATATGAGATGCATTCTTGCCCCCTGGTCCTCTATCTTAGCTTGTCTTACCTGATATTGATCTTGTCTGTTTACTAGTCTGTCTCCATTGAGATCGGGCCCATCTATTTTTCATCTCTACCCTGTGCCAAAGCATAGCCTGTTATTGATAGATGCTGATTGGATTAATGAAATATCGCACCAGTATGTCATATTTAAAATTATTTATAATATTATTTTTTAAGCTCGAATTGTAGAAATTGACTTTTATGATTGATTCTCTTAGTGGTTTTATTACTAAAGGATAACTTCTTTTCCATAAAACTTTTAAAACTAAAGCTTGCTTTAATTTTAATCTGTTTTGTATTTATCAATTGATATTAGATTTTCACATCTTGAGAAGTATTACATTGCATTCTGTTGTATCAGTGATCTCAGAACTTACTGTCATTTTTTGATTTGTGGTCAGGGAAGTTTGAACAAGGCCAAATTCTGGACACTTAACACAAATTTGCTTTTTATGGGAACTGGGTGGTTACAGAAGAAAAGAGCTTTCATGTATAATGGTAAAAAATGCATATTTGGGGGGAATGGAGTGGATTATGAAATCATAGAATCAGGTGGAGTTGAATCATTTCCGAGTATGAAACTTTTATAATTGACATTGCAGAGTTAGAATATTTTGCTGCTTACAGTTTTTATTTCTTTGAGAGGCAATTACTTGTTAAACTATTCATAGATTTTCACGAGGAACTTTTATTGAGGAGAAAACCATTTGCTGGGGATGTAATAAAGAAAAAAGGATGAATCAGGATAAAACCTCTAAATGCAAGTACCAGAAAAATTACAACACATCTCAGTGAATTTGGAAGTGGTAAGTCTGCATTTGATTTTACATGGTAATATATATGTGAATTATGTGCATAGATCTTTGAAGTCTTCAGTTTAGATTCATTTAACACTTAAGCAGTTGTTTAACAACTAGCAAAAATTATTGGTAGTTACCTTATATTTATTTAAAATTTTTCATAGTCATTTTAACTAAACATTTTGTTAAATAGGACTTCTTACAGAGAAGAAAAAACCTATAATATGAATTTCAAAAACATCTTTTTTAAATTGTAAATCTTGAATGACTTAATGCTGAAGTGTCTGCACAGCATGTTTAAAGTAATAATTTTCAAAGTATTTGTTGTAAGGATTATGTATAGTGATAAGAGAGGCTTATATCATTTATTTTTGTTGGTAAGCTTATAGTGTTTAATAAGACCCTGTGGGCTATCTAATTTTCCATTGACTGAAAATAATTTAGAAGTATATTTATGCATAAATTTATACTAACACATAGATAAATACATAAAATGCAGAAGCTTCTTCCTGCTATTCTTTCCTCCTTCATTCAGTAATAGCCACTACTAACAGTGTGATTGATGTATTTCTGTCACCTTTTTTTCCTCATTCATGTTTTTTTCTTACAAAGAATGAATCGTGTTACACAGACTTTCCATAAGTTACTTTCTCCTTCAGTTTTTAATTGTGGCATGTTTTAAACAGAAGACTTGAAAGAATTTTATAGTGTAGCATCTGAATACCCATCACCTCTACGATGACTATTTTACTGAACTTCTTCATGTATTCACTCCTCTCCCCTACCCACCCATCAGTCCACTTTTTTTTTTGATCCATGTCAAAGTAAACGGAAGACGTTAGTAATAAAACTTCTGGGTCAAAGAGTTTAACATTTTTAATGGATACTGTCAAATTGCTCTATAAAAATTATTGTTTCATGAGAGTGCCCTTTTTCCTTTGTCCTTTCAACATACTGGATATCATCTATCTTTTTAAAGTTTTGTTAATACAAAGCATGAAAAATACCTAATTATTTCACTTTTTCCTAATAAGTAATGATCAGCCAGCCATTGGGTTTTCTTATGTGTGAATTACCTTTTTATTTATTTACTTTGAATTCCTTTGTCAATCATGTCTTATAATAATTTTTGGCAGGGAAATCTTTAAAATACTTTTTTGGTATGTTTTGGGCTTCAGAAATGATAATCTGTATGTAGTTAAGCATGTCTTGTTTGTGACAATCTCTTCCTTCCAAGGTTATACATCACTTCCTTTTATCTTTTAAGTTTGCTTTTTATTTGGAATTTAGAAGATTAAGAAATAGCATTGTGAACTGAGATGGAGGAAAAAATTCATGCGAAAAGTAAGATTCAAGTTTACTTTAAATAGTAGGGACATTTCAGACAGCAGGAATGGAGAGGGAGTAAATTTTTCACCATGGAGCAGTAATAAAACCACTTTGGATAAAATGGATTCTTATGTAACCACAGGTTTATATATATATATATATATTTGTTGTATTTTTTGTAAATTATTTCGATTAATTTTTTTTTATCATTTCTGGTATCTGCATTCTGATTCATCATTTGCTGTCAGATGATAATTTTCTCTTCATAAATACTTGAGTATTCTTCCTGAGGGAAATATGTGGTGAAATTTAGCTTCTGAAAAGAAAAAAAAAAAAAAAAAAAGAAGGGAAACCTCCTACCAGAATAGTTTGAACCTTGTAAATATTTATGTGGTCTAGTTTATTAGAGTTGAATTATAATTTCTTTCTAAAAAAGCTTGGGCTGTAGTAATTTATGTCATTAATGAAGTTAGTCACAGCACTCAGCGTAGTTACCACATAGCAATCTTAAAAAAATGTTGAAGTACCAGTGTGTCCACTAATTACATCAAAGTTTGAGTTATGAGCTCACCATTTAATATACAAATTAACATGTTGAAATCTCCAGCTAATGAAAGTATTTTACCAACGCCACCCTTAAGACGAGCTGCAGCCTTGTGTTCAGTTTGGTTGTTGCTCAGGATGTGTAATAGTTTCTGTTCAGCCATGAGCCGCGCCTGGTAGATATTAGCTGAGTGGGGTGCCCCTGGAACTCCACCAGTTACGTGGGTTCTGGTTGTAATCTGATTTGGAGCTCCTGGAAAACGACTGTTTTCTTCTCTGCAATCTAATTGTAAGGATTATATGCCACTAATTTTTGCTAATCAGGTATATAAAATATTCATCATCTTATTTGGTCATGGTTATATTTTTCAATCCTTTGCTCACTTTTCCTTGGGGATGCTTGATTCTTTAGAACTCGTCTGTGTATATTTATAACAGGGTAAATAGTGTTTTTTGCTATAATTTTCACTACTTAATATTTCCTATTGTGAAGAATCTCTTCTTTTGATAAGAATAGCTTTGTTATTCTCTGGTAGACAAGAATAGAAAAGAGTTAAAAAATGAATGAGTATGCTACAGGTTTACTACTTGCTTTGCTGACATATTTGCTTTTCTGTTTCTAATATTAATAAATTTAGAAATAAGTAATACAACTAGTTTTTAAAAATCTAATCATGGGAATTCATATTCTCTTCTAGTTTTAAGTGGCACTGAGATATTGAAAGAACATACATGAGGTTAATAATAATGAAAATTCTGAAAGATAAAGCCTGTCTTTCATTTCTTTTAACAATTTTTGGGTAAGAAGATTAAAAATAAACATTCTTTTTAATGTTTCTGTCTTTAACTATGTATATATAACTTATCATTTGAGTTCCTTTAGTTTTTGAAACTAGCAAATTAGCAAATTAAATAATAACTAGCAAATTAAATAGCATACTTTATCTTCTGTGACTTTCTTCATTATGATACTGATAGTTGTTTTAATTTTCTAATTAAAAGAATGAAATTCAACTTTTCCTTTTTTCAAGGCCTGCATACTATTCCTATTAGAATATTTAAAATTCATACATAATTATAATTCATACATAGGTATTAATTTTAAAGTATCTGATTTAAAATAGTTGGGTGGTATGCATTTGAGTTCCATTTTCTGCTGCCCCATTTTTGCAGGTTCTAGAGATTATAGAAAAGGTATTCCTTTTTAAAATTAAGTAATCTTTAATCTCTTTTCTTGGTTCTGGTAGTTTTGTAACTTTGAAGAATATTGACAAAGCCTCTAAGGGACGTGGTACCCTGAGGCTCTTCAACTGATGATAAATTATTGTTAGAAAGAAATAATGTGAGGTGTAAACTGAAAATCAAGGAGTCGTCCTTGATTCTTCCCTCTCTAACCCTTAATATCCAAACAATTAGTAAAGCTTCCTGATTTGATTCTCTTCTTCAAATGATCTCCAGAACTAATTTTGACTTTTGTCTTTTCTTAGCCTACTTGTTTGTCTTTAATTTTATCCTCCATCCCAGAGAGAGCATCAATAACTTATTTAAAGTATAAATCTCGTGTGTTAATCCACTGCTTCAGCAACTTTCTGTCTCTAAGAATAAAGTCTTAGCATTATAACATGGCATCTTTATCATGAGATAGCTCCTTATTTAGTACCACTTCTCCACTGAAACTTTATGATGGCAGTTTGTATTACCTCCCTCAATTTTCACTCTTGTATATCATTTGCTCCTCTGTTTGTATTATTGTCACTTGTTTTTGCTTAGCTAACTTTTACTCATCTTTTAAGAAAATCTGAGCTCAGGGCTCACCCACTGTAAGAAGTCTTATCCTCTTCCTCCTCTTTGCCTCTAGTAACAACTTGTCGGCATCTCTAGAACTTAACTATATTATATTAAGTGCCTTTTATGATTCTTTTCGCTATTAGACTATTAGTTCTTTTAAGCAAAGATCATGTCTTAATCATCATTGCTATCTACAATGTCTAGCAAATAACTCGTATTAGAATTGAGGTTCAGTGACATTTTTGAAGCTCTCCGGATCAGTGGGTCCTACATATCAGTTAGGTATGTCAGAGACATCTGGGAGCATTTTAAAGCATTTTACTAGATTTTGAGCATTGTACCATAAAGAATTATGATTCAAGAGATCTGTAATGGACCCTGGGGCTACTCTTTTTACAAAGTCCTCAGTTGATTCTGGTTTGCTTACATGTTTAAGGAGTTTATTATGTAAATGGTGCCCCTAGATCTTACATAGTAATTAATTATTTAAACTTTGTAAGTTTTAACACTTAAAGTATGGGTATCTTTTGAATCACTTTTTTTGTACCATATGTATAGAAATATCTTAATTTTAAATGTCTCATTAGAAGGTCTATTAACATGTTAACACTCAGGTGAATAAAGTTCTGTTTAAATAGGAGTCTTTATCTTTCTCCATATGATTTATTTCACTAAGCATAATTCCTTAGGTCATCCATGTTATTGAAAATGACACTATCGCTTTTTATAACTGGGTAGTATTCTGCTGTGTATTAATACCACTCATTTAGCATTGAGAAGAAAAATGATTGAACCAAATAAAATAAAAGTAGGCTTTGAGTCTATAAGGTGAAATTAAGTGATTATCAAAAGGAAAGGGGTAGAGAGTAGAGTAGGGACATATCAGGTAAAAGGAGTCAGTTTTGAGGTGATGGATAGAAGTGAGCTGTTAGTGATAAACTTAATGTAATATTTAATACAGATGTAGATTTACAGTGCTGCACACTTTACACCTATATAATCGGGTTATTTAATAAAATTTAAAAGTCTTAAATTAATAATAAGTAATAAGATTAGACTTCTTTCAATGAATTTTAATATTGTTGGAAATTTGTAATAGTTTCCATTTATATAAAATTTTTCAGCTTTTTTGTGGTTTAAAGTTAAACTAACTTGCACAGAAGTGTACAGCTCGATGAATTTTCACGTATGTAATTATCCATAAATCACCACCCAGGTCAAGATATAGAATATTTCTAGCTCTTCAAAGTTTTCTGCATGCCGCCTTTCCATTGATGAATATCCCTTTTACCACTATTTTGATTTATATGACCATCTAGCATAAAACCATTTAGCATAAAAACTAAAAACAAATGAAAAAAAAAATACATGTCTTTTGGGCAGATATGTACACTGATTTGTCTTTGGTTTATCAGTGGTATTTCTGGGGTAAGGATAGACTTGTTTAACTTTAAAAGGTAATGCCACTTTACACTTGGTGAGAGTAATTCGTCATGAATATTGAGGTCAAGTTATTTGAAGATTATGGCGAAGATTGAATTTCGTGAAACATCTCAGTTTTCCAAAGTGTTCTGTTTTGTCCATAGAATAACGAACTATATAAAGAAAACTCTGTTATTTTGTAATTGCCAGTACTGTAGTTTTTTTTTTTTTTGTCAAATAATGTTTTCTTTATAAGTGATATTTTTCTTTTCCCCTCTCCTTAGGATCGTCTTTCCTTGTGGGCTGGCAGGCAGTTATAGGACTGCAAAATGGGTCTCCGGATTCACTTTGTTGTTGACCCACATGGTTGGTGCTGCATGGGTTTGATTGTCTTTGTCTGGTTATACAATATTGTTATAATTCCCAAAATTGTCCTCTTTCCTCACTATGAAGAAGGACATATTCCAGGCATATTAATAATAAGTAAGTTTCTAGATCTTATTTCTTTATATAATTAATTTTTTTTCTGATTGTGAATGTTTTGGGGGTATAGTACCAGTGTGATAGCCTTCCTTTTAATATTACTATGTGATTAATATTAAGTCATTTACTAAATTATGGAAGTCTTTAGAAAGAATGGCCTTTATATATTTTTCAGGGGTAGATAAATGTGATTATAGCCATATTTATCTAACTGCAAAATATATAGACTATTTTGCTTTAAAAAACCTGGTACAATAACACTAATTTTTGTATTTATATGTATTTTTAATGTTTCTGTTATATATTCATTGCAAATGTGGATAGAGTTTTAAGAATGAAGATGGTGAAAAAAATGAAGATGATATACATTTCTGAGAAATGAGAATTTCATAAGAAAATTACTAG
Organism: Solenodon paradoxus; assembly: GCA_004363575.1. Classification (NCBI taxonomy): domain Eukaryota; kingdom Metazoa; phylum Chordata; class Mammalia; order Eulipotyphla; family Solenodontidae; genus Solenodon; species Solenodon paradoxus. The sequence goes on from RJWH01001144.1 coordinate 191,489, forward strand.
TCATTATAACACTGCACTTTTAGAGAATTTCTGCTGTAGTTCATTGGTGATAGCTTGATTATAATTTAAAGAATAAGCTTGAAAATATATAGTTTACATGTACATGGCATTTACAATTTTCAGGTGCATTTTGTCATTTTGACCTGATAAGAACTATAGGAAATATAATCTCTGTTAAACAATTGATAAAACTGTTACTCACTCACTCCCCTACCTACAAAATGCCTAGATTCTTACTTGTTAAAAAGCTTCAATTATAACGATGAATCTATTTTCCCTGCTGTTTTTTCTAATTATTCATTTTAAAATGCAAAAGTTTCTAGATTATCTTCAAATTACTTATCTTGGGCTTTATAAAAGGGAGCAATTAGACATTACTAATCAAAGCAATTTTGAGGATATTTAGAATTTATAAAAATGTTTTTGTTGTGGAGTAATTTTAATAATGTTGCTTTAAATCCTTTAAAATAGAGTACATTTAGAAATTAAAAGGGAGTCCATTCATTTATATCATTATTGATAGGGAATCTTCGTTAATAAGGAATCTAATTTATAGCAAGTTTGTTAGTTATTATCATGCAAAATAATATTTTGAAGGAGTACATTTAAGGTAGTCCTCTTGGCAATATTGTTTGATGAGTAAAATGAATGATTCATTTTTTTTATCTTTTGAAAATTATCCTGATGATGTTAATCAGACTGTTTATTTTAAACTTTTAATCTGCTGTTGATAAATATTTTAAAGGACAATAGCTGATTTATTTTATTCTTTATTTTAAAGTATTCTATGGAATTGCCATATTTTGTCTGGTTGCCTTAGTGAGGGCCTCAGTAACCGATCCAGGAAGACTCCCTGAGAACCCTAAGATTCCACATGGAGGTAAGATGTGTTGTGTGCTATCTATTTATAATGGAACCAGGATAGTTTTAATAGGTGCTTGCCAAAGTTGCCGCACATTAGAATTCACCTAGAGAACGTGTGAAAATCTCAGTGTGCAGAACAAATACTATGTTAATTAAATCATACTTTCTGTCACTGTTTGGAAGTAGGAACCAGTATCACTATTTTTGAAAGATCCTAGGTGATTCTAATGTGTAGCAAAGTTTCGTAAATAATGCAGTAATTCCTTCTGAAGTCAAAATAAGTGTAAGTCATTTACAGAGCCTTCCTTGAGTTCCTGATTGTAGTTTTTTTATTTCATCGTTTGAGGACTTATTTGGCCTTGCAAATATAGAGATTAATTGGGAACGACAGGCTATTGATGTTTGTATTGCTGTAGAAGTTTCTGAAAGCAATGTTAATTAATTTTTGTTAACTTTAGAAATAATGTTACTGTCATGGGTAGTGTGTGTGTGTGTGTGTGTGTGTGTGTGTGTGTGTGTGTGTGTGTGTGTGTGTGTGTGTGTTGGTGTGTGCGTGCACGCGCACATGGGCGAAGAATAAGTGAATTTAAGACCCAGATCCTTAATAGCACATTCATTCTCATAGCTTGAGGTAAAATTTCAAGCAACAGTATTAGACAAATTTAATTCATGTAGAATCCTTAGTCAAAGGCTATCTAAAATACTGATTCACATGTTGTCTACTTCAACTCCTTTATCTTACAGTCCCAGAAAATCACAGTCAGGCATTTCGTAATAACTCAGGATCTATTTCTGATATCACTTTCATTTTCAGTGGTCAAACACATAAATGCCTGCCTGTGTCAGATATTGGAAATCCGTAAAAAGGAGTAAGTTGGAAGTTCTTCATTTTTAAAATCTCAAGTCTTATCTAAAGGAGGTGGCTGCTGCATAGCTGCAGTGAAACTGTCAAACAGGCCCACTCGTCTTCAAGCTTACAGTGTTTTCAGAGAAAACAGTTTAGTTTTTTAAATGAGAAATGTCATGATTTTTAAGAAATAGGGTGACTGATTCAAAATTGTAGAAACATTGTTTTTTAAATGAATGTGAAACAGATTATATATATATATATATATATATATATATATATATATATATATATATATATATATATGGGCCTAACTGAGTTCACATGAAACCAATGTGTTACCTTTCACTTACAGACTCTAATGCTAGAAGGCATCATGGTATCTTGCTGAATATTTGGATGTCTGCATTATATCCGTTTTCAGTGGTATTTAGTATTTTCTTTTCTTTTTTTTTTTTTTTACGGAATTAAGAAGACTTACTTTATGCCCAGTTAAAAACAAATAGATTAATTTATGGTATTTTAATGTTTTCTAAGTCTTTTAGTGTCTCATATTATCCTCATGGTAATTATATTAGTGTAGATTGTCATTTTAGGTAACACAGCTGGTTGTTATAAAACTTTTCTGAGACCTAGATTCTTGACTCCATTTTTCTACCAGGGAAAGATACATATACATATAGAGAGAGAGAGAGAGAGAGAGAGATCTATCTAAAATCTTTTGTAACCTTTGCATTTGTTTTGAGGAAAATGGAAGTCGTGTACTTTTTTTGGTGCTAGTTACTTGACTATTTTGTAAATATGATTTTCACTTAGAAAGAATACAAAATTTCGACTGTGAAAAGTAACATAACATGTCTTAAGAGTTGGAGCTATAGAATAGTGACATTCAGAATTATTTTATGCTTAAGCAGTTTCATTTAATTGAATTATCTGAAAAAGGAAAATTTGAGTCTTAATATTTTTATGACTTTGCCTATTTGTAATTGAATTGCTTGTAAATATTTCACATGCCTTTCTGTTTTTTTGAGCAATAACTTTAGTTAATCTATATGACTCATTAAATATGAGACAAGTAAAGTATAAAAGAATGTTTCATATTCTCATGCAAGATCCCTAGAATTTGGTTTTATAACTTTTGACCATGTAGAAGAAATAGTCAAGTGAAATCATTGTCTATTTGCATTATTCAGATCGTTTGCATGCCTGTTTGAAATATATAAAATTAATTTTTTGTCACTTTCACATTTCATGAAATGATTTTATGAAACTCTTAACTTCCTAAAAATAGCTTTGAGTGTAATTCACATCACTAAAGTTCACCCCTTAAAGTTTACAGTTTAATGGTTTTTAATTCACAGAGTTATTACAGAAGCTCTCACTACAATCTTAGAACATTTTCATCATCGTGCTCTTAACTGCATGTTGATCTCAGTGCTTTTGTATCACTAGAGTTACTTTTGGACACATCTTTACAGAGCAAAATCTTCCTTCTATGGTTTTAAAAAATATAGTGTGTTTTGAAATTATCTAATATTATCCCTTGGTATTTTACCTCAAGCTATGAGAATGCATGTGCTTCGCATTCACTTAGAGTTTTGTTTTTTTCTTTATTGCTTATGAAAGGTGATCAGAAAGAGACTAATTAACACTTATTTCTGACATTTGCAACCAGTTCTGTCAGAGGACTACTATTTGAAGGCTTAAACTTTGTACTGATTAATTTCAGTAGTTTCAAGTTATATTTTTCTCCCCCAAAACATTACTTTGTGAATTGAAATGCAGTAATTGAGAGATGGCCTTTTAGTGTGCCAGTCTTTTAAAAGATTCAAATAGAATGTGAGTCTTTCCTTTCTGAGGGATAAAACAAATCAAACCCTGCTTTATACTCATTCAGACATTTATAGCATTAATAATTTATAGCAATAATAAATTTATAGCATGTAAACAACGTGATGATAGTTATTCACCTGAGACAGCCACAGTCATCTGTGGTGTTTTCCTTTGGTTTTATGTTTTAGTATTTTTCTTCCCTTAAAAAGTACATATGATAATTTAAAATTTTTCTATAGCTACCATAAATTATCAGTTGAATTCTCTCTCTCATAAACTTTTATATTATTAAATGGTTAATAGAAAAGTCTTCTAGATACTTCTCAAATATCAGAATGTATCAGTCACCAAGATCCTATTTGGGCATGAGTAAACTCTTAAGATAGAATGCATTTTTAGATTTTTTTCCTAGTGAATTTTGTCTTTATTCTTTAAACACATGTTTATGCGAGTGTGTGTGTATTAAATGAGTTTTTATGGTATTTCTCATTTTAGATACTTGTATGCTACGTTAAATTTAGCCATAAGAATGGGTCTCAATCTCTTTCTTTAACTATATTTATGGTACAGACCATATATAGGTAAGCTCTTTACTATAAAGAGCCAGATAGTACATTTTAGCTTTAGGGACCATACAGTTTCTGTTATAACTCCTCAGCTCAACTATTATAGCACAAAAGCCATCATAGACATTATGTTGCGTTGTTGTGTTCAAAAGAAACTTTTATGAACACCGAAGTTTGAATGTCATGATTTTTATATGCCACAAATTTTAAATGTGAACATCATTTACATTTGCTCATGAGTCAGTCAAAACCAGTGGTGGACTGGGTTTGCTTGTGGACTGGAGTTTGCCAATCCATCGTGTAGCCTATCTCTGACTATTGCCAAATGTTGTCATCTTTCCTGAGGATACTTCATTTTAGGTATGAAATAACTTATTCTCTAGAATATTATGTGCTATCAATAATGAATATGCAGTGTTATATTATTATTATTATTATTATTATTATTATTATTATTATTATTATTATTATTATTTTAAAGGAAAGTTGCAGCCTGGGATGAAGGCAAATGGCAAGTGGTCAGGTAGGCGAGAAGAGAGGTGGAAGAAGCATCTTTATTTCTATTTTGTTGTTTATACTTGCTGCTGCCCCTGGGCTCTGGACTCGAATCCAGGGGTATATGGCTTGTCCTTTGAAGGTGACTGAACTAACTGTTGCTCTACCAGGGTGTGCTCATATTTATATTTTAAGGACTGTTTCAAGAAAAAGTTTTACGTTGTCATTTAGTGAAAGTCGTCTCATTGGGGAGTGTCTCCTTTCCTACTATATTCCTTACACTACAGTCATGCCCCACATAATGACATTTCCATCAATGGCGCACTACATATATGACGGTGGTCCTGTTATTGCCAATGACATTATAGCTGTAATGTCATAACATTTTATGCCAGCAGCAGCCTCATATATCATGCGTTTACTGCTTCCCTTATTAATATCATTTTCCCTTGTGCTTGATTTAATCTCATGCTGTTTTGTTCATCATGGCCTCTAAGTAAACAAAATTCATTGCTAATGTTGCCATTAAGAGGCCACATTGAGTAACTGACCTGGAAATGAAATTAAAAGTGATTAAGAACTGCAAAAGTGGAAAATCAGTGGTGACTGTTGCTTGCCAGTCAGTCATGTCCTGATCCACCATGGCTCTGAGATCCTGAAGAAAACCACCAAAGAGACAGAAGCTGTTAAAGTAAATGCTTTATTGAAAATAACAATATTAACAAAAATTTGAGAAAGACCTATATCAGATATGGAGAAATTTCTAATGACCCGAATTGAAGACTAGATACAAAAATGTAACCCTCTTGGAACCCGGATGATCAGGGCCAAAGGAAAATAATTGTGTGAAATATAGAAAGAAAGGCTAGACATTAATATATTGTTAGATTGACCGTGTTTCCTTGAGACAAAAATGGACATTGGGATGGCGAAAAAAGGGATGAGATGGGGTTATGCACTGGCGACCAAGAGGAGGGGAGGAAGTAGAGCAATCCAAGCAGGAGCAGAGCAGCCAGAGTAGTAAAAAGTAAGTACTGTGCAGTGCTGATTAGTGACTACATTGTAATGCCACTTGGTCCAGTGGGACTTTATACAAATGACCAGGACCAGTGCAAGGAATTTTGGCTCCTTAGATGAAAACTAAATTTGGTGCCCCTATAAGCCCTGATCTAAATGTCCTGCCTAAAGCACATGCCACTTTGGCACACCCTGGTGGAGCAGCAGTTTTAGGTAAATCATCTCTGAAGGGCACAGGCCACATACCCCTGGGTACAAGTCCCTGCCCCAGGGCGGGGGACACGACAACCAGTGTGAACAATTAAATGAAAAATAAAAGTGCTTCTTTATTCTCTCTTCCTGCCTGCAGTAGTAGGCACTACTGCTTTCATTCCTGCCTGCACCTTTTCTTAAAGAAAACAAACAGAAATGCTGCTTTGGCCATCCCATTGCCAGAAATGCCCAATAACTCCCACAGTGCTGGAGATAACCCCCACAGTGCAGGTGATAAACCCCATAGAGCCAGAAATAAGCCCCATAGTATTTACCAGCAGCTTGACCACACTACAGTGTTCTGTTCCCTTTGAAGAAATAGGCAAATATGGGGTAGGGGAATCATTTTCTGCATGGCCTTGTTTCTCCCCAGGGGGTTGGAATAGCAGCAGTGGCTATGGCCTACCTTAGTCAGCACCAACAGGGCCATCTTTAATTCGAGGCAAAAGGGGCGACTGCTTTGGGGTCGCCTTAGCAGACTGGGCCTGGGCAACTCAGCCTTCCCTTTTTCCTGTTTTAAAGATTACCCGGTTTATTAAAAATGGACCAAAATTGACATTTATAGTAAAATAATGGGATGGTTAGGAAATATGAAAAAAAAAATGTTAAAGTGGTACTTATGGTCAGCCTATCCATTGTTGAGTTTACTGCTAGATTAGGGTGGTTTGAATGATTTTATTAGTCATCACATAATGTGAAAGTGAGTGGTAAGTGTGAGTGCTAATAAAAAGGCAGCTAAAAATTTTTTTGGAAACTATAGATAAGTTAGTTGTGGAAGAATATTATTTGCTAGAGCAAATTTTAATTACTCAAAACCTTCCTATTGTGGAAATGAATACTTAAAATGACTTTCATCCATAAGGAGTGCAAACGAATGCCAGATTTCCTGACCTTTAAGGACAAATAGTCTTGCATGGGGACATTGTTATAGCTCACAAGTGAAAACTCTGATTTTGCACCAAAAGAATCCCAGGGCCTTCAAGCACTTCAGTAAACACGCACTGCTTATGTACTGCAGCATCAGTAAGAAGTCCTGCATGAGCCACCTCCTCTTCCAAGGTGCGCTCCAAATTGCGCTGCTAAAGAAATGCAGAAGTGCTGTTTAGAGAATAACATGTGCACTGGATGTTCACACACCACCCACCTTCACACAAAAGTGACGTCGCCTCACGATATATTTCTCGAAACAGATCCCATTATTAAATGCCACAGGACTATGGAATTTCAAAATTTTAATTTAGGGATGTTTGGGAACATCTCACAAATGGGAAAAAAAACTGATAGACTTATGACATTACATTATATTACCTATTGAATGAGTTTCCGTTTTACTTAGTGAAATACTGTTCTAATATATTTAAATTAACCTTTCATGTTGCTGTTTCACATGTTTTCATTAAAATAAAAATGCAAGGATGAAATGAAAGGAATTTATTTTGAAAGTAAAAGATAATTCTTAATGTCACTGTATTTGGAAGAGTTTGATATATTTTATTTGAACTTTATTGATTTCTTCAGAAACATCCATAGCAGTTTTCCAACATTTTACTGTATAAAATTCCAGTGTATTGATGTAAAATAATGGCAATAAAGTAGCATATATTTTTAGAAAATTGAATACTACTATTATCTTCTTTTACTTAAATTTTGAGTCTTTCCATTTTTAAAATTAGAAACTTTTTATACCTTAGCGAGCATACCTACTGTGTGCCAGATCACACTGCATTTATTAAAATTCATTCTGAATGTGGGAGTTAGATAATCTAGTATATCTATATTTTTTAAAGAGATTAGGGTATAGTTTAGATATGTGATAAAGGATTTAAGAATTTTAGAAAAGTAAAATTCCATTTTAATAAAAAATAATTCCCTGTAATAATTGTTAGATAACTGTCATATAATTTTGATGAATCTGATTAGAATTATTTCTAATGAAAGCAAATGACTTTTCTCTATTTCTGCACCTGTCCTATGTTTAGCACAGAACTTTTTTATGTGCTCTTTCCACTGCAGGGTACTAGAAATTGCTTCTTGACAGTAGGACAGTTTTATGAAGACCTCTGTTTCCATTAGTAGTAATTTTCTTATAGTTGTCTTTTCTTCTAAAATTATTCTAATACTTTTTATACCCACCTGACAGCCATCTCTAACTTTTCCCCATACATATTCCCAAATGTATCGCTTGACATTAAATGATAGAGTGGTTTGGGGGTTGGGGGAGGTTACCATTTCTAATTTCCTGGTGAGCTAATAAGGAATTGAATTTGATTTAGTAGTTTACTAAAACCAGAGTCAGCTTTTTTTTCTTTAGAGCCTTTAGATAGTAAAATTTCTAGAAATTTAATTGTTTAAAATTCTGCCTTAAAATAATAATTGGTTGTACATTAGATTTTGTTTCGTATTCTAGTAATATGTCCAAAACCCAAATCCTTTGTTTTCTGTCTCTGACATTGGCTATCAGTAGTGTCTTGTTTTTGTAGCGTTTAAAATTAGAAACAAAAATAAGACAGCAATATTTATTGCAAGCATATTTAGAAGGAAATATTCATATATATATATATATGACTTCCTATAAAATCTTTTAAAGAGTTCTTGCTAAATTTCAGCATTACTCATCGCCTTTATTAAATGCGATTAAATTAAATTAATTTTCTCTTCTAGAAAGAGAGTTCTGGGAATTATGTAACAAGTGTAATTTAATGAGACCAAAGCGTTCACATCACTGCAGCCGCTGTGGCCACTGTGTTAGGAGAATGGATCATCACTGTCCCTGGTAAGAAGTGAGTAATTCTTTAAAAAAAAAAGCTAGTCAAAATAAGAATTAGTACTGAGCTTGTTTAAACAAAGTGTCATATTTACAGTTATTCAGTTTTCAGATAAGCATGCCCTGGTGGACTAGCAGTTGGATACAGTCCCCACGGCAGTGCTTCTTCCTCCTTCCTCTTCCTGCCTGTCTGCCAGCAGCAACCACAGCAAAGCTTTAAATGAGGACATCTTTATTTGAGTGTATGTTTCTATTAACTGCAGCAGTCATACTTCAAAAGAGATCTTAATTTTTTCAAACAAGGAGATACTTGAGCAAAAAAATAAGAACTAACATGTATCTAACTATACAAAATAAGTTTATGTTAAATGGGGCAATGCATTTAATTTAGTACAGTACTAGCACATAGAAAGTACTTAAATGTTCTTAGTGTTTCTGCTTGTAATAAACCATACACATACTATTGTTTATATTTCCCTTTCAGTTAATTCAAGACTAACACATTTCAGTTGTCCTGGTAACACTCTCACTTTTAGCTGTTTTCAGTGTTATGTATTATACATAGATATTAGCATTACATGCATGTTGGGAGTGTAGCAGTGGTAGCTGATTCTGCTGAACTGCCAAAGTTTTTGGTCAATAGAGGGCTCTCTTGTAATATTTATTTAAAGAAAGTGTTCTGTTGAGAAATAGAATTTTTTAAAACAAATGCTGTGAAAATTCTGATAAATCTGCATTGTATCTCATTTCAAAGCTGTCACAAAAATCTGTTAACAAGATACTGTATTTAATTTAATTCTGTTTTCCTGGTATGGGATTGCTGTATAAATATTTAAACTAGTATAGTATAACACTTTATAACTTTATTTATATACATATATGTATCTTTGTACATGCATATATATAAAGCTTACTACATAACACTTCTTAAATTTATAACTGCTTTTTTTCTAGAATTGACTCAATGGTAGAATTCAGCTTTGCCTAATAATATTAATCAATTTAGAGTTTCTTATATTTTTCTAACTTAATTTTGATAGCATAAGTTATTACTATCAAGCTTTTAGTGGAAACTTGTCTTTTGTTATAAAATGACTTTTTAATTAAAAGGTAATTTCCTGAGAGGGGAAAAATAAGCAAAATTTAGATAGCAACACTTTCCAATTATATAAAAATTTTTAAAAACCTTAATTCCATCAATAGTTGTGTAGTATATGACATGTAGTTGGTGTTTAAAAATTGTGCTTGAATGTAAACAGATTAATTTTCAAGTGATTTTCTAAACCTTAATGATATGTTTGATGCTACTTTAGAGGTAGATTTTTTTTGAAAGGTAAAGTGTTTGTTCAAGTAAGTGATACACTGAAAACTGATAGCCTTTTTTGGGTAATATTTCTGAGGAAAAGCATAATACATATTTGTGATTCAGTTGGATATTGATACTTCCTTTAAAAAATGCAATAGTTAAAGCTTAAAAACTAATCAACTTGGAAATGTTTAATGCTATAGAGATTAGTGGTATTATTTATTTTTAAGGAATAAAGACTAACTTGGTGACAAAATAAAGTGCTGTTTAACCCAAATTCTAAAATTGGGATGATTTTACGTTTAAGTCTCTGCTTTCACCATTTTAGTTGTATTTCAGACTATCGATGGAAGGGAGAGGAGACACAGATAGGAAAGGAGGGTAGACTAGAAGTTTAAGTAGATTTAGAAATTTTCATTATTTTATTCCAAATATAGCTTGTGGAGATATTCAAGGAGGGAAATAGGCAATATAAACTAGAAGCAAGGATAATTTTTTGTTTTCAGAAATTGCATAATTTGAAATGTTCAAGAGTTTTCAATTTAGAGATTAATTCTCTGATCCAGGTAGTGTGTATTTTGAACTTCTGATCTCTCTAAGTAGTCTAATTATTACCAAAGAAAGAGTTACTTATAGATTGTGTGCATTGTTGCTTCTTATGGTTTCTTAAAGTTCTCTGGTTAAGAAGAATGCTATGATCATAGCAGATATTTCTAAAATATGGGGGATAGGTAGAATGGGATAAGAATCTTTCATGTAACAGCTATTGAAATTTATTTTTGAGTTCGTATATAAGCACACTTCTCTCACAGCCCTACTTGTAAATAGCAAAACACAGGAAATATTTTTGTTTTCAGAGCATGAGCTCTTAAGTCTTGAAATAAATGCTTATGTAAGATTTTAAGTTCAGTGCTGTATCTGCTTTTAAAAGATAGTTTAATGACACACCTTTAAAACAACAATTCAAGTAATAAACTAAGCCTGTTACATTTTTTCAGATAGTATACTGAATATTAATATAATATAATATAAAAATAGCATACTAAAGAAAACTGATAGTATATTGAAATAAAAACATTCATGCATAGTAATTTTTAGTTTTAAATGGGTTTTTTGCTGGAATTGTAAAATAAATTGAATCTTTGGGTACAGTATGTAAATTTGGAACAGTAAAATATTTTCGTTTCCATTAACCTTGAGCATTTTGGGATTTCAGCATTAATCCTTTTTCTTAGGATTCTCTATTGTATTTGTAGAACTGTAAGAATTTATGAATAGTTTTGAATATGATTTTATTTTCAGCAACTAACTATATATTTCAAAAAAAGAAAAGTCGTGTGTGTGTTTGATAGTTAAGTCCGAGTAGCAATTTAAATTGTTTTACTTCAAATCTTTCAAATTGCTCTTCCCAGCCAGTGTTGTAATAGAAAGAAAATATATAGAAGAGGGTTCTTATTCTCCTGACCACTATCTTTTCTAACTGTGTGTCCTCTGGCAAGAGGCTTAAATCCTTTCTTCTGTTTCCATATCAGTGAAACAAGGAGATTGCTCTGTGTCCTTTCTGCCTCATGGAGTTGTTGTGATTTTGAAGAGGAATGTTTTACCTGAATTTCCTTTGTAAAGTAAACAGTACTTTACAAATGTGAGATTGCGTATTTATATCTTTTCCTGTGTTCAGTTTGCTTTTAAATTGAGTGAACTTAGCATATCTCCATGAAGTTAAACATGTATGAAACTGTGTCTATTTTTAGTTTTACCAATCCTGAAAGTAACATTTATTAAAAGTATAAAATATTATTGAAAATTTTTTCTCTTTTTTCCCTCTTCTCAGGATTAACAATTGTGTTGGTGAAGATAATCACTGGCTTTTTCTACAGTTGTGTTTCTACACTGAACTTCTTACTTGCTACGCACTGATGTTCTCTTTCTGCCACTATTACTACTTTCTTCCACTAAAAAAGCGCAATTTGGTAAGAAATGTTTATGTTCACTGGTTTTAGCAGCTATAGCACAGTCATTATAGTTATTAACATCCATCACATCCTTTAAGTGTAGAAGATTAAAGACAGTTTAACAAAGATGAACTCCAAAATCGGTGAATTTTAAAGTATGTGGAGATTGAAAAACTTGACCTTAGTGTTGAGTGATTTTCTTTAAAAAGCATATGAGATCTTTCAATATATATGTTTTACTTTAAAAGTATCTACAATAATAAAAAATAAAGGGAAAATATTAATTTTTTACTTTAAAGAAATAAACATAGAACTTAAATTTTGATAGTTCTCAAAGGAACTTTAAGTTCTTTAGAAAAAGAACTTTCCCCTTTGACTTTTAACAATAAAGATAAGACGAATTTGCAGGATGATTAAAAAAGTTGTTATATATACCATCTGAGGCAGTGCTATCCTCATTTTGTAGAACTGCAATAAACATTAATAAGACAATCAAAATGGTGACTGTAGTGGTATCAGAATAATAATAGCAACTGGGACTTCTGAATCCTTAGCTATATATCAACACTATGCTGTGGGACTCATTTTAATTTTTTTAATTTTCACAACAACCCCATGAAGTAGGCATGGTTTTTTAACCCATTTTATAGGTGAGAAAACAGACTTAATAGAAGACAAATTAAGTTATTGAACTCAAAAGATCAGGAAGTGATTATTCAGCTGGTTTTAATTATAGAGCTGGTATTTGAAGCTGATTTTGTGTTTTTATGAACCTTGTGTCTTTTGCTTCTATAGCTGATACCTGAGCCTGATTATTTGTGTTCTTTGGACTTCGATTGTGTTTTTAAGATACTCTCTGAGTGTGGTGTGTATATGGCATAGTATGCCAGTGGTGGTGGTGGTGGGGGGGCGGGGGTATGTGTGTATGTGAGAGAGGAGAGAGAGAGGGAGGGAGGGAGGGAGGGAAAGAGAGAGAGAGAGAGAATACACAAGCAGCATGCAGTGTTCATACTAGGAATCATTATAGAGAAGGAGAGAGGAAAGTATAGAATTCCTGACAGATAAAGGGAATTTTTCTTTCCCATTTAAACCATTGTATACTGTTCAAATGAATATTTCATATTAAAAATAAGTTCAGTGGTGGTACATGCATTTAAATTTCGGATTAAGGGTGAAAGTAAGGAGTCTTTAAGTTTTGTTTGTTTAAATCTTTTTACATAGATCACCATTTGTGTAGTTAAAAGTAGACATTTGTTGCTGTTGCTTGACTATATATTAGTAGGTCCTTGTGAATTTGCTTATTAAATATAGATTCAGCGATTAGAATAGATATGAATAATTGAAAAAATTCAAGAGGGAAGACTTTAAATATAGCTGTTTGACATTTTCACACTGAGATTTAGTACATGCTAATACTACTGTTTTAGAAATAGTTTCATGAACATGGAATATTCTTACAGTTTTTTTGTGGACTCTGTGTTTTCTATTTATAATGTCATTTGCAAATAGAGACAGTTATGCTTTTTCCTTTCCAATTTGGAGGCCTTTTTCTTTGCTTTCTTTCCTAATTACTCTCACTAGGACTTCCAATTCTATTTGAATATAAGTGAGAGTAGACATCCTTGTCTTCTTTCTGATTGTTTAGAGAAGCAGCTTTGAAATTTTTTCTGTTGAATATGTTTACGTTAAAGTATGTTCTCTCAATAGACAATTTGTTGGAAGTTTTTATCATGAATGGATGCTGGATTTTGACATTGCTTTTTCTACATCTATTGAAATGATTATATTATTTTTATCTTTCATTTTGTTAATGTAGAATATCACATTGATTTGTAGATGTTGAGTCATCCTTGCAAGCCTGGAATAATCAATGTCACTTAATCATGGTATATGGTTCTTTTAATGTATTATTTAATTCAATTTGTTAATATTCGTTGAAGAATTTGGCAGTTATTTATCTGAAATACTGGCCTGTAATTTTTAGTATTGATAGTATTTTTGTTTGATTTTGGTATCAGTGTAGTGCTGGCCTCATAAAATGATGTTGGAAGTGTTCACGCCTCTTTAATTTTTTGGAGACGTTTGAAAGGGTTCCTACTGTTTTAAGAGATAAAAAAATTAGTTTGAACACTTAGTGAAGTCCTACGTTATTAATCCTCCCTCCAAAAACATTTTATGTCTTTAATGGCACAATTTACATTACTTATAGTAGTTTGTAATACTTTTATCTTTTAAGCATCATGCTAGGTTTTAAGTGTTTTCCTACCACCATTACAATAGTAGAGTATCATAAATTTAGTTATATATTTACCTTTAAAGGTGATATTTAATACTTTCATATGTTTTCCTGTTACTAATAGTATCTTTTTCTTCATCTTGAAGAAATTCTTTAATATTTTTGGTAAGGCTGATCTAGTGGTGATAAGTTCCTTCAGGTTTTGTTTGTCTGAAAGCCTCTTTTTTTCACCTTCAATTCTGAAGGTCACCTTTGATGGGGAGAGTATTCGTGGTTGGCAGTTTTTTTTCTTTCAGCACTTGACATGTATCCTGCTACCTTCTGGCCTGCAAAGTTTTTACTGAATAGCATGCTGAATAATCTTATGGGATCCCATTGAATATGTGAAGTTGTTTTTTCTTACTATTTTTAAGATTTTCTCCTTTAACTTTTGACAATTATATTTTGGTGAGAATCTTTTTAAATTAATCATATTTATAACTGTGCTTCTTGGATCTGGATATCTGTCTGTTTTTTTCTTTCACCTAGTTTAGGGTTAATTTCAGCTATCATTTTTTTGAAATTTTCTGCCTCTTTCTCTCTCTGAGACTGCTGTAATGCAAGTATTGGTCAACACAATGGTTTCCTGTAAATCCCTTAAACTATCTTCACTGCTTTTCATTCCTTTTATTTTTTGTTTCTGTGACTGGATGAATTTCACTGTCGGTCTTTGATTTTGATGATTCTCTCTAATGCTTGTTTTAGTTTGTTCTTGAGCACTATTGAATTTTTTTATTTCATTTGTTTCATTCACCTCAGATTTCTTGTCGGTCCTTTTTTATAGTTAAAGTGGGATTTAAAAATCCCACTTTTTCATATATGGTTCTCCTGACTTCAGTGAGTAGCTTTATAACCATTATTTAAGTTTTTTCATCTGGTAAATCACTTGTCTCTTGTTTCTTTATGGTTTATTTCTGAAATTTTATCTTTATTTGTTTTGTTTTGTTTGGAAGATATTCCTCAGTTTCTTTATTTTCTTTGACTCTGCGTTGGTTTCTAAGCATTGGATAAAACAACCACCTCCCCGAGTCTTGACAGTTATCTCATGTAGGAGATGAACCTTATTGTTCAGCCTTATATGAGCTCTTAATCGTTTCTCAGACTTTTGACTTTCATGATCTTAATGACTGCCAGTAATTGAGGGTGTTCAAAGACCCATTTCTATGCTGGTATTCTCTTATTTACCTGCTATAGAGGAATCACTCAGCTAGTTTTTAAAACTCTTAAAACTCTTTCAGAGGGAATTGTTCAATGTGTGACTGTAGATCCAGTGGGTCTGTGCATCTGTGGGAGCAGTTAAATCAGAAGCAACTTTTATATCGTCTTAGACTGGAACCTCTTTTTTATTTAAGAAGTTATTTTATGATGGACTTCGGTGCTGTTTTCTTTGCGTGTATCCCGTTTTAAGAGTTTATATAACTTCTCGAGCTAGTGCTTGGTAACATTCTTAAGTTATGGACATTTTTGATCTACAGTATTTCTACTTCTGCCCAACTTTTTATCTTGAAGTTCTGGAATTCTAATTATATGTATATGAATCTCCTTGTATTGTATACCTTTGTAGTCTTTTCTGCATTTTCCTTTTGCTTTCCTCTGTGCTTCAGACTATTTTCTACTTATATTTTGGTTTACTGACGTGCTTTTCTTCTCTTCCAACCTGATGTCATGCCTTCTATTATCAATTCAGTCATTGCAATTTTTAGTTTTATAATTTGCATTTGATTTCTTTTTCTTATTTCTTCTCTGGTAAAATTTCCCATTTGTCACTGATTTTTGAATATTTTAATTAAGATTATTTTAATGTCCATGTTTGAGAATTTTCACTACTACTGAGATCTCTTTTTGTGGGTCTGTTTCTGTTGCCTTTTGTACCACCACCCTCTAGTTTCCAGATATTAGGTCCTTTCTTATGACATATTCCAGTAAGTTTTATTAGATACTGTAATTTTTAAAATAAATTCTTAGAAGTTCTGGTTGATGTTTTCCTTTCTCAGTTATGATTTACTCCTTGTTTTGGACAGGCAGCAAGAAAAGACTCATCTTGATCCAATCAAGGGTTTGTATGGCAAATAAATCTAAGACCAAATAAGAGAACATTGGCCTTAATACAGTAGTTCTTTTGAAAATGAAAATGATTCTATTTATTGATATTTTGTAAAGATTTATGTTTGTTGAAATTTGTCTTTGTAATGACTAGTTTCACTTTGCTTGTACTTTTATGATGTAGCCCTTCAAGGGTCTCAGATAAAAACCGTATGTTTTATTGAATGCTTTGCACTTTCTAGCTCTTTTTTACCCAAGCTTGTGAGATTGCAGAAAGCTATGAGCCTGCACTTCTACTCAATCTTTCATATAATACTACTTATGAATTGCTATATAACATAAGATAAAAGTAGTACAAAATGTAGGACTCACCTTACTGCTTTTCTACTCCTTGTGGAATGTTGACCCTTTAAGTCCTGGCTACTTTCCAGTGTCTTCAGTCACTTGTTTATTCACAGTTAATTGGATTTCATCTGGTTTTTAGTAGTGTTCTTGTTAGGAGTTTTGGTTCCTCAGAGGTGTCATTGGACATAGAATTTTGGTTACAAATTATTTTTCCAGGTGATTCTAATCAGTACTGCCTAACCTGACTGCACAACTCCAGGAGGAAGCATTCATAATATAGTCTGTATAAATAGTATCCTGTGCAATTTAATCAGTACAAAACTCCTGTAGATTTGAGAACTGTTGTGCTATAGAGAATGAGATTTGTGATGAGACTGTTATAGAAGAGACAGAGATTAACTAGGTGGAGAAATGGAAGAAATCATTGCTGGACGGGAGAACAACAAAAGCCTGAGGCAGTAATTGGAATGATTGCTTTTGCGGTTATATTTGTTCTAAAATACTAGTATAATGTTTAGCCAGTATTTCTAAAGCAAATAATAGAACATTCCCCCCTGCCCCCCAAGGAAAGGTACAGGCTAAAGTGAAGGCAGGTGGCAAGAGAAGGAAGAAGCATTTTATTTTTATTTAGTTGTTATATTGGTTGTTCTCTCCAGACCTGGGATGCAAACCTGTGTCCTTGAGATGTATGTGCACTTCGCTTGACCAGAGGTGGTGGATCTAATTGCTGCTCCGCTAGGGTGCGCCAGAACATTGTTTTTTCACTATAACAGTTCTTTCTAATGGAAATGTAATTTTGAAATAAATATAGAAAAAAATAGCAGTAATTTTAGTACAAAAGTCACCACTAGTACTACTGACTTATTTTTTTAAAAGATTATTTTCTGGTGGGATACTCTTAAAGTAATTATGCCCCATCAGTATTTTTAATAAGTTCTTGCCTGTGTCACTTTCATTTTTTTTTTTTGCTAAAACAAAGAAAAGTTTCAGTATCCGGTTCTTGAATCAGGCAGGTAGTCAGAAACCTTGTTCCTTGATCTTGTTATTCTTTCCAATATTTAGGATATGGAAAAATATCCCTAACTGTATTTGGAGATTTTATTAATATTAATGCTCATCTTTCTTGTGGAGATAGTAATACAAATAAATTATGCCATGAACTTTGACACCCTGTCTTCTTCTGTCAGACTGAAGTAAAAGCTCTAGGCTGTATTTTTTTTTTTTTTTTTAATACCTTTCCAGATAGATAGATGGCACCATAGTGTTTCTTCTAGCCTATCTTTAAATCCTAAAGCTGAGTACTTAGTCTCTGGGTAGGAAAAGAAAGTGCTAACAATTCTGACTTAAGTTTTCTTTTGTTTTATTTTCCTTAAGGTGGAAGTGTTTATATATTAAGCAAAACGTATTCATTAAAAATGGATTGCCCTTAAAACTTCATTGTAATGTCACCTGTATTTAAGTGGAAAACTGGTACATTATATTTATGCTTTGGGGAAAAAAGATAGTTGAGAGAAGTCAGGTTATCCACAAACTTCAGAAAATGAACAGTTTGGGATCCTCACTTTTTTCCACTTCTGTTTTCCTGCTTTTATGTTTTTGGGGAGTTCTTCCTGAATTAGATGTTTGAGTTGCTTTGCAATTGCCTGTGGGTTTTTTAGAAGGATGCTGCCTTTTAGATTTCTTCTTAATCTTTTTATTAAATCTCCCATCTATCAGCCTCTTCAGTATTTGAATTTTTGAGGAAATAATTTAATATATTTTTAATGAGAGATGGATGTAATAAGAGGAATAGGAGATGAGAAATTTATTATCAATCAGTGCCCACAGTTAGCACTTATTTTTATGCTATAATATACATTACATTACTTATGCTAAAGAAGATCTATGAAGCTAAAAACACTTATTCAAAGAAAATAATCAGCTAAAAAGCCCAAGTTCCTACTTAATATTAAGATAAAGTGGATAGCTAGAAAATTTGGAAAAACTTGGGTAATATGTTTACTACTAAATAAATGGAGCAAGTGAACATATTGTAAATGGAATTGTAAGATCCAAAATCTTTTAAAGATGATAACTTGTAAGATATTGAGATAGTTGGGGAAGTTTTTCAAATGTTAGACTTTAGTTTAGCCAGACATTCCCTGGTGTCTCAGGCTTTAAGTCTGTGACTCCAGATGGCATAATCCATGTAAAGTCCAAAGACCCAGGTTGTGGGTGGGGCGGGCTGAGGGGCAATCAACATGAACAACTAAAAATGCACTTTCCAAATCTATACAGCTACCTGTCTACTTGCCTGTTTTTCTACTTACTTCCAAGAAATAAAATAAGATTAGTTGTGTCCTAGGGGAGTGGTGGTTAGGTCAACCACCTCCAAAGGAGCGTGGTCCATGTTTATCCCAGGACCCAGGTTCATGTCCCAAGTTGAGAGGGTACAACCAATGTGCAAAACTAAATGCAAAGAAAATAAAATGCTTCTTCTCTCTTTCTGACTGCCTGCTGGCGTTTGTTCCTGGCTGCACCATTTTAAAAAAAATAAAAAAATTAGTTTGACCATCATTGGCATTTATCATGCCTATATAATATTTCATTTTACTTAAAACTCTTCATGAAACTAATGTCTTTAGTAGTTACTAGGATTAAAATCATTTTAAAGATTTTAAAATATGTAGATTGATGAATGAGTTGGCTTTTTAAATAAATAAAATAGATGGGTATTAAATTTATCTTTGACCAAGGTTCATATTTGATTCTTTTTCACAGTCACTATATTTCGCCATGTATAATGCACTCGCATGTTTGGCCAAAATTTTCAGTAAAAAGGTCTTTCATTTTAATTTTTTAGTTCAAATTGTTATTTGTTTTCTATTTAGGTATTTTTTTGTATTATAAAATAATTTTAGCATTTGCTTTTTAACATATTATGGTATATGGAATTTTATGTAACAAAAATTACAAAATATAAGAGCAGAAAAGCTACAGGAAATAAAAGAATTAAAAACTTTTATATAGATATGGAATTAGTACTACCCTATATAATGCATATCCTTATATTTCCCTCACAAATTTAAGCAAAAAATTGTGCATTATACATGGCAAAATGCATATTTAAAATGGTTTTAATTAAAGTATATTTAGAGAGTACACTGTATTACTTATCGATCCATGAATATTTCATTAGTCATATATTTTATGATTTTTTGCTTTATTTTATTTTGTATTTATAAACATTTTATTAGTGGGAAATACCAACACATTTAATATATCCCTGAGAGGGCAAGTAGTACGGTTCCCATTTTGCAGATCAAGTGACTGAGATTCAGCAAGATTCAGTAACAAGTTTTTCAGAGAATAAATCACCTAGCAGAAATGTGATTTGGGCCTGTTTGTCCTTAAGTCATCTTCTTTTAATGGTACCAAGAAATGTTTTTGTTTTATTTTAAAACAGTATTATTGTAGCATTGTTTATTTAAAGAATACTAATGAAAATGCTCAAATATCACAAAGCCTCTGTAGAAAAAGCAGAGTGAATCTCCTCATTGGTAAATTCATACTTTGTTTGATGTTTTGATTTTTCAGTGAAGCAGTTTACCTTGATGCAAAACCTGTTAAAATACAACTTGTTATAAAGGTGTTACATAGTAGGATAAAAATATTTTTGAAAATATGTACATGGTGGTAAACAGGTATTGTAGGCAATAATATCTACTTGAGAAAATAAGAAGCTGTTTTCTTTTTTAAATAGTTTGTGACTATTAATGTAGAGATTATGCTGTTTATCATTTGTATCTTACCCCTTTAGTTCTATGTTACATCTTCAAATGTTACAGATGAACTAGATTCAGATAATATCTGATTATATCTAATTTTATATGAAGGGCTAAGCTGATATATTAACTGCATTTAAGACTGGGAGGGTGGCTGAAGGGAGGAAGGGAGAAGATTTCGATAAAGGCTATGCTGCCAGTGTTCGGAAGAGGAAAATAATGTTTGGTAGTCCTGCCAGTTCTTCAGTTAGGAAGACCCATTATTATTATTCCAGTTGGCTCATATCTTATAGAATTGCTAGCAATTTGGTATCAGATATAATGTTCTACAGAATTATTTGCCTAGCTTTTGGCTTTTTTGGCTAACAGAATAGAAGACTTTGTTGAAATAAAATTTTTATGTAATCAATCTTAAAGTATCCTGGGTATTTTCGGTTTTTATTACTATTGAAATATTTTTGACTTTCCTGAATAACCTATTTTTTAAAATATCTTTAAGATCTTTTATTATGGTCACTAAAGAATGGATATATTGCTGAAACATGTATTTTAGCCTTTTGGGTTTCTCACAAAAGTAGTGAAGAATAGTTACAGTGTGGAATTCAGATTAATATAAAATTAAAAAATAATTTTATTGTTAGTGTCTAAGTAGTTTGGCATTTTTCATGTATTCTGAAATACTAGTGGAGATGCCATCGCTTGGTTAACTTTTTAAAAATTCTCTATTCTAACAGTTGTCAGTTCTGTGTATCAATATATCCTTGTGCTTTTAGTGACAGAGAGAACACAGAAATCTTATAGTTGTTCTTGACTTCGGCTTTCACTCTCAGTTCTGCTGAATATTTGGCCTCATTAAATTTTTTATATGGCTAATTATTAATATTGTAGCATTTGACGTACAAATTAGCAATTTTATTTCTCTGAAAGAATATTTCCAGTATTTTGGGTTTAAACATCAAGCTGTGCTGGAAATTTTACTGTCTCATTTTTCTTTTGCTTTTGCCAGACACTATAGCATTGTATTAAATGGTAAATATACCAAGAAAATGTTATCTTGTTTTCTTGAGTTGCTTTCTTTTAGAACTTTTACTTTAGCAAAATAATTTTTCTTAAGTTTCACCATCAGGCATGACCTTGGCAGTCAGCTGCCAGTTAAATTTGCTTCTTTCAACATCTGTATCAAAATTTAGTTTATAATTTGAAACCCTCAATCTTAATCATTAGCTAGATAAGAATAGTGATTTTTTTTCCCTGAGATAGTCTTTTCTATTAGGATTTTATTTTATTTTTTAAAGAAAAAGGGTAGGCAATAATGCAGGTGGGTAGGCAGGCAGGCAGGCAGAGAGTGGAGGAAAGAAGCATTTTATTTTATTTTTATTCACATTGGTTATCCCTCCACCTCTACCCTCTGGATGCAAACCTAGTTCTTGGGATATACGTAAACTGTGCTCCTTTGGAGGCAGCTGACCTAACTGCTATTGTACCCAGGGTGCTCCTCCATTAGGAGTTAATAATACTGAAAGGTTGGATTTTACTTGGTGCCTGAAGATGAGAGGAGTATACAAAATTATTCTATAACTTCTTTGCCTGTTTTAAAATTTAATGCTATAATTTAAGCTAAGGCTCATTCCAGAAAGTTCTGGTAACCATACAGATATAATAGGATTTTTTTGTAAGAATAGTTGCTGCATGAATCTGTCTTTAACTTGTGAAGTCAGTTATGTAGCCATTTTGAAATTTTGTATCTGTATACTTTAGATATTGCAGTTATGATCTAAGCTATCTCCATTCTTGAAAAGCGGAGTAAACCAAAGTCCCTTTGAGTGGTACAGTCTGGGGAGGAGGGAGATTTTGCCCCTTCCACCCTTCCCCAGGGAGTATTTGGCATGTTTAAAGACATTTTGGTTGTCATGACTGGTGGAGTGCTGCTGGCATTTAGTGGACCAGAGCACTAGGTGTCCTAGAATACCTAGGACAGTGCACTGTAACAAAGACTGATCTAGCCTCAAGTGTCAGTAGTGTTGAGGTTGAGAAATATATTGTATATTGTTCATTTTCAGACTAGTTTCATAAAAATATAACACTAGTAATAGTGTATAAATAAAAATTTCTTCCTACTAATTGATATAATTTCATATGTAATTTTTATTTATAAAGCATAGCTGATATTTTTTAATTATGAAGAACTCTTATTCAGTCATTCAGCAGATGTTTATTCAATGTCTGCTCTGTGCATCGATCCGTATTCCAGGCTGAGGATGCAGCATTGAACAAAGCAAGTTTCTTGCATGCAAGAAGCTTGCATTCTATTTTGGAGGAATAGGAGATAAATATATGATTTGCAAGATAAATATCATGAAATATAATAAAGAAGAGTAAAGGATGGAGACTAACGATTGATAATAAAATCAGAAAAGGTTGTACTTTTTCATAGTGATACTTGAGCAGAGCTCTTGAATTCAAACAAGTCACTGAGATTGGGAAGATACACATTCCGGTGAGAGAAAAGAACGAACGCTAAGCACCCGAGGTGGAGCGAGTTTGACATTTTCAAGGAACAGTAAGGAGGCCTGTGTATCTTGAATGATGTGTGTTAGGGAGAGAGTAGTAGGAGTTGTAGGGAGGCAATGAAGATTGGAGGTGGAGACTTTCTCTTCTTAGGATGTTTGGTGGTGAGGACTAAGGAAGCTAGTTGAGGGTTTTCAGTAGAATTACATAAATACATTCACATATAGAAGGAAAACTATTGCTATGAAGAATAAATACAGGGACAAAGATGGTAGCACTAAGATCAGTTATTAGACTATTAAGGTGATTATGAAGTCCTGGAAGTG
Organism: Solenodon paradoxus; assembly: GCA_004363575.1. Classification (NCBI taxonomy): domain Eukaryota; kingdom Metazoa; phylum Chordata; class Mammalia; order Eulipotyphla; family Solenodontidae; genus Solenodon; species Solenodon paradoxus. The sequence goes on from RJWH01001144.1 coordinate 214,646, forward strand.
TTGAGAAGTGTTCCTTTATAGTTTACAGAGCGAACAGGACTTGGTGATGATTTGGCTATGGGAGGCGAGAATAGAGAGTGGAACTGAGAATGATTCCAAGGTTTCTTGACCTGAATAGCTGTAATAATGGTGATTTCATTTACTGATTTGGGGAAGCTTGGAGAAAGAGTAGCTTTTAGGAATAATTTAAATTTTAAAATTTTATGTATGTTTACTTTGAGATACCTATTCTACATCCTAGAAGAGAGGCTAGACGTTTAGATAGAGACATCTGGAGTTCATGTATATGTCTCTATATATTTAGATGTTTAAAGTGTAAAGATAAAGATAGTATTTAAAGCCATGGAGCCTGATAGGAGGTTTGCTAGGGAGTTAAATGTAGATAGAAAAGAAATCTGAAGGTAACTCTTAAATTTTAGAAATTAAGCAGTTGAGGAGGAATCAGAATGACAACTAAGAAGGAGCAACCAGTGAAACAGGAGAACAATGGTGAATGACAGAGTCAAGGAAGTTGAAGCTATATAGAAGGAAAAATTATAACAGTACACTGTACATAGCTAAATGAAGGTACTGGGAGAAGGCAGCCATGGAAAGTGAAATGGTTGGATGAATGGATTGGTTGTTAGCATTGATAGCCTATAGTGATTAGCTCGAAAGTTAGGAGATGGTATTCAGAGAATGGCATGATTGATATTGCAGTTACCTGTACAGTTATGGGGAAGGAAAAGATAAGGGATATGATTATAGAATTTAGATTAAGGTTAGGATGGAAGACATGTTTCCTAGAAAAAATGAGTCAAGGAATTTACAGGCCAAATATTTTTAGAATTATTTGCCAGATCATATAGTAACCAAATCAGACTCTTGGCTTATTTTTATTTAACTTGCATCAAGAGATGATATCCCCATTAATGCTGAGTTTTTTAACATTTTGAAATTTTAAATAATAAATTTTCTAAAAAATTACTAGATAGGATATTATTTCATTTAAGTGCTCCCTCCTCCTTTGCTGACTGTGTGACTTGTATGTATGTATACATGTTGTTTGTATGTTTTTTCTTGTTTGTCTTTGCTATTGCATGTTTATAACCATCTTCATAGCCAGTATTCTGTTCATGTTGAGGAGGAAATGCTGCTCTTGTCTAGCTTTCTTTCTCATTCTCATTAGCTCATTCATTGAGTATTTATTGAGCACATGCTATGAGCTAGAACTGGTTCTAGGGTGTAGGGACTTATTGGACACAAAAATCCTCATCTTCCAGAAACTTGCCTGATATTAAGAGAGGCAGATAGTATCTAAAGAAATAAATATTTATCAGATGAAGATAAATACTGTGGGGGAAAATAGGGCACAGAAATAGGAAATGCAGTGCTTTTCAGTAGTTTAGTCAAGCAGAAGGTCTCTGAATAGGTCATATTTAAGCAGACATTTGAAGAAAATAAAGAAGTAAATATTTGTGTATCTAGAGAAAGAGTTTTCTGGGGAAAAAACGGATATAGGAGCCCTAATGTGGGCATTTACTTTTATGTTTGAGAAGTAGCAAGGATGTCTATATCCTTAAATCAGACTGGATTAGGAAAGTAGATAAGATAGCCAGGGTGGACTCTTCCTCTCTTAAATCCTTTTCTATACTTGATTTTTTTTGTCTCTTACAGGCCATACATAACTCAATTTTATTCTGTTATGCATGTTTTGTTACTTGTATTTTGAAAGTTCTGCTTCTTTTTCTAAAATTAAAGAGCCATTTTTATATTTTGCATTTTTTGATCAAAACTTTGTTACTATAATTCATTTTTGTACCTTTTATAATTAGAATATACATCAGAGGAATGCTTTAAATAAAACCATGCATCTCAGTGAATTATCACAAACCTGAGCAACTTTTATATTTATTTTGTTTGTTATAGTTTATTGTCATTACTATGAATGATGCTGTAAATGCTCATAGTATTTTATTTAATATACAACAATTTATCCATTCAGTTGGTGAACATTTACACTTTTTCCATTTTGGGGTGTTAGAGACAATGCTGCTATAAGGAACATTGTTCATGTCCTTTGTATGTATGTTTGACTTGGATAAATATCTAGAAGTAGTAGTGCTCAGAGGTTATATGTGTGCCTTTAAATACTGTAAAACTATTTTACAAAGTGGCTTTACTACCCACTAGTAGACTGTATAGATTGAGATTACTTCACAACCTCACTAGAAGTTTAAGTCTCTGTAGTAGCCATTTTTGTTGAGATAAGATGTACTTTACTGTGTTTTAATTTACACTTTTTCAATGAGTAGTGTCATTGAACCCCTTTTCATATGTTTACTGAACATATGAATAGCCAGTGCTGTATGCCTTTAAGTACGTTGCCTATTTGGTAGCAACGTTGAATTTTTAATTGCAGGTTGTTTTAGATCAAAGTTTTTTTTTTATTATATGTGCAATAAGTGTCTTCTATGCTTTGACTTTTCACCTCTTAATGGAATTTTTAAAATTTATTTTACTTTATTTGTAATTTTTTAAATTGACATAATACTGCATTGTGACTCGTTTTAGGGGTGCATCATTATAAATCAACATCTGTATATAGTACATTAAGTTCACTAAAAGTTCATTTCTTAACTTCAGCATATAATTCACACCCCCTTTTATTGTTTCTTTGTTTACATTACTATGATTCTAAAAGTGTCTTTGTTTGATTCAACTCATTTGTTGGCTTCCCTATATGAGTGATATCATATGACGTGTGTCTTTCTCCTCCTGACTTATTTCACTAAGCAGAGTATCCTGTAGGTTATTTGTATGGTTGCAAGTGATAGAATTTCATCACTTTTTATAGTTAGTAGTATTCCAACATGTGTGTGTGTGTGTCCATTTTTCTGTTAGAGAGTACTTGAATTGTTTCCAGTGTTAAGTTATTATAAATAATGCCTCAATAAAGGTGGGAGTAATATATCACTACTTTGAATTAGTGTTTTGGTATTTTAGGGATAAATACTAAGAAGTGTGATAACTGGATCATATGGCATTTTTATTTTTATTTTTCTCAGCAATCTGCGTACTGTCTTCCATAATGGCTGCACCAATTTACATTCCCACCGACAGTATACAAGGTTTTTCCTCTGCATATCCTTTCCAACATTTGTTGTTTCTTGATTTTTGGATAATGTCCATTCTCACAGGTGTGAAATGATATTATTGTTGTTTTGATTTCATTTCCCTAATAATAAGAGGTGACAAACATCTTTTCATGTGCCTCATGGCCATCTGTATGTCTTCTTTGAAGAAGTGTCTATTCAGACCAAAATTTTTAATTTCAGGGTACTCCAACTTATTGGTCTTTTCATTTTGTTTAGTGCTTTTGGATTTAAGAAGTCTTTTTCTAACCCCAGACTATCAAAATAACTCTCCTATATCATCTTCCAGTTATTGTGTTTTCCTATCTTTCACATTTCTACGTGGAACTAATATTTTGTAATTCTTATGAGATAGTAATCCATTTATTTTTTCACAGATGGATATTCAATTGACTTAACACCATTTTTTGAAAAGAGTTCCCCCCTCTGCTCTATACATAGCATATTATTGAAGACTTAATGAATAGCTCTCTTTCTTTTTTTAAAAAATTTTTTAAAGGAAAGGTGTAGGCAGGAAGGAAGGTAGAGAGAAGGGAGAAGACGCTTCCTTATTTTATTTAGTTGTTCACATTGGTTTCCTCCCCTGGGCTCTGGATTTGAACCCAGGGGTATGTAGCTTGCTCCTTTGGAGACAATTGACCTAACTGCTGCTCCACCAGGGCACACCAGAAGAGCTTATATTCTTTAGTTTAAAGCAAATGTGGTACGTTTAGCAGCTTTCTTATTGTTGGCATTGTTACCTGGATATTGTTAAGCCTTAACCTGAATCATTATTGAGTAAGCATATTGGGTGGTTATATCTTGGTGGTCCTCCCCATTCATGTGTTGCTTTTATCCGCAGTGACTGATTATTTCACTTTCTCATTCCTTTCATCTCTCTAATTGGTAACAGTAAAGGTAAATAAAATGCTTCCACTTCTTTTTCTTTTCCTTATATTTACATTTCAGTTTCTTTGATTGACTTTCAAGACCCTCATTTTTATATCCTGAGCCAGAAAATCTCAGCTTTTTCTTACAGTATTTCTATTTTCCCCTCCTGTACTCCTTGAAGTTTCTACTGTCTTCTGTTTTCATCCCTGAGATGGCACATACCATATACTAATTATGATTAATATTATAGATATTATATTTGGGAGTTTTGTAAGGTCTCTAATGAATTGCATATTCTTGAAGTCATCTTCACATTTCTACTACATAGCGTAGTATTTTAGTATTTGGCAGTGGTAGTTGGACAAGTGGATGAATGAAGGAATTGGACTTGAAGAAAGCTCTGCATGTGATCTTACATGTTTGCCCTTCATTTCTGACTAAGTTACATATCTCAAGGTATCTAGGGTGCTTGCATTTTAGTGATGAGAATCAGGATTATACATTGAAGCTTTTAAGAAGTGTAGTAGTAAAATTTTCTTTCGTAGAACCCGATTATAAATCATGACTTGTTTCTGTTTTTTGGTATGCTTTTTTTCTTTTTATAATATATTTTTTAGCTTGTAACGATGACAATTTTTGATATTTTCAAATACTTAATAGGATAAACTCAAAATTGGAGTACTTTTTAAAAAATAATAAAGGTAAATGTTATTAATCAATTTTGGATTATTATTACAACTATAATTAATGCGTTAAATTGTTTTTAAACTCTCATCTTCTTTTTTTTTTCTAATAGGACTTCTTTCTTGTTAGACATGAGTTGGCCATAATGAGACTAGCTGCTTTTATGGGCATTACTATGTTAGTTGGAATAACTGGACTCTTTTATACTCAACTAATTGGCATCATCACAGTAAGTATATTTTTAATCTAAAGAAATATATTTATACATATATGAATATATTCCCTAAATATGAATGTAATTCAAAAAAGTTACAAGAAAGTCTAGAAATTAGAGAAAATTACATATATTTATTTATATTTTCTCATTTCCATATGCCTGTGTAATTATAAGTGTTTTTATCTTTTAAGCCATTCTAATGATGTAGACATTCAAATAACTTTTATCTTAAGGTAGTTATCAGTGTACAGTGTACATGCAGTTTTTTATCCTGCTTTAAAATTAGCATAACATTTTTATATACCCATAGACTTTTCATTCATAGCATTTAATAGATGCACATACTCGTTTAGTGACTATATCATATTTTAATTAACTACTTTCCTATTGATCATCTAATATGCTGTTTTTTTTTCTATACTACAAATAACATTACTTGTGCATCTCTTTTTCCTCTTTAAACTATTTAAGGTAAATTCTTCGAAATGGATTTGCAGATAGAAATGTTTTATTATTAAATCTTTTTTATTTTGCAAATATTTATTAGCCAAACGGGATTTATCAAAACAGAAAAAAAATCAAAAGTGAGAAAAATCACTTCGAATAAGAAGTTTCAAATTCGGCAGTCCACTTCATTGTAAAAAATGTAGAGTAGTAAGCCAGTAGGCGGCGAGTAAGTTGGTATAACCTTTTTAAAGGACAAATTGTTATTGCTATCACAATTTAAAATGCCTTAGCCTTTTGGTCAACCACTACAAATGTATAGCGATTGTCTATCACATGTTAAATAAACATGTATGTTTAAAAATTCCGTTTTTATGTTGTGTAGAATATATGTAGCATGTATGAAAGCAGTCTTTATGAGACTACATATAGTGAAAAAAGGGTATAGTAAGAAAAAAATGCATCGTAACTCATTATAAATAAAATGTATACTGGCATAAGAATAGATATATCAAAAATCCAGTAGAATTGAGAATCTAGAAATACACACGTTATCTATGGTCAACTGATTTTCAGTAAGAATGTCAAGACTATTCAGTGTGGGGAAGAGTAGTCTTTTTAGCAAATTATTCTGGGACAACTAGATGTTCACATTCAAAATAATGAAGTCGTATTCTTTCCTCATACCATCTACATAACTCATTGTCCTATACTACAAATTGTTTATCCATTCTGTTGATAGACAACAGGTTTGGTTCCAGTTTTTTGTCAATTTTGATAAAACTGCTATGACATTCTTGTTCATATCTCTTTGTAAAAACATGTTTTCATTTACTTGGGTAAATACCTAATGGTTAGGTCACTTGAGAGTTTTTGTAGGTTTGTTGTTTATTTCAAAAGAAACTGCAAGACATTTCTGAAGTGATTGTACCATCTTGCTCTCCCTCCAGCAATGTATGATAATTCTAGCTGCTCTACAGTCTCTTCAACAGTTGGTTTTTGTCAGTTTTTTAAAATGTAGCTATTCTGGTAGGTTTTGATAATATTTCACCATTTTGATTTCTTTTCATTTATAGCTAATGATATTGAACACTTCTTTGTGTGCTTATAGGATCTTTTTATAATGACTTTTCTTATTATTCAGCTTGACATATTCTCTAATATCTTTGCAGTTTCTCTAATGATGATGATAAATAAGAGGATATTGATAATAATGCCAAGGATGACAGTAGATCTTCCTCTAAAATCTTTTTTCCTACTTTTACACTAATTCATAATTACATTAAGACCTGTCAATAGTCATGTGAAAGTTGTCAGGTTGTGCTTGTATTTTTTTAATTTCCACTTCTGAATTTACCAAATTTATTTCACACGCATACCTATATCTCCTGGAACAGGAAATCTCTAATTTCCCCCATTTCTTAGGATTAATTATTGGTAAATGATATTGGGGAGCATTGCTGCAGAGAGTTCAGTTACTTCTGATGGTTGTTGACTTTAAAACTGAGTATAACAGTTTCCTTCTCACCTAGCAGCCCTAGTAGCTTCAGAGTGGGATTGACAGCAAAGTCTTCAAGACCTTTTAAGAATCACTGTAAGATTTTATCATAAACTTCTGAGTTGGACATAATAAGTAATTTATTTTTTGGTTTTTAAAATATGTTTAATTTATAATTTAAATGTTCTGTTCTAGTACCTCTTCTATACTACTAACATGTTAATATTAATTTTCAAATAGCACATTTTTTTGCTCTAAAATTTTATGGCACTTAATTGCATTAAGATGGGGATTGATTCTAATGTGATATTTCTGAAATTGAGTAGAAACCATTTTGTTAAATAATGCATTCCCCAAAAGTTTCATCTTTTTCTATATATATATTGTACCCTCTCAGAAAAATCTGTGCTGGAAAGGGTTGATGTCTATAGAAATGACAGTTCTTAACATTCAAATAAGTATTAAGAGAAAGAATATGTTTATTTGTTAGTTTACCCTTTAATCACTGTACTTCTTGAATCCAAGTATTTTGAAAAATTATAGTAAATTTTAATTCTTCTTACTTATACTTTCATAGGGAAAATGTAAGCACTACTCTTTATGTATTTAAAAATATTTTAATGGTTTCCAGAAGGCATTCCTCCCCATGCATTAAAGTTCTTTAAAGTTTACTTAAAGTTGCTATGTATTCAGTATTTAATTTTAAATATAATGATTTATTAGCATCTGATTAAAAAGTTCCTTCTCACCTAGCAGCCCTAGTAGCTAAAATTTTAAATTTAAAATGAAATTTTGCTTACTTTCTTCCTAAAAATGCTTACTGTTTTATTTTATGACAAAATTAAGATGACCTGAAGAGAATTTTAGGTTATATGTTTGTCGTGATCTGAATCCACGGGTCTTTCTTAACAGTGTTAAAGAAGTAATGAATTTTTCAAGTAGTATAAGAAAGAAAAGTGGAAGAAGGAATCATCATAAGTTTAGTCCTTTGACAGATGTTTTCCTCCTTTGCTTACCCCTGTACCCCAAAGACCAAGAGGCATTTTGGGAAAACACTGAGGAAATGAGTATCATTTCATTATAAAAATACATATTTATATAGCTTGAATATAGAACTTTAGACAGCAAACAAGTCAAATATCCTTTTATTTTTAGATTTAGATTTAAATTTTGAGGAAGCAATGTATCAATTTTTAGTAATTGACTCCATTTTTTGTTATTATTTGGAATAAATAAAGTATTTCTCTTTTATGTAAGAAACAAATACCTCATCTTTATGTTGAGAAAAGGTAACAAGATAATCATAGTAATAACAATATGATGTCATTTTAAATTGAACAAGAGCTGATTAACTGTGACCCAGATAAAATAATTAGAAATTACTTAAATTTAAAAATGGTGGATTTCTAATCTCATTTCCAGTTTAAAAGATCTCAGCACAACCAGATGTTTCTGTGGAACAAACTAATCTTAAACCCACTTTAGAGGATTATCTTTGATTATTTGTAGTTTTAATTTTAAATAGGATTTAAATACTGTGAGCATTTTTACTAAAATTAATATTGAAAAACATTTTCTCAGTAATTAGATAAACCTCAACAAAATTGACAGGGCACAAGGGGACTGGAGGTGGCAGGGAGGGAAGGGACCAAGGTGGCGGTAAGGACACTGGATCTGGTGGTGGGTATGGTGTGTGGTGACCATAGACTGAGAAGCAATTTCAATATTTTAAAATGAGTATAGCTTTATAGACAAAACAAATAATAATGAAATTGTTGTAAAAAGTGTTTTCTACGCATACTGCTTTAAACTATTTATTTAGAAAACATTATTATTATTCCTTAGAATGTACGTCTCTTTTTTTCTATTACTGAATGAAAGGATAGTGATATTGTTATTCATGTAATTGATGTTGTCAGAATTTCTTATTAGCGGTGGTTCACACACAGCCAAGAATAATGTCCGTTCTGATGAGTACCAGTACTAACAGTGCTGGGCGATTGTATTCGTCGTGTTTTCAGTCACTGGGCTTGGAGAGAGTTAATCAAGAAGCTCTGTAACAGCTGGTACAGCGCCTTCTGGTGAGGTTCTGACAGTGAGCTATTGTGTACCATGACACTGCTCTGACAGTTTATCTAAATTCTGTATACAAGCATTTTCGTTTTCTGGGCACCGTGGAGTTGATATAATAGCTTAAGCTTTTGATGGAGTCTCTGGAGCTTACTGCTTTTCTCTGTTATGGTGAGGTTGAGGGGTAGGAGGGGAAAATGTGTTTACTTGCAGTTTTGTAAAAGGCTTTAAATTCTCAAAGAAAGGGATTCTTCCATTTAGTCTCACAGGTACTATTGTTGGACTTTACTTGAATTACTAAACATAGCTTAATGCAGTGCTTTTCAAATTCAAAGGAAATATTTTTCTCCATAGATGCTGGTTTACGGTTACCTAAATAAATACAGAAAGAATCATAAATGCAGAAGTGACTTAATTTTAGCATGGATATCTTATGCAATGAAAAGTTGCATATCCTATGTTCAAATGTTAAATTAGTTTAATGAGATTTCTGTTAAGTAGCATTCTCATTAGTCAGACAGTTATTGAATATTTCTGACTTTTAATATACACAGTTATGTAGTCCTGAGATTATTGATCCTTAAGATTCTATTTTGTGAAGTATCCCACTGAATCAATGTGGCAAGATATTCACAATATCATAAATTATATTTGCTTTACTTAACTCCAAGCAGGGTTGCAAGTATGGGACTCTTTACTAAGTATGCTGGATGCAACTCCCATTCTATAAAGGAAACGCTGTACAGCATTTTGTTTACTCTTTTGAATTATATTTTTATTTAACAAAAACAAAAATGTATTCCTAATACAATATTTCCAATTATATGAAATATCTTCTCCATAATTTTTAAAAAACTAGAAAAATTGTTAAAATTTAAAATGTCATTTTTCATATGCTTTTACTGTCATATACTAATATTGGTTATAATATTTATTTGAATTTTTGATACAATAGAAATTAAAGGAATTAATTTAAATACATACTAAGTTACATTGTATAGTAATATCAAGGTATTTTTTTTTAAGTCTCTCCGCTCTTCAAAATAATTATGCATGGAGTTTGATTGCTCTTAAATATGAACATATTCCTGTGTGAAAATATATTTATATTGTGGCATCTCTTTGCTTAGGATAATAAAGTCCTTGGAAGTATTTATGATAAGATTAAAAATAATTTTAAAACAATCTCAATCTATTTCTACATTTTTTCAGTAAGAATAATACTTTTTAATTTTCTTAAAGTATTTCTATTTGCATGAGTGATTAAATAGATTTTGATGACAGTAAGGGAGCTAAACATTTATGTGTTTTTAATTGTAATTTCCCCCCAATATTTATTTTATTACCTCATTTTCTGAATTCACATGAATATTTAAGCTGACTTTAAAGCATTACAGGATTGGAGAAAACAGTAAACCTTATGTCTATAGTTAACTTGTAAATCTGCCACATGATTCATATGCTTCTCTCTGTCCCATTCTCTCAGTATATTACTTGGTCCCAAAATCTCAGCCACAGGGACATACTTGCCCATCTACTGATAACCACAATTCTTATTGAAAGTGTAACTTTATGTTAAAAATATGAGTAGTACAAATGGATTGTTGATTGAAAAACAATCTTTTAACTGTTCCAAGTATTAAATGTAGAGTTTATTTATACCATATTATTATATATAATCATTTTCTCTAACATCTCCGTAGTCCTGTATAGTTACTTTTAATATACTTGACTTTGCTTAGATTGTAAGTTCCTCAGTCCTAAGTAGTGTCATAAAAGGTACTTTGTTAAATTTTTGATAGATGAATAAATAAATGAATTATGGTTTAATGTATTTGACTTGTTTTTCAACTAGATTTTAAGCCCCTTGTGGACGTTGGCGTTTATCTATATAGTCTCCTTTAGTCCTTTTCATTCTTTCAGTACAAAAGCCACTCTTTTGTTTAAACATAATTTGTAGTTTATAGAAGGATATAATTGAGCTATTATATCTCCAAGCCCTCTCACAAGGTATTTGGTAGATGGTACAATAACAAGCTGAAAGTGCCATTTATTGAAGAATTATTAAGCACCTGAATGCATGTTAATTAATTTAGTCTTAACAAAAACCTATGAGGTAAGTAGTAGTGTCTGAAAATGGAAATGCTGAATCTTAGTAACTTTAGGTCCCTAAAATTTTTTTCATAAGAAAGTGGCTTGATGAAGAGAAGTATGGAAGGTATTCTGGAAAGAAATTTTCAGTGGCTGTAATTATAAGACCACCTGCCTTCTTACTTAGGTCCCTGATTGAGTAAATGTTTATATGAACTTCAGATCTCTAATGAAAGGTATAGCTGGACCACTGTTGGAAATGAATGAATATCTGACCATTTATCTCCAATGAGGACTACAGACTCAATAGTGGTAGTCGCGCAAACCAGGGTCATTGTTTTTACCTTTACACTCTGTGCATAACATACGTGGCAAGATGTTGATTGATGAGAATGAACTCAAAGTTGGATGAGTTAGCTGCATGGATTGTATCATCAGGCTATTCTAGTCCAAGAGGACTAGATTCTGTTTAACCAGGAAATGTCTGACTATAAATTTTTGTTCTTTGCCCCCTCTCAATTTTTCTAATAGGCAATAAATACCTCCCTCTCCCTTTCTGCTTGAAACTTTTCCTCTCATTACAGATATCAGCTTAATAGTAACAATACAGCTCTTTTTTATGGTGAAACAGTTTCTTAGAATGAACCTGAAAGAAAATTTTTTGGAGTAAGAACAATCATCAGGAGAAGATAAAATATTGGTTGATAAAATAAGTAATGCCTATATTTCTGTACATTTTTTGAACATTAAAACACAGTCAAGACATAAATACTTTCCTAGAAATAAGATACCCTAATTGTAGACAACAAATAATAAAACTTGTTTCTTATCTATCCTGAAAGAATTTTTTTTTGGTTAATCAAGTTTTATGCATAACCAAGAATTTATAAACTTATACTCCTTGAAGATAAGTTATTTTACTGTTGTTTTCTGATGGTCACTGAAAGTATTGTCTTTTATACTGAATGGAATTATGTGCACAAAAATCCATTTTGTTTTTTCTAAAGTAGTCCATACTTCCCTGCTTTATAAAACAAAACAAAAAGTACATTAAACATACTTTGGCACTTGAAAATAACCAGGATTTTCAACATTCCTATCAATAATAACTTCTCTTCACTTTTGCTCTTTCTGTTGTGCTTGTCAATATGATAGCATGTTAACTTGTGTTACTCTTAGTATGTTATATAAGTGCCAGTGTAAAAATTATATGACATGTTCAAATGCAAAAAGTACTTTTTTAAATAATGGTATTCTGATAGTTTCATTTGCATATTCATTGATAATTGAATTTAAAGATACTAGACTTTTAAAAAATTATCAAGAAAGTAAATGTAATAAAAGATTATATTTTAAATGAAGTGAGACTCTTGGAATATTCATGAAGTTTTATAATTGAATACATTTTGTGATGCACAGTGTAATTAATGTTGGTTTTATTTTCCCAAGGGAATTTCAGCATAATGTAGTTAATTTAAAATTCTTAGTACCCATGCATACTATTAATAGCGTCAGAATATTTTCTTTTAAAAACATCCTAAAATAAATATTAAATAAAATCCTGATAACTTTGTTATAGCTGAATACAATTTTTTAATTTTTAATAGGATACAACATCTATTGAAAAGATGTCAAACTGTTGTGAAGAAATGTAAGTATGAAAGTGAAGTCTGTGGTATTCTTATTCAAAAAATGGAAGCAGCTGACCACATTTGAAAAATGTGTGTGTAAAATAGAAAATATTATGATGACTTTTTCTTGGTGCCTTGTCTGAGGTCTGAACTAGACCAGCAGAACCTAGTCTCACAGTAGGGGGTCTTCTAGCCCAGATAGTTTTCAAACAAAATAAGTAACGATCATTTTTGTTTATCATCTAACTAAAATAAGTTAAATTATTTCTCCTGAAAGTACATCAAAAGAGATTTGCTACTGTGTTGTTGACACACATTCTGTTAATCCTGAGATTCTCCTCTGCTTCAAAAGTTGCCCTAGGTTGATTGACGACGCAGATACAATATCTGCTATCCAGTGTTAAAACTCAGCTGCACGCCGTAATGAAAGAAAAGCTGTGTTTGTGATGCTGGGACACAATTCATCAGAGTCCAGTAATGGATCCCCAGCCAACCTGTATTGTTTTAGCTGACTGAAGTGCACCATGGGAGTGCTGTCTTTCACTAATAATGCTGTCTTCTGTAGATCGAGGCCCCGAAAGCCATGGCAGCAGACCTTCTCAGAAGTTTTTGGCACTCGTTGGAAGATCCTGTGGTTTATTCCTTTCAGGCAGAGGCAACCACTGCGAATTCCCTACCACTTTGCCAATCACGTCTAAACAGATGGATGGTGGGCACAGATGGGTCCTCCATGCTGGAAATGCGTTACAGGTTTTCTGATAATAGAACTATGACAGTCTTCAAGTCAATTAAAATCCACCCACCAATCTTAGGCATCATAATGTGCCCCAGGCTTTATTTTAAAAGTGATCTTGATCCTGTTGTGGAACTAATACAAGATCTATATTTAAGTTTTAAAGCATGTTTACTTTCACATTAGGTTTCCACAGGGACTTCTTTAAATGCTTTTGTTATTAACTCAAAAGGCAGCGATTGGGATGAAATAATTGTACATAATTTCTTTTAGCACTGACAGTGTTACCGATTTTCCTTTATGGGAAATTTCAGATGTTTATTTAAATTTTTCACTAATTGGCACTACTAATCAAATCTGAATTTAATTCTTCAGGTTTTAGACTTGATAAATCTTGAATGTGAATTTTCTTTTTCAAAAGCAATTTGAAATATGTAATATTTCCTTTTTCATGTGCTGCGAACAAGAATTTTTAAAAAGCAGCATAGGACTGAACAGCAAGAAAAAATAAAACAGAAAAGGGCAGTGTTTTCTTAGAATAGTTTTCTAATATTTTCTCCAACAAAAATGAAACATCACTAAAATACAACACCAACTACCTACCATATTTTAAAGGAAAGATTAATTCCTTTTTCCACATTAAATTTTCCCTATACTATTGTAATTACTGGTTGTTGTTGAAATATTTGCTCCAAGGAGAAGTTTGTGACCAGTGGGCATGTATTCCTATTTTACCTTAAGATTTTGATGAGCAAAAAAGGGTAGAGAATTTGCAATAATTCCACAAATACCTTTTCTAGTGCAGTTGTATTAGAATGCGTATGTTTTTAAAATGCTAGTATATAACTAAATAGTGTTTAATGTATAGTATAAAGAGGAATATTGTGCTTTTGAAAATACATACATATATATATACTTTTTACTTTTATTTACCTACTAGTAAATTGCAATTTACATAATGAGGGTTTATATATAATAAATACTTGTCAATTAATATTGAAATTTTATTTATAGCAAGTTACTAGTAAAATTAACTACTTGTGTAATTATAATCACCAAATTGAAATTAAATTTGAATTGGCCACCTCTAATTTTGATTGAGAGACCTTTTATTAGTAGCCAATGTTAGGAAATGACCTGAAAATACAAAATACAGCTATGTATATTTATCTTAGCATTATACAAATTAAATTACTAATAGTAATGGTCTCTTCGAACACATAGAACCGTTGTGTGAAAAGACATTTAGCATGCTTTGAAAAAATATAGCTTTAAATTTTTTCCATTAGAATACTGCAAAATCCATATATCTTTTTAAAAAAATTATGCAATCATAGTCTTTCCCTTGAGAGATTTGAAGGGGTCTGCTGTTCTTGGAGCACATCGATATTTTCCTTTTAGATTTGATAGTAAGGAGTCTTACCTGAAAAATCATGAAACAAGATTATCATTGTCAGCCAATGAATTGTACTGTATTCACTTCTTTCAGAAATTGTAAATATCTTCTAAAATAATAGAATAAGCTCTTCCCAGAGATATAAGTACCATGTTTTCACATTCTGATTATAATGCTTTATTATTTAATAAAGTGGTAGATGAAAATATTTATTGGTGCTGAATAGATGCATAGTAAATTTAACATGAGAATTATATTTATAGAGCTTTGAACCACAAAGGAAATGTGTTCATGTCAGCCAAATGGGTTGGGTTTTATGAAGCTAGCATAGTTACCAGATTTGACCTGATGACAGAACTGTTATAGGATGTAATATATAGATAATGTAGATAGATCAGCTGAATGCCTTATGCTGTATACATTCCTTTCAAATGAAGACATCAAGAAAATAGCAAAGTCAAGTGAAGAACCCATAAAGAGCTTTATGGACTTCATATAGTAGCAGTAGCTACCTTGAAAGGTTTTAGGGCAGTACTTAGTACTAATCTCTGCTTCAGTAGTGAGAACCAGAGGTGGTTTCTTTTCCAGTCTGATGCTTTTTGGTTTTGTTTTTTCTTAGACTTGCTACTTCTAGGGCACAATCTCTTCCTTTCTCTTTACCTTTCCTGGTCCTGATCTAGACCTGATTCCTTTAAGATTACTGGAATACAAATTAACATACTAGGCCAGGCATATTTTATTTTGTTTGAATAACAGTAATGCTACATATAAATATATGTAAGAATCTAAATTAAAGTCAATCTATATATACTTATACTGTAATTTTCACTATTACCAAATTAGCACTTCCCACTGGGTTTTGTCATTTTTGTTAGACAACTTGAGAGAAACCAACTGGCTGTTTCCTAAGCAGAGCATCAACTATGGTGTTCTCTCTGCGCCCTCTTTTGGCTAATCGATGTAAATATATTGGCTCTAGAGCTTTACTATCCCACAAGTAAACTGTATAGCCAAATTCTGATTATGTCAGAGGCACTAACTTAGGGGGATTGTATGTTCAAAAATGTAAAACTTCATTAAAATGAATGTGTTATGATGTCAGCATAGAGTTCATACAAATATTATTACTTCACTTGTGTATATTTTTGCTATCAATCATAAATTTATATCATCAGGATAAACAAATATAAATCATTTCATGAATTTTGTCTTAAACTGTGACAAATTAGATCCTTAGAATTAGAACATTACATTAAAATACCAATTTGTTACAAAACACAAAATGTATTGTAGTTACAATGGCAATATCTAAAAATACATTTAGTTTTTTTAAAATCTTGGTTTTGGAATGATTTTTATGACTTGCATTAAAATAATAAGAGATTAATAATTCTTTCTATACTTTTTTTTCTTCATTCTTTTTAAACTTTCCTAGTCAGATTTATAGCTGTAGTTTTAGTAACCAAGCTATTCTGTGTTCTGCGTAACTATGAAAATAATATTGTTAGCATTAGAAAATAATTATGAGTAGTGATTATGAGATTACTGATGTAAACTATTTGTTACTTGAAGTATTTCTTTGTAAACAGTCCATTTTATTTTCGTCGAAAAATATGTTAAAGGATATTTTACATAAGCTAAGTCATTTATTGAGCCTCTAAAAATGAAAGATTTTTACCTAAATTTTGTAAGTTATATATCTTAAACAGTTATATTTGTTGTTCTTTTCAGCAAATGAAAATATTTATGGACTAAAGATTATAGGCAAAAATGGACAGAGTTCAGAATCCCCCAACTTTAGTCATTCCGTTAAACCTTATAACCAAGTCTCACAGCTTAACAATGTTTCAGTATAAGGAAAATACTATTTTGCTTAAGAATTGTATTAAGACTATTTGTGGTTAACATAAGATATAACTATTTAGAATTGTAACATAGTCATCTCTTTAAACACAAACTTAGTTTATTTTTAATAGTAATAGAACTTAAGTATACATAAAGTATGGTATAAGAAATAAGTTAAAACTTGTCAAAAATCAACATCAGTGAATTTCTGCTAATGATTAATTTTTCACTAAGGATGGTGGCTAATTATACCCACTCTTTATGAGGCTTTCTTAAGTCACGGCCATACAATCATCAGTTGAGATACACACAAGTAATATGTTTTACCTCAAGGGGTATAGTCATTCTGAATGTTAATCAAGAAGACTTAAGTTAGGACAGTACTTCTTCTATCCAGGAAGTGTCAGATAATTTAGATTATAGTCACACAATTTTTTGTGTTAGATTATGGGTCAGTTCTTAGTGTCCTCAACATGTTGCTATAAAATGTGTCTACCCATGGTTTACAATGTTAATATTAATTAACAGAGCTGCTAGTTTCTGCCTGCACTTGCCTGTTGTTCATCATGTATGAATAGCTCAAGTTTTAAACTACAGCTGTTTCATTAAGTAAGTTTTTGACTTGACCTCTAATGTACTTATATATATCTAGTTTATTTGGTCAAGTTTACCTTTACAAACATTAGCTTACGATTGGTTATATGTATTAGGTTTTGTTACCCAAGTCTGCTACTGTTTTCAAAATTGTATGTGTTAGAAAGTATAGTTAGTAAGTCATGTACATTTAGTATGTTCTACTTGCTAGTATTATTAACTATACTGTATTATTAATGAACAAATGTTTGATTTAATGTCCACATTTATTACTTTCTATTCTAGGACTAATCCTCTGAATATACCTATAAAATCACGAATTTCGTTGTTATCTATTTAGCCATTCTCAGTTGAATTCTAGGACATTCTACAGTGTAATGAAAGAACATAACAGAACCATCTTGCTTGAGGTGTTTTGAAGCATTATTCTATTTATCTATTTAACATTTCAGCTGCCTTTGGATGATGATGGTTTAACTTCAGAAAGGTGTTTTCTCTCCCATATTCTATCATTATCATTGTGCTATTTTTAACAATAAAATTGTCTGCATTTCTGTTCTTCAGATATTGCAGTTCTGCCTGCTAGTGCTGATTTGAAACAGAAATAATAATGTTGAAAAATTTAAAGTCATTGGTATTTCCAGTATTTTCCATTATGGTTGTATTTTTACTATTATGTCCTTTTCTCCTTGCCCACTATAGTCAATAGGTACAAATGAGTAGTGAGTAGCCAAAATGTTATATAAAGAGACTAGAAGAACTTTGTAAGATGGCAAGGAGGTTAGATAAAGAGTGGATAATCAGCATCTCCAAAGCAGGGTTGACTGGATAAAGTTACTGTGACATCAGAAAATCCTCCTTGCTACAGTTGTTGTAGACTTTTTTTCTTGTTAATATCATTTAACTCTTAAGAGTTGTTAATAATTGTAAGCATTTAGCTTGAGTTGTTTTATTCAAGGAATTTATATGGATGATTCTCTTCAGCGGGTCAAGCGGGTCAAATGTTTTTGCAAGATTATCTAACATTTCAAAAATTGTAATTTTGTAGTGTTTGCTTACATGAAATGTTAAGAATAATGTTAAAGGTGCAACTATTTAGTACTGAGGAGAATGAATGGATTGCCCATAATTTGAAAAGCTCATAGTTTCACCAGAGGACAATATCAACAATTTGTATCCCTGTAACAATTGGTCTGTTTTGGAACTCTTGATACTTTGAAAGTCTCAATATCTCTTGGTATTGTGATTACGTGCAACATATAATGTCGTGCTTGCCAGAGTTTAACACTCGAATCTTCTGGGTATTGATAGCTTTATATATAAACAAAGGTGGACAAACAGGAACAACAAAAGATAACGTCTCTTTTGTGGCTTTGCTTCCCTGTTTGACTTAGTGCAGGGTTTAGTTGCGTACACTGTAAACTAAAGGGAAAGCTTGTCTGCATATGACAAAGCACGGTATTCTTGTCAGTATGCACTGAATGATACTTTCAACTACTGGTGCCTGAAGTTTTACAACCTCAACAACTAAAACATCCTGGTGCTACTCACTTTGGCATTGAGTGACATTTTTAATTCTGGTACCAAAGAGTTCATTTTCTTTTTGGTAGACTGAGAATTTGCTTACATCCTAATGCTCATAAAGTATAATTTAATGCAATGGTGAATTTTGATTAATATATCTTAGTTTTTTCATACTGTTGCCTCAATTTAATTAGTTTTAAATGTCTTACATTTGGAATTTTTTAGCTAGCATTTAATATGGCTTTTCATTTTGTTTTTTAATGTAGCTTGGGTACTTCAAAAAGTAGCTCAATAGTTTCAACTTACAAAAGATAATTGAAGCATTTCGCACAAGATTTTTTATTTCATTTTATTTTTTTTGTTGTTGTTTTATAAATGAGAAACAATAACTTTTTTTATTTCTATAAATAAAATTGATAGCTCATCCAGCCTTTTTAATGAATACTGAAACAGAATGCTAAAATCAAATTAAGGGCCCATTCTAATTACAGATAATTCTGTGTGTGTGTGTGTGTGTGTGTGTGTGTGCGTGCGTGCGTGTGTGTATATAAAATCTTTAGTGGCATTAAGAATTATATTGCCATTTGTTTATTACCAAATAAAGATAAAGTTAAAGAATACTTTAGAAATAGACATGTGTAATCTTTCCCAAGAAAAAATGCAAATATATCTTGATACACAAAACTACTAATGGAAAATTGAACTTAATAAAAAATTAAAGTCTCAATGTTGTTATTCATTTTACATAAAAGAGTTAGATTTTTTAAAATAACTAATTCTGCTTAGTGACTTATTTTATTAAAAAAATTGAAGGAAGTACTGTTTAGAAGCACTTGTAGTTGTCCCAGTGTAACACTGATAAAAATGCTCTATGGTTTTCTTGTTTTTTCCTACCAACTTTCAGAACTCTCATTTAGTGTCTTTTAAATACTGTGGTTGAAATGATTAAAAAATATAACAAGAATGTAACAGAAAAGTTGGCAATCACAGTTGGGAATGTTTTGCTTTATTATCAACTAAAATCAATCTCTCCTTGAATGCAGATATAGTATATGATTTTGCAGTATATTCTGAATGGAAAAAATCAGTTGTGAAACTTATGTGAAATGTGCTTAGAATCATCATGTATATGTCATTAGAGGTAAAAGCAAAATTTGCTTGAAAACAAAATGGTACAAAACAACATTATGCCTCTAATCTGCCAGTGATATGTTGCCTGGATTTTTGTTGCCTCAATATTGATTCTGAGTTACTTGGTTTGCTTATATATTGTCTGATTATTATTTAAATTGATGTAGCTAAATATAGTTATTTGTTCAGATTATTGGGTAGTAGAGAATTCACCACTATCCTCTGTCCTAGAGATGACTATTCATAGAGGGAATTATGCTTAGTGTGAGATAAGCCAGAAGGAAGGGAAAGACACCATATGATTTTACTCATATATGATCTGTAGAGAAACTAGATAAACAAATGAACTAAATCAGAGAAAAATAGAATTTTATTTTATAGAACCAAATTAATTATTACTAGAAAAGGAGGAGGTGGGGCAGGTTGGGTAAAGGGATCAATTACATGGTGAAGGAAGGACTGGACTTGTGTTGGTAAACTTATTGTATTACATAGATACTGATTTACAGTGATGCATGTCTTAAACCTACAGTGTTATGATGTAATTCTTCCACAATGAAATTAATTTTTTAAAAGAAATTCTGCTTTATCACCAGTAGAATAAAACATCTAAGTGATACTATAGGAAGAATTTGCACCATTGTCAGAGATACTCAGGCAAATCAGTTACCAGTCTGACACAGAGAACTGAACAGGCTCTTGGAAAGACAGATGATAATGCAATATGAGCTTTAGGACCCTGGAATTAGTCTTTTTAAAAAATCTGACTGGCAAGTTTAACAAATTGCCAAAGTGTGCTGTTTTGAGACCCCCTAAATTTTATGTCAACCTCAAATTGTTTCTAAATAAAAAATGTAATGGTGTGTTTCAAGTGCCATATGAAGATCCTGTTTTTTATATTTGTCAGGCATTTTTACATTGCACATGTTTAAATTGGAGTGCTATTCCTTGCATTGTCTGCTATTTTACCTTGTCTGTTTTCCTATGAGCATTTAAAGAAAATCTTCACTAGCAATCCTTGTGCTAATGGTAATAAGGAAAATAGTTGTGAGATAAAAGGGAGGAAAATGGCAAGTGGGAACCATGTATACGAGATATAATTGCTTATATGAAAAGTCTGCACTGGTTCTTAAAGTGAAAAACCATATATGTAGCTTAAGAACAATGTTTTGTTTTTAATTTATTTCAGTGATTTAGTTTTTATTCATGTAATATTTCTATTTTTTGCAGATTGTTTAATTTAAATTGTGAAATTTTTACTTCTCTTGAAATGTATTATGTACTGTATTTTTAGAAACATTATTTTTAAATAAATATTTTTTAAAGACATAGGACTGTTTTTCTCCTCCCACCTCTTTGTTAAAATCAACCTAAGTTCTAGCTTTCAGTGCCACCAGTGTGATAGGTCACTTAGCTTAATACAATTTAGATGATTATTCATAATTAGTAACCTTAGGGTATTGTTCTGCAATAATCACAGAATTCACTACAGAATTCAAGAAGAGCTAGGTTTGCATACAATGGTTAAAATTTTAAAAATTTAGTTAAACATATTTTTGTCTTAGAAATTGACACAGGTGGTCATATTCAGTTACCTAATTTATTTAACATTTATTGTGCCAAATACATTTATAGACAAATTTTTCTTTTAGGAATAATTTACATAGAGCAAAATGCATATTTTAGTCTGTGTCTAGGCATTATTTTAGATCAAATGATACTGAATTACTTTCCTCTTACGGAGTTTAATTTTGAAAAAGTCTTTATTGAAAAATTTCCTGAGTCTCAACTAATGATATTACATGTATATGCAAGAAGCCAATTATGGAGAAGTTTATGTTAGTATAAATCAGAAATATGTTCTGAAAAGACAAATCAATGTGTTTTAGGAACACTGAAGTAGAAACTTCCCTGAGATTGAAAGATAGGGGCTTAATTTTATTTTTAAGTTCCTTAAATTTGTGTTATTAGAAAAAGTAATGTTGATAAATATTCTAGTTTAATAGATAAATGACTTGGCAGGGTTGCAGATAAAATAGAATTTGCCACATAGGTAAATCAAACAACTTGCTGCATTCTGAAACACTCCAGGATTTTAAAAATAATCTTGTTCCTTTTTTAAGTTTCCTTTGCTTGGATTCTAAGCAGCATTTACCATTGCTTTCTTTACCTTGTCCCGCTCTGCCTCCCTCCCTCCCTCCTGCCTCCCTCCCTCCTACCTTTCCTCCTTCCCTTTCACTCTCCCCTCCTTCCTTTTATTTTCTTGGCAGTATCATGCTTTAGATTGATTTCTTAGTGTTGATAAAATACAATTCTCAAATTTTTTAGTTGGAGTGCTCTTACATTCATAAAAACTGTTGCAAGCACAATTTGTTTTTGCTTATGTAGGTTGTCTTAGTATTGACTATATTAGAAATTACTGCAAAATGTTTTAAATGCTTATTCATTTAAAAATAAAAAGCTCACTGCATCCTAATATCTATCTGTATATCAAGACAGAGAGTGAGTGAGAGAGACCCATGACTACTTTTGTTCGTTTGTTTTTGCAAAGCTCTTCAATATCTGCCTTTATGAAAGTTTGGATTCTCTTGCTGCTTCTGCATTCTATCTATTGCATTGCTATTCTGGTTAAGTGTCTGGATAAATCGAGTATCATGCAAATAATGCAGTTGGAAAATAGGAATATTTCAATCGTCTTTTCAAGTAAATGGGTCTTCTTTGATGTCACACAAGAAGTCAACAATTAATGGTTTCTTAATATTTAGTTGTAATATAGACCAGAAAATACCAAGAAACTTTCAAAATCTTTTGCACTAAAATCCATTAGTTGCTTTTTCACTTTGGAAACGTCTCTTAGTCCTTACCTGATTTTATGACATTTGAGAAATTATTGGAGTAATGCAGATCTTTCAAGTGTTGAAATATTTTAGAAATTAAAAAATTGTTATCACTAATTTGTTAGAAAAGTAAGTACTGAAAATTTAGGAAACTCATAATGACACATAATATTCTCCAAAATTCTATTGTTTGTTTGAAAACAAAATTTTGTCATTGGTAGCCACATCCTGTCAGTGGTTTTTCTTCAAATGACAGACTCGCTTGTTTTTGAGAAAATATTGCCAAGTAATAGTGTGTAAAATCATAGTTTGTTGGTGAAAAATGGTGTTCTGTGAATAAAGTGGTTAGTTCAGCTTGCAACTCACACAGTTGCATATGGTCTGTTGCTCAAGAATACACAATCATACCTTAGAATGCAACTGAAGTGCTGTAAATGTGACTACCATGTGATCAACAGAATACTTAAAATATATTTGGAGATCAAGATTTAATAAAATGAATCATTTTTACTGCTTTATCAAGGACATTATTGTCTTCTAAACTGAAATTTGTTTGACTCTAGTTAATTGGGCTCCATTTGAGTAGAAAACAATGGGGAAAGTTTGGGAAGAATATTAACTATTTCAGACTCAGGTTTCTTTATATTCGATAAGTGAGAAATTTTAACTATTAAAAAATATCTGTGTATTTCTGCTTTTGAAGTACTAAACATATAACATCCTTGAAGAGTTACATGTCGTATCACAGACAAACCCCAAAATGCATGATAGTATTATAATTCAGCAAAGATCATTTGAGAATGCCCCCAGATACAGTAGATGAACAAATACACACAAATGTTGTCTTAGACTGACCAATTATCCACATGAGCAGCAATTATATTAGCATGCAAGGGCAATTGGAGGGAAAATTGGACCCTGTGGACATCCAGCTGAGCAAACAGGATTGAGGAAGGATAGAGGATGTGTATTAACTTGAAAAAAATCTAAGCTTACTTAAAAAAATATTTGTATCAGTCACTACATTTTTTATATGTCCTCTGGTTGCCTAGTATTTTTCAAATTAGCACTCTTTTCCAAACAAAAATCTCTTCTGCTTAAAGATCAAACTCCCAAATAGCAAGATGTTTTACTTATAAAAGAAAAAAAAAAAGCCAGAATAATTCAGGAAACAGGGAACTTGGAATATATAAATCTAAACATTCATATGCTATTATAGATATGCACTTAAATTTGTTATTGTTGTTCAGTTGTGAAATGGTCTGGATGATATTTACCCTTAACACTGGCATTACTTTTTGGAACAAGAAATAGTCTCTACCTTTGATGATTCTTGGAGAAGACTGAATGCGGATCTAATATGATATGAAGGCTTTATATTTCTACATTGAAACTATGGGTAAGTAATCCTTATTCATCAAAATAAGTAATGACCATCGAGTTAATTAAATTTGTGTGTTCTGTAGCTCTAGGGCAAATATTCTCTTTCCATTGAGCAGGTTTTTGTTTAGTTTTTAGTTTTTATTTTTTAAAGGAAAGGTGCAGACAGGAATAAAGGTGAGAGGCAAGTAGGCAGAGAGAGGAGAAAAAAAAGCATTTTATTTTTATTTGATTTAGCTGTCATCTTGGTTTCCTGTCCAGGCCCTGGAACTTGAACTGGGTACCTTGGGATGTATGTGGACTGAGCTGCAGTGGATTAACCTAGTAGGCCATCAGGCGTGCCCTGTTTGTTTATTTACAGAGGAAAAGTGCAGGCAGGAATGAAATTGAGTAGGCAGGCAGAGAGAAAAGGAAGAAGCATTTATTTATTTTGCTTTGTTCTTCATCTTGGTTGTTCCTTTGACCCCAGATTGTGACCCTGGGTCATTAGGTTGTATATGGACTGCAGACTGGAAGCCATGAACTTAACCTCTAAGCCATCAGAGTTTGCCAAGCAGGTTTGTGTTTTAATGGTAACTAGAAGCAACCAATATCAAACTTTTCAGATAATTTATATGTGTTATAATGATGCCTGATTTAGAGCGTTCTTGAATGTTTGAAAGAATATCAGATAATCTCAACACAGAAGTCCTCACAATGTAGAAAATATCAGTTCATCCATATAATACTGTAAAGTGCTCTAATTCTTGCCATTTATTTTTAATGTGCATTGTTACACTTGAAAATTAAATAACTTGATTATTATTACACTAGTAGGTAAAGTATAAGAGAGCCTCTAGTGATCTCTATTTCCTGTTATTCATACTCTCATAGATTATTTTTTTCTTCTCCCTCAAAGGAAGTAAGCACTTTTAAATTTGGAATGTGTCATTCCCATTCATTTTCATTCTTGTGTAAACATGAGAATATATTTATTATTTGATCAATTTTTATGTAAACAAACCTCCCCACTGTAGTCCTTGTGTTCCATCCCTGCTAATTTTGTTTTCTTTCTAACATTATCACCATGTAGAACAAAATGTGAAAAATCCCTTCCTACTATCTTCCCCGTATGTAGCTACTAGCAATAATTTAGTGTGCACAATTCCACTCTTCACACATTTCTTATATTAAGCACACATAAAATTTTCACATATGATATATGACATATTTCTCACATATGATGTGAAAAACATAATACATATATATCCTTGTTGAATTTCATATATAATTAATTCTCTATTGGTAAAATATATATACACGTGTGTGTATCCTTTTTGAATTTATATATAATGAATTATATATTGGTGAAATATATATACATGTGTATATATATATAAATATATATTTTTGTTCAATGTTAGTAGCTCATATATCTGTATTTTCTGGATTTTAAAGCTTATGTAATATGTTTCTAAATTGTAGTCAGTTTGTTTTTCTTTGTGGTGATTGATGCTGTCACTAGTGCTGTATAATAAATCACCCCAAACTTAATGACATAAAACAATCAATCTCTCTCTGTTTTTTTTTTTTTTTTTTTTTTTTTAAGATAAGGTATAGGTAGGAATGAAAGCAGGCAGACTGGTAAAAAGAGAGAGAAGGAAGAGGCACTTTATTTATTTTATTTAGTCATTCATCTTGTTTTTTTCTCCAGCCCTGGGTCTTGAACTCCAGTCGTCGTGATATATGACCTCAGTTCTTGGCTAAGGCAGCTGACCAAACCACTCTTCTACCGGGGCACACCCCAACCATTTTTTCATGGTCACAGATTCTGTCAGGAACTGAGAGAGGACACAGCAGCTTTTCTCCATTCCATAGTATCTGGGTCTTCAGCTAGAAAGACTTGACGATGGTGACAGTCTGTTACTAGAGACTATAGCCCATTAATGCTTATGTGATATACACCACATATCTGACTATTGATTCTGGCTTTAGCTGGGGCTGGTCATCCAGAACACCTGCAATGACCTTTATCTCTACTTGGGCTTCCCTGCAGCATGGTGGCTGGGTTCCAGAAAAGAATAGCCCAAAGAACCAGAAGCTCTTTCACCTTCTGTGGCCTAGTCTCAGAAGTCACAGAACTGCCTAGCCTCAGTGAAAGGGGACCACAGGTTCCACCTCTTGGGAAGAGTGTCTCAGTCACATTTCTTAAGAAAAGGATGTTGGAAGGCATTGTTGAGGATATATGTAGAAAATACAATTTGCCACAGTCATTATATTTTATGAAAGAATTCAGTCATCTTGAAATTCAATTATTTTCCTTAAGACTTCTGGGTTTTGCTTTAAAAGGCCTTTTCTAGATTGAGATTTATATGTCTTCCTTTTTCAAAAATCTTTGGTAGTTTTTCTCTTGTGCTTCTGAGTTCATTCAGAATTTATTTTTGTAAACTCCAGTGGAACTTTAATTTTTGTAAACTCCAATTTTTATGTAAATTTTGTTTTTTGCAGCAAGCATGTCATAAGAGGCTGATATTTTTAGATGGACTAAATACCACAATTACATTTTTGTATAGTTTATTTTTCATATGTGATTTATAAAGTCACTTTTCTTCTTGAAAGTATATAACATGGATTTGGTTCATCTAATATTGTTAAAAACTTAAGAAGTATCATAATTTGCTCATTGTAACCTTCAAGTAATAAATGGTACTTTGAATAACTTTACCAGTTGAAACAATAAATTGTTCATATTTTTATTCTTCCCGTTTTTATGAATATAATTTGGAATTGTAGTCAGCTATTTTATATTTAACATTTTAAAATCACCTTTATCAAGGTGTAGTTTATATACGAGAAAATAAATAAGTGTACATGTCAGTCAGTTCTTACAAATATATATCTATATACATGCATACATACATACATACATACACACACACCCATGTAACTACCAGCACAAGACAGAGTACATTCAGTCACCGCCCCCCAAAGTTCCTCTGGACCCATTTGCAACTCATTCTCAGTTCTAGGAAACACTGATCTATTTTCTGTCACTATAGATTAGATTTGCCTTCTCTGGAACTTAATATAAGTTTAATTTTGCAGTTTGTCATTCTTTTCACTGGCTTCTGCTAAGCATAATTTTGAGATTCATGTTGCAAGTATCAGTTTCTTTTGTTATGGAATAGTGTGTTGTATGAATAATCCCCAATTCACTTGTATAGATATCTGAGTTACATTCTGGTTTTTTTCCTATTATAAATAAAACTGCCATGAGCATTCACATACAAATTTTTATACGGACTATTCTTATCTCCCTTGGATAAATACCTTAGAATAGAATATTTAGTTGAATGGTAGTTATATTTTTAACTTTAAGAGAAACTGCCAAAATTTTTTAAATGATCATGTCATTTTACACTTCCAGCAACAATGCATGAGAATTTTAGTTGTTCCCCATCTTTTTCAACATTTCGTATTACCAGTCATTTTAAATTTTAGCCACTCTTATGTATCTTACTGTGATTTTAATTTTAATTTCCCATTAATAGCTAATGTTGAGAAGCTTTTGTGTTCATATAAACTGACGTTATATTTATTTTTGGAGATGTCTTTTTAGATCTTTTGCCATTTTAATTTAGATTGATTTACTGAGTCAGAGAATTTTTGTATTTTAGAATATCATTCCTTTGAGAGGTATTGCAATTTTTTTCTCTGAGTTTGTGGCTTTATATGTGAACAAGTAAATGTTTTGTAATACATAGTCGTGCATCACCAAAATCCAGTTTTAGAATATTGTGATCACTCTAGAATGTTTCTTTATACCATTTACAGTCAATCCCTGTTCCCACCCCAAGCCACAGGCAACTACTGCTTTCATTCTGTATAGATTTACTTTCTAGGCAGTTACTATAAAAGGTATACAATGTATATATAGATTTTTGTCTATCTTTCATTTAGTATGTTTTTGAGATTCATCTATGTTGTACGATGTATCTGTAGTACATTGCTTTTCATTGTTGAATAGAACTCATCTATGATATACCAATTTTGTGCATTCATCAACTGATGTATTTGATTGTTTTTAGGCTGTAGAAATTATGCTGTTATGAGCATATGCATATGAGTGTTTATATGAACATATGTTTCCTTGATACCTAGGTGTGGAAATTGATATTAGATGGCTTACCTATGTTTAAGTTTTTAATAAATTGTCCAGCTGATTTCAAAGTGACTGTAACATTTTGCATGTCCACCAGAAATGTGTGAGGGTTTCAGAGACTTCATCTATGCGCTAACACCTAGTATTGTCTCTTCAATAATTGTCATTGCAGTGAATATATAGTAGTATTTCATTGTGGTTTTGATTTGCTATTCTCAAATGATTAATGATGTTGAACATTGTTTTATCTGCTTATTAACTATTTAAATATTGTCTTTCATGAATTGTCTATTCAAATCTTTTGCCCATTTAAAAATTGGCTCTTGTATTATTATTATTATTATTGATTTATAATATTTTTATATACTTTGGATACAAGTCCTTTATGATTTGCAAGCATCTCCCTATAACTTCCATTTTCTTAGTGCTAACTTTTGAAGCACAAAAATATTTAATTTTGATGAAGCCCATTTATCATCATCTTTTTAAGAGTTTGTGCTTTGGTGATAATGTCTAAGGACGTCCCTAACCCAAGATAATGTAAGTTTTTAGAAGTTTCATACTTTTAGGTTTTACATTTAGATCTGTGGTTCATTTTGAATTAATTTTGATGTGTGTGAAGTGAAGGTCTATGTTTTTTCAGAGAGATACTGTGTTATATCAATACTATTGGTTGAAAAGAGTATTCTTTGCTGTTGAGTTGTTTTGGCAGCTTTGCCGATAGTCAATTGAACATAAATGGAAAGTTAATCTATAGAATTTGAATTCTATTCCAGTGTTCTCCATTCCTATCCTTCCAACAATAGTACCTTTTCCACCAACTGGTGGTTTCTTTCATGACATTTTCCCCAGATTTTGCAAAGTTTTTAGTCACTTGGGTTAATTAAATAAATTTATTCTTCTGCTTAAGCCTTATGCTCAGTTCAGAATTAACTGAATTTCAATCTTACATCCAATTCAGTGCTTTTTTTTTAATCCCCTCTCTACCCAAGTCAGGCTAGAGTTGAGACTCCAGCTTCTTCCTCCCCAGGGATTCCAGTGAAGGAAAGAGACAAAAGGGCAAAGGCAGATCATTTCACTTTTTGGTTGTTCCTGCTTCTCTCACTGTCACTAGCTGGCTGTTGACATCTTTTGTGTGACATTTCCCCTTGTTAGCTCTTTTGTCTCATAGGAGGACCTGACTCTCTTTTCTGAAGAGCTTTTGATGTGAAGAATCAGTTTCAGTTAAGACCTCTTTCTTCTCTTTTGATTCCAGTAAAATACAGTCCCAGCAGCCTCATAGACCTAGTACTGTTTGCATGGTAGACTGGGCGCTTTGTTGAGATACCAGTGAAATGGAAAAGTTCAGCCCCTTCTAAGGTATATCCACCCAACCCTGGGGAATTCTTCTATCTTCATGAAAACAATTGAACTTTAAATAGCTTCTCAGCCACTTCTCCTGTCAACTCCATAGTCTTTTCCACCCATTTCTCTAAGTCCAAGGTGCACATTAGCTACGCAACTGACCAGACACCTCACCAACTTATGGAAGAGGTGATCATTATTACCTTGTTTAATAAAGTTGGGTGGTGGGGACCCCCACGTTCTTAGCTAGAATTTCTCTTAAGATCTCCCTCCCTTAACTGCAGAGAGGAGATCCAGCAGGTTTCCTCTTCCCTGGGGGAGGGAAGATTGTGATACTGTCTGAATATTCATCTGGAGACCACAGTCCTATACCAGTTCTTTGTTTATATCAATTGAGGAGCTGGGACTAGAGTCAGGGAAGACTGATACCAGTACCTATCAGTAAGCCTAGAATATTTTGTGCTGTTCTTTGTACCTTTTCTATAATTCTAGGGCAGTTGGAAAATCCTGTTTTGCTATGATTCTGTCCTATTTGTAGCTAATATTTATCTAGCACTTATTGTGTGCTGTGTGCATGGTGCTGAGGGCTTTATAGGCATCATCTCCTCTAATCCTCAGGACAAGCCTGTGAAATGGTCCTTGTTATCTCACTTTACAGGTGAGAAAATTAAAGACATTCCACTCTAAATGGTAAAACCAAAATTCAGACTTCGAGGCCTTGTGTTTTGCTATTTTGTACCAGAGAAATTTGGCTGACAGCCTTTGCGATGCCGTTGAGAATGTCTGTCTTCAGGTTTGTCTTCATAGGTACCGGTTAGAAAATTGTAGGGGACATCTGGTCTGTTAGGTAGAAGCCATTCTCAACCAGAAGTCTTGTTTTCCCCTTGGCATAGTTTAAACTTGAGGATTCTGTGATGTAGACATAAATAACAGATATGGTTTAGTAGAGCTTAATGAAACATTCATTGACTTACTGCCAACTTTACGCTTGGTCCTAGTTTCTTTGGTTCTCTTAGGGAATCACTACCTCTTTGGGAATTAATTTTCCCATGTGGATTTGAATTAATTCCCTCAGGCCACAGAATTGTAATCTGGGAGAGTTCATTTAGCAAATGGTATCCAGCTTTTCTCACCCGAGTTTGCCAAAGACACTGTGAGGCTTTGTTTGAACACAGGCAGCAGCCCTGGATGGCAGATGTTTGCAAATACCATTTGTTTAATTGTTCAGACACTTTATAATATATTTTTCTCCTAAGCTGTGGGAAACACATCCTTCATCAGCTTTAAAACAGAGTGCAACTTTGGAGGGCCATTCTGTCTGCCTTTTTAGCTTGTGCAGTGGTCCAGACAGATGGAGTAAACAAAAAGAAGAGAAAGGGGAAGCTGTTGGCAGTTACCCTCAACTCTGCCTCTTTTTAACAGCAGCAACAATATAGAAATGAGTATCCTTTTCCATCCTGCTCCCTCGCCCCTAAGAAACTGCCCATCCAGCCAACAGAAGAGCACTCACAACCACCAAGTAGAATAGACACTCAAGGAGAAAGAGGATCAGACGGCAGCAGCAGTCCTTAACAAATGTTTCAGCATCTGCAATTAGTGTCTGCATTCTGGGAATCTCACAGGGACCTAGCTTTGCCTTGTGACTGGCACAAGTACTCATGGAAGGTGTATGTGGGCACAGGGGAGAATGTCTTTCATTCTGTGCACAATGACCTTAGTCTCTTACACATAATGCAGAGTCCCTGACAATTGCTCCTTAGAGAACACAAGTGTACGGTAATTTGTCTAGGTCAGATGCATTGCTAGTCCTGGGTGAGGCCCACCACAGGAAATGAGGTTCTTTAGAGCCACTTCAATAATGCCTGGTAGTCACAGATTCTTCCTATCCCAGAATCAGCGTGCCAATCCTTAGTACCGTTCTACTCCACCCTTGAAAGATTCTCACTGACGTCTCCAAAAGCACACACAGCCGGACCTCACCTGTAAGTTTGATTCAGTAGTTCTCGATGGGGCTTGGGAATCTGGATTGTTGGATCACTCTACAGGGCGATTCAGCTATACAAATAGGGTTGAGAACCTTAGTGCTTTCTAAAGTTGGACATTAAATATATCTTTTTATGTAACAGTTACAAGTTTATAGAGCCATGATTTCAGTCCTGGCTCTGCCTCCTATTGGTTATGTGATCTCAGACACTTAACCTCTGTGTTCCTTGTTTTCATACATTCTCTGATGTGGTACCCACTTCTTGGTTAGTTACAGGATTAGATGAATTAACACATGTGAAACAATTAGAATATAGTAGTTGCTCACTAAATTGTTTAAAGTATAAATTTATTTAGAAGAGAAAAACTGGCCATATATTTGATTCAAGTTTGCTTATTTGAATCCTGTAGGAAAATAGGAAACAGCTTTGTTCTTCATTTGCCTACCCATTACAATATCTCAACAAAGAAAGAGCCTTTGAAATTACCCTTTGGTGTTGTATTTGTCCTTTAATTCTTGTTTTTATTTATATCTCTTAAAAATTTTCTTTAGAACCTGATTTTAATAAAGAGTTCACTTTTAATTTCAAAAATTTCTCATTGGATATGGCTGACTTCTTCAGGAGTCAGTCTGTTAACCAGACAAGTCTCCACTTCCCTTGTGGCAAAAACATCTTCTTGGTGTCTTACTACAATAAAAGCACAACACTGATTGTTTTCCCCTGGACCCAAGACTCAAACCCAGAGGTATGTGGCTTGCTCCTTCAGAGGCAATTGACCTAACCACTGCACCACCAAGGTACGCCAGTGAGTGTTTTTGAGAAAGGAATGTGCCCTGAACAGAGTGGCAGATCATTGTGGAAGGCAGAATTGACACTAGGAAGACACCATTGCAGTGGTTCTTAGGATAGAAGGATCCGAACAAATGTCAGAAATCTGGAAGGGGAGAATTAAGAAAACCTCTGCATTGTAGACTTGGAAGGACTTCATAACTGTCTACATGTTGGAGGCCACAGAATAGTGTATCAAATATAGTTCTATCAACTGAGGTCTCTGAATGAATTATGTTGCCATAAGTAGGAAAATAATAGGGAGATGTGAAAGAAAAGTTAACTTAGGAGAGGAGAGAATGATCTCAGTTTGGATTAGGACAATTTAGAGGTGAAGATAGGTTGTTAAAGTTGACGTTTTATCAACTTGAGTTGAAAATTATTTGAACAAAGGTAACAGTGGAACATGCTATCAAGGGAGCAACATAAAAAGAAGAGACACAAGGTGAAACTTTGGAAAGGCCTGCGTTTCAAAAGCAGGCAAGTGATGAGCCTTTAAGGAGGTAAGGAAGTGAGCAGAGAGGTAGAGAGAGAAGTGCAGTGTCACAAAGATGGAGTTTCAGAAATAAAGGAATGACTAACGTTGGAAAATGGGGCAATCAAGGAAGTTGAAATCAGAGAAAAGAACTTAAGAGCAACGTTGATTCCAGAATCACAGGGAGTAGAGCGTTACAGGGTTAGTGTTTTAGTGGAGTCAAACAAACCAGGCTTAAGCACTGCCTAAGCTGGTCAAGGCAGAATGAATGAGTCACTAATTCTCAAGAAATCTGTCAAAAAAGTCAAGATACAAGATAATTCTGTCTTTTATTTTGCCATGTCAAATAGCATACTGCATGTAAATTGAAGAGGATTCAGTTCTTTGTAAGTTCTTGTAATAGTGTATGAATATATTTTCAGAAGATTTGAAAAAAACTTTGAGCATTAGGACTCCACATGAGATAGACATCTGAGACAGTTGTTATTCTAAAGAAGGTGAATGAAAAATACAATACCACAGTGTGGAAATGAACTTGCAACTTAAGAAAAGATAGTAACTTTGGCTTTTATACAACATTCCACTAATAATTAGAGGATAGAAAATGACAGCCTCTGGGAGAAAATATACTCTTTTCCAACTCAGACATCAAGTCTCTGGAAACAGCTAGTAATGCACCTGGCTACACAGGGCCCTTATCTTATAGGTAAACAAGACTGCTTCCTCCTAGCAGCACAGTGTTCTCCTATTACGTCTTCATTTTAAAGCATTCATCTGTTACCTTCCAGCAGACTACAATAAAAGCACAACATTCTTTTCTTTTCCCTTATTTTTTTTTTTTTCAAACTGCTATCTCTGTAGTATGTTACAGTGATGGTTGGATTAAAATGGTCCCTTTCAAAAATAGTATTAAGGTATTTGAAAAGGATATACTAACTTCCAGTTGATAAAATGTATGGATGTGGTAACTCATGTACTTTTGGAATAAAACTAGTTAAACAATGAAGTTAATGATTCCATATGTCCATACTTACCTCTGACCTCAAAACACACACACACACACACACACACAAACACACACACACTAAAATCATACAGTTTTGAGAATCAACTTTTGATTCTCTTATTAAGACACCAAAACCTACCCTTCTTGGGGGATAGGGAAGTGTCAGGTTTTCTGTTTTTGACATGTGCCTGCCTTCGGATGGGTTTATCTATCTCCCTGCACTTAACTAAGAATCAGGAAACCAAAAAAAAATGTCCACTGATTACTTGGCCAGTCTATTTCAGATCCTTACAATTTCAGAGACCCAGTTTGCTTTATTCTTAGGTGTTTTATTTAGAAAATTACAGAACATGGAACTATAAATAATGTGAAAGTTATTTTATAAAACTAAGTTACACAAAATCAAAACATAAGGAAAGTATATGACATTCTAAGAGATCATTTTCACATATTTTCTTTCAGTTTTGTTGTTGTACACTATTATTAAAGAATTATACTCACAGTCTTAAATAATTTTACATTGTTTTTCACTTAATTTTATATCTGAAGCCTCCCTTCACTCTCCTTGCTTCATTCTGTGGACGGACACAAAGATTTTCTACCTTTTCAAGTACGGTTACTGGGAGACTGGCATTTACCAGTTCTCTATTGAGGGATGTATGCTGCTTGGTTAGATGTTAATCCAGCTTCAGCCTGCTTACACTTCTTCTAATTCCTTAAAAACAAAGAAGCGAAGTCACCATCCAGAATATCTGTTTGCTCTTTCTTCAATAGTATGATAGTTCTTTCATCTTCTGGAAATCTGAAGAGAATATGTCCTCACTTTTCTATACCATCTACTGCCTGCTTGCTAGACTCATTCTCCTACCCTTGCTAGAAACAGGGTTGGACCTGGGATATGACTCACTTCTGCAATAGCCTAGAATCATGCCCTGGATTATATGGTTTCTACTGAGGATGACAAATTAGGTGTGTGTTTCCATTTCTCATCAACTGGTGGTGGTGGTTATTAGGAATCTATGATGTGTTTTATGTCAGTAGGAAGTGATAGTGATTGTTCATCCATGTCTGCTGCAGAGAGGAGAAGGAAGTTACAGCACAAAGGCCTAGTATTTGCCGCCCCTTCAGAGAAATGTTTATTTAAAGCCTGCTATATGACATGTAACTCTTATGTGATATATTCCTGATAGTAATACTATGGGATTGTTGTCATATATAGAAGGGCAAAAAAGATGCTCATTGAAACTCGGAAATTAGGATAATAAAATTAACTCAGAAGGTTAAGTGGTAAAATTAGAACAAAATGAAATACAGAGAAGGGGCTTACAACTTTGTGCTAAATAAATTTATCAGGATGGTTCCCAGATATCAACATGATTATTGTCAATAAGCATGTTTAATGGTCAAATATATTTTAAAGAAAGATAGCCAATCAGAAGAGGGTTATGTTAGTCATAGATGATTCAATCAATGAATCAAATGTCACCTCTACATTCCCAGTCAGGACAGATCAAGTTAGTTCTTTTCAGTAAACATTTATTGACTGCTGTGTGTTATGCGTTGTGCTGGGTGCTGGACATGCAAAAATATTGAAGATATAGTGCTTGCACCCAATAAATTCAGTTTGTTGGAGCAAAAAGACACATAAATAGATGATTTAAACAATTGTACCAGGTTAGAGAATTACTTGTGTATTTGGAAGGAGGAAAAGCACCTACCCTACCTTGGAGGAGATGGTGATCCAACCATCCTTACCAAAGAGGGAATCTTTTTCTCTTCCCATCTGCTGTGTAAATAAAAATCATTGGCTGGAAAAGTAAAGTAAAACGCCCGGTTTTGTTACTTTAGTAAACAGATTTGAAATTAATGTATTGCTATGAAACATTCCTAAATGCTTACTTTCAGCTTCCAACTTAGCTTGATTCATGGCTCTAAAAAACAAACAGAAACAGTTCACTTACTGTCCAAATCCATAGACACTTTGAAAGG
The DNA here is from genome assembly GCA_004363575.1 of Solenodon paradoxus. NCBI lineage: Eukaryota > Metazoa > Chordata > Mammalia > Eulipotyphla > Solenodontidae > Solenodon > Solenodon paradoxus. Next base: position 250,493 of record RJWH01001144.1, read on the forward strand.
TCTGTGTTAAGAGAATGAGTAAACAATTGGTCATCAGCTCAGGGAGGGGATCAGAGGGTGGAGAGAACTACTGCACAAAGATAGAGTGGCAGTAAGGTGGGGCTGGTGACCAAGTGAAAACCTCTGGTGAATCCTGTTCATTTGCATAACTCTCCCTTACACCCACCCACGCAAACTGTGCGTAAGTATTTCCTCCAGCTTTCCCCCTCAGACTCTTTTCCATCTCACAGAATGGTTTCTCCTTTAATCTGTATAGTCTCCTTATCTCATTCCAAACCTATAATCATGAATATTTGGGGACCAGAATGCAAAAGGCAGGAGGATTCCAGGGACTCCCTCCATTTCCCTTCTTGTCATCTTCTGTCTGAAAATACTTTCAGTTCTTAATCAAACATTTTGGAGTTTCATCCAAGCTTGCAAAATATATAGGATTTTACATATAAATGCAAATGGGTGAATGTGAATTTATTAAAATTCAAGGATTACAGTTATCAAGAGTTAGTCTCACATTTTAATTTTCCAAACTTATTACCTGAAAATAAAGTGGAATTTTTAAAAGTTAAATCAACAAAAAATTAGCAACTTTGTAACTTTATGACCCCAGCCTCAAGAGCATTATGAAAATAATCATCACTTCAATTGGAATAATTTCTAACTCAGAACTTTAGAATTGGCTTAAAATAGGCTTCTGAGTATTGTTTGGATGAACTGGCTTCCCTGGTTTCAGAATGCTGTTCATTTGAATAAAACAATGAATATAATTGACATTAAACTCAGCTATAAGGAAAACTAATGATGCTTGGCTTTAACTATCCAGGGGCTTAAAGAAACAAATGGATGAGCAGAAAAAAAAATCACAGGTGAAAAATCTACAAATTCGACTCAAATTTCCATTATATTAAAAATATTAAAGCCAAACGAAAGGAAAAAACTGGAATAAATGTAACTATATTGGCAAAGGATTAATGTATCACATAGCTTATATAAATTAATGAGAAAATATCAAGAATATAATGAATAAAGTGTGTTAAACTGACAAAATAAAAATGTAGCAAGTAGAATGAACATTTTTAAATGTTAATAAAATTAAATTAGAAAAAATATATCGAATAATGATTTTGACTAGCAACTGTTACACTGCTCTTAGCTGTATAAAACATGAGTTGTTTTTTGGAAAGTAATTTGCCAATTCTAGACCTTGTAATCACAGATGTGTGAGTTTATCTATAGGCAATAATTTTTTAATGAAAAAGCCCCACTATATGTACAAGATACCATTGCAGCATTGATTTAAAAATCTAAATGTCAATAAGACAATTATTTCTTAAATTATGGCATTTTGACAGGATATAATGAAAAAACAATTCTTTAAAAATAACTATGACAATTATATAATTCACCACCGGACTACTCTCATGTAAGAAAATAATTTTGTGTCTTTAAAATATTACAGAATAATCATAATATGAATCCTTTTTACTTTACTCCCTCCCTCCCCTCCTTCCTCCCTCTATTTCTCTCTTCCTTTCTTTCCTCTTTATGCACTTTTTCTTTCTCTTCTATTATTTTGGTGTATCTTTTTTAAAACAAGTTTCCGTGTGACCTGATATTTTTCTTTTATATTTGTATGTGCTTTTATAAGTCAACCTAAATTATTTTTAGGAACAAGACTAGTTATGAATAGAAATTAAAAATTTCATTAAAAATAAATGAAATAGTTAGACAGTGAATAAAGGGATAAAATTTTGTCTTATGAATTGGCTATAATTTAATCACCATTCCCTGCTACCCAACCAGTTACAGAGAAAGTCTTCTGAATACCCAGAACCAAATTAAGATTTAATGCTAAACTCTAAAAACATAAATATTAATAGGGGATAGACAATTAAACATATACATTATAGATAAAATGTGGTTAAAGTCATAATGTATTCATATTAGAGTGCACTAATTCATGAATGTTTCAATAAACTAGTCTTGTGAACAGTCATGGGAAAACCCATAAAGGAGAGCCATGAGTTGGCTGGGAGATGGAGACACATTTAAAGAAGAGATATTAGTCAAAAGGGTTTCGTTAATTTAGATAAAGAATAAATTTGTATTCTAACAAAGTAACGAGTGTGCATAGTTTAGTATATCTAGTTGTGTTTACAAGGATTTTCATGCAGTGAAGCCCTGCCCTGTCTTTAAAGTCCCCACTCCTTAGAGACAATGCTTTCCAATACTTTCCAGTTTTACTTCTGCTTCCAATATATTTCAGAGTAATATGTTTAAGATGCTATTTCTTCACTTAAAAAAAAAAAAACACCTAAGTATTGTGTATTGATTTATGTCTATGGAAACCTGGACTTGGCTTTATTACCCAACCTCCACCACTCACCTCCATCTCTGATTGGATTGCTGTCATAGCAGAGTCTTTGTTCACAGACCTCTTGACCTTAGAAACTCATTCCTATTTAGTGCTTCCTAGAACAGTCTGTATGGAAGGGCTAAGCCTGTGACTGAAGACTTCACTGTGGGGCAAGGGCAATATCTTGACATCTTACTGGGCAACTCACAGTCTCAATCTTTTCACTTGTCTTTTGGGCTGACTCAGGAGGACTCTTATAGCCTTTTGCTTGGCATATATAAATCTGATTGCCAGCTTTTTCAGAAGCAGGTTGGGCATGCTGCTGGGTATCACCTTGTAGTGTATAGACTTCCCTTAATTCTTGATTTCAGAATGGAGCTCCTGCCATGGACTATGCCTGCTCTTTCCAACTTCAAAGTTCTTGAGACTTAACCTCTCCAGATTTGTGAAGATGGCTTCAGAATTCTGGGTGAATAAGGGTATTAACCTGACCATGTGGAAAGAGGGAGTAGATCAGGGATCAACAGCTTCTTGTATGTTCAACACATCCTTCGTTTTCGGCCCCTTCCATCCCACCTTCCATGATATCCAGAGTCAGTTTGCTCTGAGATTCACTTGGTAGCTGTGGGCACTCAACCTTTTCTGGTCAGCTAAGTTGGGCATGGTATATCTGCTTTCCACATTCCAAAGAATTTGGAATACCTTATCACCTGTCACATTCTCTTTTCCTTGCCCTTGTGGGCTTATCTATCTTTAGTTTAAAAAAAAAATCCTTTTAAATCCTTTCACTAGATTTTCTTAAGGCAGCATGATTTACTAGATTTTTCAGAGGAGAATATCTCTTCAATCAACCCCTTTTAACTTGGACTTTTAAATTACACTTTAAAGGACAATCGAAGGGTGAAAGCAATGGAAAAATGAGAAACAGGCATTTTAGGTCAAGGAAATAGAAAATCCAAAAACGCTTTTTGAAAAGAGCTAGCATCATGTGTGGGAAATGGGGGTTATAGCTTGGCTAGCATGTAGGGTCTAGTGGATTGAGGGGAACTAAAGAAAGTAGACAAGTCCCCTGTGATAAATTGGTTACAAAAATGACCCAAATGATTTCCCTCCCCTTGATGCACACTCCTTGCAATATGATTTTGCCACTTTCTCCATAAAGAGAGAGAGTCTGTTCTCTAACCGCTGGAATCTGGGTTAGTCCTGTGACAGCTTTGGTCAGTAGAATGTGGTAGAAGTGATGATGTGTAGTTCTACCTAGGCCATGAGGGTCTTGCATCTTTCATTCACTGTTTCAGACCTTCTGGTAACAAGAGAACAAACTCAGCCATCCAACTGGTGGATGAGTGACATGTGATTAAGTCTCCCCAGCTGATAGTCAGTCCATCCCCAGAAGCAGCCACTTAACTGATGTACCACTGGCCACACACACAGGGTGACTTAGTTAAGACCAGAAGAAACACCCAACTGAGACCTGTTTCAGTTGTCATTCCATAGAATTCCGAGCTAAATATGTGCAGGTTGTTTTAAATCACCATGTGTGATGTGGTTTGTTAATCAGCTTGGTTCCTGGGATGTATGTGGATTATGTCATGGAAGACTAATCCCCTAGGCCACCAGAGCACCTATCCCTCAATCTTGAAAGAGAAACAATTCAACCTTCTCATAGCCTGAAAATTACTTACATAGTGGCCCTTTCGAGCCTCTAATAAACAGCGGCAGGTTTCCAGTGCTCTCTGTCTTCCAGTGCTCTCTGTCTTCCAGTGCTGTCTTCCAGTTTTCTGTGAGGAGCAGCAACCTGCAGCATCACACCTGCTCCTGAGAGCTATTTTTCAGGCTCCCTGAGGCAGTGTTTTTAAAAGAATCCAGTCCTCTACCCCTTGGCAACATTGCAATGCTCTTCTCCAAGGCACATTTCTTCCACAGGAGCTTCTGGGTAGCAGCTTTATCATGAGTACTGCAGGTCTGTTACTTGTATCAAATAATAAGTTTCAGTCTAAGTCTTTCATTTATTCTTAAATCACATGTTTTTAATGCTTAATGGGGGAATAGGGAGGGACAAAGGAAGACTCCGAAATACATCCATATTGTATATCCCTTCCCATCCCCCAGCCCCAAAATTATCTCAGGTCATCAGACAAAAGTTATAAGGCAGATGGCAAACATCTAAGTTGTTTCCAGCCTCAGGACAGTGGGTGGGCTTTGCAAGAGGCTGGCCTCCTGGGAGCTGGATAGAGCCAGGCTCAGGGTCCTGAAAGAGACACCCTTTGTTGTCCTGAGTGACCTTGTCTGAAAAGGCACTGAAAGTTCCCTTCTCTTTGGGTTCCCCTTTGCACTGGGGAGTCAGCACCTCCTGGCTACAATAATTTGCAAATCTGAGCAATTTGCAGATAGGCTATAAGATTTACTCAGGATTTAAAAAGTAGTAGGGTCAAAAAAAGTTAATTTAACTTTTTGCATGTGATTTATTACATGGCACTCAGAGTGTGCGCTATATAGCAGCTAGCAGTGATAAAATAAATCACCTGTTAACAATTTCATTCCTTGTAAAAACAGTATATAAATTAAGTTGACTTTTTTTATACTTGAAAATAAATAACTCATTTTCTTCATTGTTTGGCCATGAGTTAGGGTCACTTCTCTATAAATGGGTAGATCATTGCTAGCAATTTTCAGATTAGACAACTTCATTTCAAATCAGATTGTCACCTTTCAGGGCCCTCAGATTCCATCTTCCTCACCACGTCACAGAATCAGCAGTGGTAGAGCATTTGAGATGTAAGGATGGACATGTGGCTCCTTGTTTGAGCACCAAATTGCATCAGGAGAACCAAATTCTGCATGGGACTAGGGTGGACCAGTTGAGTGACCCAAGACAACTCTTTTAATATCCTTGCCACTCATGTTGCTTATTCATATATAAGGGCTTAGTTCAAATGATCCCCAGAGCTCTTTGAGTGTCAGCATTTGTGAAGTGAACATATTTCTCATTACTGCTCCAATCCTTCAGTAGCTGGCAAGGAATGTAGACTCTGAGTAACCATTCACAGAGTTCTTGACTGAAACACATGGAAGTTGGTATCAGATTCCCCTGCTCTCGAATCAGCCTGAGTACCACCTTTTCCTTCAGAGGGACATATTGAGACCTTTAATTTTTTATTCCAAAGAATCGCAGCACTAGATGGCATTAATCTGTTTATACTCGAAATGCCAGCATGAGCTCTGGAATACATTTTCTCATTGGATCCTTACCCTAAGAGGTTATTAGGACAATGATTAGCAATTTTGTTGAACAGAAAAGGATAAAAAGATCTTGATCCTCTAAGTCATTCCCCTAGAGCCATGTGGCTAATACTGATGAAACTGCCCTAGAATTAGACTTTGGTCTCTTAACCAGAGCCTTTTACACTCTACACTCTCACTTCAAAAAAGGTGCCACCGTGCAAGAACCAACACCTCTGTCCCACCTATTGTTCTTTCCCATATATGTATTCCTCAAGACTTGGTTTGTAGACATTGTAAAGAACTGTAATATATATTCACTTTCAAATGTCTCTCTCCATGACTTAGTGATGAGACTGGTAGAGAAAGATGGAGAACTAGAGGAAAATCCCTGTGAGATAAATGGTTGCCATATCCCTTCCTTGGACAAACACAGGGGCCCCTGTACTGGGGTAGATGTCAAGAACAGAATGGGAACCAGACTCCAGGTACTCAGCAATGAGGAGAGGACAGGCTGCATCCATACCATAGGAATTAGCTGCCTCAAATCAATGACTGTAGACTTTTTAGGGCCATAAAAACATTTTTCACTAGGATTTTCTCCTCCATTTAGTCTCTCCTTTATCCAATACCCCAAAGGAAATTAGTTAAGAATATTAGAGTCATTTTGACTGTGTGCTCTCTAAGGCAGCACAGTCCAGAGGAAATAGATATAGATATATTAAAATAGATGTAGATAATTTAAAATTTTCTAGTAGTCACATTTTTAAAAAGTAATAAGCAATTAAAATCAATAATACATTTTATTTAACCCAGTATATCCAAAATTGCTATTCATTTAGCATGTAATTAATACAAAAATTGAGACATTTTGAATTCCTATTTTTGTACACGTCTTTCTTCAAATTCCAGTTTATCGTTTACATTTTCAGCACATCTCCCTTCAGACCAGGCACTTTTCAAGTCCTCAGTGGTCATCTTGGTCTAGTGGCTGCCATTTGGATTCGCCTCAGAGAATAGACTGTTAAGTAACGGGAGTCTCTTGTCATCTGTCCCTCCCTGCTGAGCACCCCACACCAGCGAAGCCTGTACAGGGGCCTCCTGGGCTCCTGCTCTGATTTTATTTTCAGAGACATGTGCATGGTCTTTCCTGTCAATGGCTGATAGACCATAGGGATACCTCAGTCTGCGAGGTTCCAGCTCCCAGCAGACTACTTCTCCTTGCGGCGAAACATGATCAGTGGCCAAGCCAGTCCTGCGGGCGGGCATACCTTAGAGCAAACCCCCTGTTTGCAGCACTCATGAATTGCTCTTTCTTTTCCACAGCACACAAAAACCATTTTCCCTGACTCCTTTTATCCCATCATGGCATTGGACTGACCTGTGGCAGGAGCTACACAACGCTCTCTTTGTTTTCTAGCTTGGAGTTGTACAATGTACCTGCTTTTGATAAGTCTTACCTGAAAAGCCGCATTTTTTTGTCCCTTTTCTCCCTTTCCAGTTTTTTACAGAGCCAACAATCAAACCTTCACTTTCAGCATTTGACCTTACAAAATATGAAAAGTTCCAACTTTGGAACTAGATTTTAGAGTTCCCCTGCTCCCCACCCGGGGCCCAAGCTTTGGCTTTCTAAGAGGAAAGTTAAGAATTGGGCATCAGTTCTGAAGGCTCCAGAAATCCTTTTAGGATGCCCCTTGATAATTTAGTGACCCCATGGCATCCTAATTTCTTGCTAAAATCTTTTCCAAACGTCAGGGAGAAGTGTCCTTTAGAAAAGAAGCAGACTTAATAAAACTACCGTGCAGTTAGGTAGTTCCCAGAGATGTGTGGCATAGTGGACGGATGTCAGCACCATCTCTCAAGATGACAGCTGTCACTGCTTCACCCTAAGAAAGTTGGATGACCCACCTCACTCCCCTCACCTAGGAACCTGATCCCAGGAGAATATGTCTAATACGGCCCTCAAGTCAGCCATCGCTTTGTTCTCTTATAACTGGAAATCTTGTATTTTCACTTGCCGCATAACAGGACACTTGGAAAACCTATCAAGTTCTCTTCTGACATCACCTCAGGCACACCGTACCAAACGCCAGCACTGAGAACAAAGCAGCTCTGTGGAGCAATAGACGCCATGACTCTTTAGAGACTTAGCCCCTGGACTTTTCATGCAGGCGACTGGAACTTTACTTGGGGGGAGGAGAGCCTTAGTGTTACTGAAACTAGTGTTCCTCCGAAGGCAGTAATGTTTTTTACCCTTTCCTTTCTCTCCTCCCCGCTGTGATAGACTCCAGACTCGGCCCCCTCCAGAAGTTCGCTATAAACTTCAATTCAGTGAATATGTGCAGGCATCTATGATTTCCGCCCTTCTGATTTCTGACTCAGTTCTAGAGATGCAGAGACGCAGGAAATGCCCCACCTTGATAGCATTCACACATTTGTGGCTATTAAGGCCACACTTTGTTTCTATTCTTTAATAATTGTTATGCCTTTATCTCTAGAGAACAAGGAATGGCAAACAATGACGAGGGATAAGTTTGGTCATTGGCTTGTTTTAAAATTTTTTAAAAAAGAATGTATGAACATATATATATATATATAATCATATAATCATATATGTAATACATACATGTATATACCACCTTATCATTTCTAAGTAAAGAGTTCAGTAGTATTAACTATGTTCTTATTATGTGCAGTCAATTTCCAGAACTTTTTTCATCTTATAAAACTAAAACTCTGTGTAAACAGTTATCCCCAGTCCTCTCTTACCCCAGCCCCTGGCAACTACCCTCGTCTTTCTGTCTGTCTGAATTCTTCTACTCTAGGTGCCTTGTTTAAGTGGGATCATGCAGTATTTTTCTTTTTATGGCTGACCTCTTTCACTTAGCATATGTCCTCAAGATTCATTTTTTGCCATAGCATGTCTTGCAATTTCCTTCCTTTTAAAGGCTGTATATTATTCCATTATGTGTACATAACACATTTTCTATTCAACTCTCTGTGGACATTTGGGCTGCTTTAATCTTTCAGTTTCTGAATAGTGTTATTCTACATCACTTCAAGACAAAGCTTTCAATTCTTTTGGACATATACCCAGAGTGAGATTGCTGCATATGGTAATTCCATGTTTAATATGGAAAACCAGCATGCCACAATCCGCAAGACTGTGCCACATTATAATCCTACCAGCAGCGCCCAGGGGTTTCAGTGTCTCTACATCCTCACCAACACTTATTATCTCCATATTTTTGATGGAGCTGTTCTAATGGGTGTGAGGCGTGCCTCACTGTGGTTTTTATTTAAATGTCCCTAATGATTAGGTGGGCTGTTCACGTGCTGCCTGGTCATTTGTATGTCATTGTTGTAGAAATGTCCTTCAATCCTTTACCCATTTTTGAATCTGGTTGTGCCCCAGGCCTGTTTTTGGAAATGCGGTTTTACTGGAACTCCTCCTCATTCGTCCATTCATATTGGCTGTGACTGTTTCCTGAGCCACAACTACAAAGGCCAGTGGACCACGAAGTTTCACCTACACATTCTCTGGTACTTTACAGAAATGTCTGCCAGCCCTTGCTCTAGTTAATTGAGAAATTGGGTATCTACGTGCCCTCCATCTTCTTAAAAATGAACCAACTGCATACATAGCATCACACGCTTACTTTACAAATGCTGAATTTCACAAATATTAATAAATGGAGCCCTGGGGTAAGATATTTACAGATGCAGCAGCTAACATTTGGATTTGGATTCTTGTTTCTAGCACTTCTTGTGCTCCTGGGTGTTGACAGCACCTCCAAACTGCTTCTCCTTTCTTCAGATTCCCTAACCTTACAACCTCACCCCATTTTTTGGAAATCACCTTGCCTCTTACTTTAGAGAGGGGGGAAAGTATAGCACAGGGAAGTTTTTCTTCCAGCTTCTTTTCTACAAAATTTAACTTCTTCTGAATTCGACTTCTGTCTTAGAGGGACAAGTCTAGCATCTGGGCTCACACCCTACTTTCCTCTGACAGCTCCAGCAGCCATCCTGTCTCCTTATATGTTTAGCCTTTCCATTTTCTGACAAACAATTATTACTTCCCTGAATAAATGGATATCTGTAAATGTCTAGAGATGTATACGGACATACCTATATACATAACTAGGCATGTATAGATGCAGATGTATTGATGTATTAATATCTATTTATCTGCCATCTCCCCAACCTGTCTTTCCTTCAAGTTACCCTACCAAACTATTTTTTATTGTTCTTGGTAGCAAATGACAGAAGCAACTTTAGTGATCTGAGCAAAAGAGCAATTGACTGGTTGGACCAGGGTATGGCTCAGAGAAGTAAAGAGAAAGTCAAAAGATTTACCGTCAGGGTTCAGGAAGGACCTGGGAGGCAGCTAAGGTATGCTGAGCAGGGGACTAGAGGAGGGGTCCATAGGACTCTGTAGAGCTGGTCTCTCTCTCCTCTCGGTGACTTCAATGACTCAGTATTTCTCCGCCACACTGGAAATATTTCTGTGGGCATCTTCCAGGGTCATCTCTGTTCAGCAGAGCCAAAAGAGTTAAACAACCAACTTTTCTTAGTTACAGTTGACTGATCCCCAAGGAGGCGCTCCCATTGCTCTGTCTTGAGCCATGTGACCCTGCAGTAAGCACTGTCACTGTGACACACTCGGAACCATATGGATGGACAAGAAGGTGGGTTTGCTGCAGTCAGAACAAGGAGGGCCATTGGGCAATGAGAGAAAATGGGCCCTATTTTTCTACTTCTTTTTCTTCTACTAAATTTCTTTGAGGCATTGCCATGTTTTCTGTGTCTGTTTCACTGCCTTTCATTCACTCAGGCTTCTCTTCTTCCATCACAGCACATGCCATGTTATGGGCACTGACACCCTCATTCACAGGCTGTGGCTTCTCTCCAGGGTTTATTAAAACTAGTCATTCCCTCAACCTCCCACGGCCTTCATATCTCTGTGCTTTTGTGAATACTGTTCCACCGCCACGAGATCCCTTCCTCCTCATCTCCATTTGGAAAACCCTTACTCGCCCTTATGACAGCTAAGATCTCACCTCCTTAAGGGACACTTTCCATGACCCTCCCAGATGATTCTTTCCTCTGTGTTCTATGAGGACACACTTAATTTTGCTTCAAGAATAGCACACGCCAGTGTCTGCAGAGCATCTCACACAGTGCTCAGCTCTTTGAAGATAGTAAGAGTGTTTTTGATTAATGAACACATGAATAAATGGATAAATATTGTTATGTATACTTTTAAATTCTCCAGAATAAGAAATTTCCCCAACTGTTCCTTCCATGGTTTTACCTTCTCCTATCTTCATTTGTTTTGTTATTGCAAATATAAATATAAAATGTTACATAATGGAAAATGACTGACCCTTAATTTCTGACTTTTTTTATTATACCCAACTGAGTGCAAATATTCCATTCCATTATTTTGTTATTTTTTTAATATTCAACATACATATTACTCATAAAAATCAGACTTCCTGCTTTATTTCCAGTGTAACACAAGAGGGTTCCATAAAACCTACCAGAGAAAATGAAATGTAGTACAGACAGGAGATTTTATCTATCCACGTGTCTCCCCACTGTCGGCTTGTATCATGTAATTCTACTTAGCACTTTGGGCCTGTTTCCTTCAAAGTACTTTCCAAATATTACCTAAGTGATGTAGTATATGTAAGTGAATGGGGTGCCAGGAACTCAAGCTGTAAATATAGAACTGTTAAACACAGTTCTAACACAGTTCTGAGGAAATTAGATTTTAAAGTTGGAAAAGAAATACGGTCCTGACACTAACCCCCTGTCTCCATTCAAATGACCAAACCTTCATCTCCTCTCCAACATCTCCTCTGTGAGGACAAGGGAGATATTATATTTAGATGGAAGGGCGACAGAGAAGTGGTATTCCAGAGATTATGAAAAGCCATAATCCCAGTGGGCAGTCACACTAAAGAGCATTTATTTCCAAGACTGTCAGGAAAAAAAACAAAACCAAACTCTTACCACTTCATAATGGAGACACAGTATCCTATACCTGGATAAGCCAGTAATAGTTCAAGAACCAGTAACTGAATAACTGCTCTGTGTCAGGTGTTTTACACACAGTATCTTTAATCCTTTTCACAAAACTTAGAACAAAGTAGTGATTTGCAGAATTGAAGAATTTTGCCCAACCCAATCTCTAGGATGTCTTTTAACTTCAATCGGGAGAATTCCCTCATGTAAGATGGACACCTCTTAGAAAATGCCACAGAGTGAAGAAGGTAGCCTCAGGCTAGATATGGAACTCTACTCATAAAATGTTTTTTTTTTCCCAGAGTTTTCCAATCTCATAGAAAATTCTGGAAAGTTCAAGTTAACGCAGTTAACTTGAGGTTGTGGGACTTGACAGAAAGCTTTCAGTTTACAGACTTGTTTCACCTGCAATTTCTTTTAACAGTGGCATGTAGAGAGGTTTAGGAATTTCAAAATATTATAATGGAAAAAAAGATATAAAGATCCTTTATAATAAGGTCCTATTTTTTTTTTTTTTTTTTTTTGCATATTGCTTCTCTGTCCCAGGCCAGTGTTATTGTAAATCTGAGTAGCAATCCTTCATTTCTCACTGCAGGTAGAAAGGTGCTTGATCTAGTTCTTCTTTGTATTTTCTGCTTTCCTTTCAAATAACCATATAAAATAACCGTGTGTGTGTGTGTGTGTGTGTGTGTGTGTGTGTGTGTGTGTGTGTGTTGAGCTAAGGTCAAAGCCACCGTATTGGGCTGTGGAGTGAATGCATGTGACGTGCACCTTGAATTATTAATGAATAGTTTGGATATATTTGGTCAATCAGGTAAAAATACACAACTCCAACCCAAGCTGTGTATTGCCCTTCCTACAAGCTTATCTACTGTGTATGAAAATCAAGATACAGTGTCTTGGGTCACCTCTTCATCTATTAGTCTAATGACCTATTGCTGTCCATGTCTATCAGAGTCCACAAGGTACCAGACCTTGCTCTAAGTTCTTGGGATACCAGCCTTCGAGGCTTTTTAGCTCAGCCTGCGCAGACTCCTCCTTCATCCAGTGTGGCTCTAGTGCTTTGGTGGTTTACTCAACTTCATGCAGTTTTGATCATTATATAAAAAAATACCCCAGAAATGGGATCTATACAGTTTCTGATTTTCTTGAGAACCATGTTCTTCTGACCTCACACCTGAGGCCAAGGAGCATGTCAACCATTTCCCAGCTAATGGGCTTTCCTCTAACTCACCTTCTTCCTCCACTGGGCCCAGGAGACCTTTGTGATTTTACCTGAATTTACCCATGTAATTAGTTTTACATTACCTCTTCTGCCAGTTCAACAGATCATGCTGAGTAACACTGACCTCTCAGTATACGATACCTGATGTATGTGTTATAATGTTATCAAATTAAAAGACTAGGAAATAAAATTGGATGTAAATCCTGATTGTATCTATGTGAAATGCATGCATCTATTCTAAAAAAGTTTGAGAAGGAAATTATTGTATGTTTTTCTAATAATAAACCAAATAAAGAGTTAAGTGTTGATTACACTTTTCCATTGAATTTAAAATAATTCAAAAGAACAAAAGTAACTGAATTTGAGACGCTTATTTTTGGTGAGCATACTTTTCACAACTTTTAAAAGTATTTTTAAGAAAACGATGTTGATTGGGTTCAAAGATACAACAGGATGACACTTAAAGTCACCTTTTTTTAGTTCCTAAATAGGGAGCAGTGGGAGACGCATGCTTTGTCTGGAGTCTAGAACCCCTACTATTCAACACAATTTCTCAAAGACGAAAAGTGCTAACAGTGTTTGTGATTTTAAATTCTCTGCTTTTCTCAGTGCTCTTGGAAGACACTTAGGACTCAGATTCTTTCCTAGGCTCATCTTCTTTGTAGTTTTTCTCCTGTTGTCTCTGGGAATCAATGTTTCTATCTAGAAAAGGAAAAATAGGAGTACACAAGATTATCTCTCATTTACCATCCAGGGTTAAAAGATTACATTAAGAATAACTTTGTACTTCATATAAATATGAAAAAGTGTAACAGATGTCTAGAAACTATAAAAGTTGAAATTTGATTGGTATATTAAACTTAAGTAGGAATGGTATGGTACAGTGGTCATTTTTTTATTTTGCTGTAATATCAAATTATTTTACTTCTAAAACAATGAACATTTATATATATATTTGAAAAAATTAAGAAAAAGTGAATGTTTATATTACCTGTAGAATGTTTTATTCCCTTATATTCTTGTGTTCCATGAAGAGACGAGGAATCTCTTAAAGTAGTGAAAATTGAGTGAATAGTGTCTAATTCTGCTTATATGAGGTACATAAAGTCAAATTCTTAGAGAAAGGAGAAAATTGTGGGTTGAGGAGGGAATGGGAAATAACTGTTTAGGGTACAGAGTTTTATAGTATGAAAAGGTGATGTGTATGGAGAGGTGGGATGGTAGCACATTAAGAAGAGTGACACGGTTAAGATAGTAAATTAATAGTAAGTTGTATGTATTTTACTACATATAAAAGAGACAATATGTTTTATATTATCAAAAAACAGAAAAGTCTGTTTTATTTCCAAATATTTCCAAATATTTTAGAATAAAATTCTTTGACATAAAGTTAATGAGAATTTATAAAATCCAAATGAAGAAAAGATTAAAACTTTACACAAAATGAAATATTGATATAAATAATTGGACATAGTTCTCAATAAGAAGATTCAGGGTGTAAAAACACTAATTACATTAAAAATCTATACATTTCATATACTCTTTATGAAATGAGATAAATTTATTTCAAAGTTGATACTAAAGATATCTGTGTGAGAATGTTTCAGTCTCTTTTAAAAAAGAAAAGTTATAAAAGTGGATAAATTCCCCTAGATATTAAAATGTATTTAGAAAAATGAAACTAACATGGAAAGCTTGGTATTGTTACTTGAATACACAGAGAGATGAATGAAACAAAATAAAATTGAAAAACTTACCCAAATACATGCATAAATTTTCTGTATGATAAAAATGCATTCCAAAAATGCATCCAAAGATGGATGCATTATTATTTTTTATTATTATGTGAAGGCATTGTCTAGCTATTGGGGAAAAAAGTTAAGATCTTTCTTCTCCTGCCAAAATAAGTTCCTAAGAGTTCAACAATTTAAATTTAATATAATTCAGTAAGAAAATAAGGGCACTAAAAGAAAATGAAAGAATTTTTTTTTTTGTATGTGTAGTGAAAAGGCATAAGAATAAATACTCAAGGTCCAGACACAAAAGAGAAATAATAAATAGGACCATTTCAAAATTAAACTTTTTTTTCATAAAATACCATAAATAAAATCAATAGAAAACATTAAGGCAAGTGTCTTAAAGGTAGAAAGAGTTCATAGAATTAATAAGGAAAATTCCAATAACTCATGAAAACAATGAACAAAAATTGGAATCAGTTCATTTAAAAAATGCAAAAGACTAATAAACTGTAAAAAAGGTGTAGTGTAATTCAAAAAGGAATACATATTTTTTAAAGTTATTTTCATTCTTTATGTAGTAGATTGTCAAAGATTTAATATGCTGTGTGATGGGAAAAGTGGGAATTGTATAACTTCTTTGGAGAGTATTTATGAAATAATTACCAATATTTAAAATGAAAATACTATTTTATTCAGTAATTGTCATTCTAGGAATTTATCCTAAAGATATACCCTCACTTGAGAACAAAGGCATATATATATACGTATATATATATATATATATATACATGAATGTATATGTATATATACATACATACATACATATATATATATATATACACACACACACACAATGCTCATTTAAGCTTTGTTTTTAATATCAAAAGACTAGGAACAACAGAGCTACCTCTAAATAAAAGAGCAATTAATTAAACCATGGTTTTCCATGAGAATGAGTTGGATATACTAGTATTAAGTGCCAATAGGTTAATACACAAATTGACAATGGAACAAAATTGAAAGCCTAGAAACAGACCTGTCCATATATGTGAAATTCGTATTAGGGGAAAGAATACCAAATAGTCTTTGGATATGGTACCTATTAGTAATATAAAGGTATGAATTTTAAAAAAGAGTTATATTTTTGCCTGTCTTTGGAAGATATTTAAAGCATGGTAATATTGTCAGACTGTTGGTTTATTCATCTTTTTGTTGATTTACTATTTAGTTGTTTGTCTATTTATTGCCATTTAATTAATATTTATTATTTAATTTATTACATATTACTTCAGGTATAGAACTCTTTTGCCTGCAAAGCTAGTTGATCAGAGCATACTTTATGATTGTGGCATCTTGAATCTACAGTTTAAAATGCTCATTACTGAACAAATTATCTTCTAGGAGTTCATCCCATATTAATGACCAGGCAGACGAAGTTGAAGGATTTCATTTAGCATTGCAGAAGATGGCAAGATGGCCAATGCCACCCATCCTTATGTGTTCCCCTCCTGTACTGTACTTGGATTCTCCCCCAAGTGCTAGGGCTTATTTTTCCATCCCTTGACTCTGGATAGGATGCATAACTTGGCTTGGCAAGTGTTGAAAGCTGAAGCTTAAAAAGCTCTTGCACATTGGGGTTGCCGGCTGAGGCCCTGAGTTTCCTGTGTAAAGTAACCCTGGCTAGGCCACTAAGTAGGATGAGAGATCACATAGAGCGAGGACCCAGATATTTCAGCTGTGCCAGTTCTCCAGGATCCTCCAAGAATTGTGAGCTTAACAAATGACTTATCTTAAGCTATGAAGTTTGAAAGTTGAAGTGATGAACGCGAACTGAGAAAGTATGATTTGTAATTATCAAAAATTAATCCATATAAATGCATATAACGAGATAAATAGAATTTCACTCATTCATATAGTAAAATGTAAGACAGTTAAAGATGATGGCATATATATATATTTATTGACATGGGAAGATATTCTTGATGTGCTATATTTGAAAAAAAATTGAAATTAAAGTGCAGTATATAGGTTATTATCTCTTTATGTAAACCATAAAAACCTAAATAAACAAAACATGTCTGTCAGGTTATCCTATAATGTTTATAGTGGCTATAGTGATTTTAAAACATTTCATAAAGTTAAAAATATATTCTTTGCTTACCTCTATTATCTCATTTGTCTATTTGAATTAAAAGAAATAGATTTATTTTTAAATTTAGAAGACATGCTAAATACAGTCTGACCTCCATAGGTAATATTTTAATAAGCTAAACATGTTATATAGTTATTTAAATTTTTATTTTATTAAAGGAAAGCTGTATCACAACATTATATAGGTTTAAGGTGTTTATCATGGTAAATTAGCACCTATATGTAATATATTGTTTATCAACACTAGTTCAGTCCAACCAACACCACATAACTGTTTTATCCAAGTTGCCCGCCCTCATCCACCTTCCCCTCTTGTAATCACTAATAGATTTTATAGACTAAAATCTATTTTTGTTTGATGTAGTTCATTTGCTTCTTGGTTTTCCCACATACTGAGTGAAATCATAAAGTGTATCATCTGTATACATGTCCTGCTCCTCCCGAAATCATCTTTGCTTTTCTGTCCTCACCTCTGCTTGTGAAATGTCCTTTGTGTCCCTGCTTTTGGGTTCTCCTTCTCAGCCTCCCTGCCAGGGTTGTTGGTCTCCATGAAGCAGTCATTATAATTTTATTCTCTGCTTCTGTCACGGTGTCTTTCTACATCTACTCAGATTCCCAGGCAGGATCTGTGTTTGCGGATGAAACTGAGAGTACTTGGCTACATACTTTTGTCTTCTCCGTAAGCAAAGTAAAGTGAGAAGACTAGGCTGGAGCTGACACTACCTGGGCTCAAGGACGCACTAATATGGAAGATGGAAGATGACAATGTTAGTGGATGGGGACAATGTTTTCAAAGAAAGAATACAGTGATAACATTGCACCATCTCCTCTCCCTAATACCTGCTTCGTATTTATCTTAGAACTTTTGCTAAGGAGTTGAATAGCCTTTCCAGAGTGTTTTAAAAATTCTGACTAGTTTGAGGTAGAGGGAGAGCTGCTTTTTACTGATGGAAATTCTGAGTACCAAATGACTAACCAAACTGTATTAGGGCAGAGGAAAAACTAGTTTTAAAGGTCATATTGTAATTGCTACCAGTGATCTACATACTTTAAGAGGGACACTGAGAGCAGTGGCAGCACTGCTGGGTGTTTCTACAAGTAAAATGACAACTTGCTACTACAAAGTCAAAACACCAATGAATGAAATAGTAACAATTAATGAACTTAGATCAAAAAATTAACAGTACTTGTCTCTACCTACCTCTCTCTCTCTCTCTCTGCATATATGTTTCCTTGTGTATTATAAGGGAAATGAACTTTCTTTAAGTGAGTTAATATGGGTAAAGGCACTGTGTTTATGAGATATTCTGAAGTAGTTCCTGAATCTTTGTATCAAGTTTTCCAAAAGCTCAATCAAAATGCTGTGATGCAGTGTAAGAATATGGTTTTGTCAGCTTCAATCTGGTTTTTATTTTTTTAATTGGTTCAACCCTGTGAGTGGGGTGACAAATGATTTGAGGCAGTGAAATCTGCTTAGTGGAAGGTAATTTGCCCTAGTAAGTCATTCACTGGGAGAGGAAGGGAATGGTCCATCTATTATCACTGCAAATGGTTACTCTGATGCTAAACTGCAGCAGCTATTAACTGTGCTATTTGTTAATCCATAATCACCATTGAACCACCTTCTTAGAGATCAAAGATTTATCTATTTTGATGTTTTTAAATACTATGTATAAGTATGGAAATAAATTCCTCTAGCTATGTAAAATTAGACTGGAGCATATTTCTTGTAACTATGTTCTCAAAAATCTGTGCATAAGTCTAATAAGTCTAGTCTTTATTGGTAATCTATCTTTTTTGGACTATGCATTTTTATGGCTGTTTTTTCTTTGTAAAGTATCACCTTTTAATTAAAATATATTGAAGGAGTGGACAGCAGTAATCCTCAAATAATGTGATTTGAACTGAACTTTCTCTGTTTAATCACATAAAATTGTCCTGCAGCACTGGTGAACTCCACTTGTTGCCAACCCCTCCCCATGACGGGAGGTTGGAAGTGGAATTACCGCTATGGGAATAGTGGGTGGCACTGCTTCAACTCAAAAGGAGAGTGATGTTCCGGTTTACTAAGTCTAATTAGTACATTCATATATGATCTACAGAAGCAATTTGTTAACTATAAACTAGTTATTGACAATTGTGCTAGGTCCTCTGCATATATAACCTAGATTCTATGCTCAAGAAGAGTAATTAAAGTCTAATTGGAGACATAAGACAGCAAACATATCTGCAATGTAGTGTCAAAGTCAAAACCAAAAGAGAGAGCATGCGTCACAATTACTGGTCAATTTAGGCTGAGGAAGGCATGGCGATTATAGACACAGATGTTCTCAACGCAGACACTGAAGCAGCAGATCTGTATGTAAATCACATGTCCACAGGGCATTCTCCATGACCTTGAGCAGAACTAACTACTCATCTGCACTCAGCTTCAATTTCCTAATCAGTGTTTTAAGTAATACCAATGAGGTAATACATGTAAATAATTTAACATAATCCCTACTACACAGTAAGTACTCACTAAATCATTGTTATCATCATCATCATTATTATTACTCATTACTCTCACTTTATAGGTGAGATTAGAATGAGGGCTCTGGAGAAGTCAATTGACCCCAGTTCATACAGCTGTCAGTGGAAGTTCTAAGAACAGAAGCAGCTGTGTTTCTTTCATTACAAAATGGTATCTTGGAAGTTGAAGCCACTAAGAAGCTAGCTTAAGTGGCATCTTTCAGGCTTTGTCTTGACTCTGCTCCTCCATGTAGTAACAAATTAATGACCACAGTCCCTTTGTAACTGTGGAAATTCTATTTCTGGTAGGACAGGAGGTTGCTCTTCTTTCTGTGAATTTAGTCTGCGATGCGCCACACGTAGCAATTAGAGGAGGTGGAGGAGAGAAAAGGATGGAATTCAGAAGGGCAGCAGTACCAGAGAAAAGGCTCTTTATCTCAAGTCATAGATGTTAAAAATCCAGTACAAAACTGGCCTGTTGTCTCCAAAGCACTTAAAACAAAGTGGTATTGAATCATCTTTCTCTACCACCATGTCTTTACATTGGGGCGAGAATGAACATATCAAATGGGTCCCTTCTGAAACACTGACCTTTTTAACTATATTATTGGGGGGAGGTGTTCTGTCTAGACTCAGGGGTCCAGATGGGCTTTATGAATGGATTTGGCCTGTGGGTCAGTAAAGAGGGAGGGAAGAGGATTTTCCCCACTCCCAAGTATTGCTTCATTTGCACAAATTATGTTAAAACGTATAAATCAAAAAATAAAATGGGCTTCTGTTGGCCCAAGCATCTGTAGAGTTCTTTGATAAGAGACTCTTGCACCTGTCCAAGCCTCCAGAAACCCCTAGGAGGCAACAAGAGTGTTGTTAATGTTGAGTTTCTTGGTGATGGAGGCAGAAGGGAGCAAACAAGGACCCTTATGCCTCATGTCATGTAGGAACACTGAGAGCTGAACTGCAGCTGTCTCCCTGTCAGAGGTGAGCCAAAATGACCTTATTCAAACTCCATCCTCCCAAGAAATGTATATTAATGAAGCTCTCCAGAGCTTCCTTATCTGGACCTCACAACAGTTCCATGCAACTCTTAGGTGTGGAATAGCATCACTCTCCTAGAGATGAGGGCCTTGTAGTTCATGGAGGTTGAATGATATATGCCGTTGACAAAACTGGTAAGTGGCAAAGTTTGGAATTGACTTTAGATTCTTCTGATTCTAAACCCAATTCATTTTCCCCTCTGGTCTACCCTGGGGTAATGCATATTTCTGTAAATATATGTATTGGTTCCATAGTTGGCCAAAGGGAAATGAAGTTGGCTTAATGATGAAACTGTGTTGGTCCATACAAGGTTTATCCTTCGCAAAGGGACCTGAAATGAGAGTAGAATTATGAACTTCAGTGAGAAAGAAAGTAATCTTTAGCTTGCTGCACTTGCAAAGGAGCCCCTATCAGTTGTATTTTAAACATTCAAATTAAAAACTGACCCTGGGCTTACACTCTAGGCTTCCATAGCTTCCAACTCTTGGAAGGTTGTGTATCTATCTCCTATGCCCACCTTGATAGCAGCCCCACAGGCTGACTCACAAGTCTACTTTATTTGCTTTGTGTCTCTCTTGTCAGTCTTACTTTAATTTGCTTTGAGTCTCTCTTGTCAGTCTTACTTTAATTTCTTATCTATTACCTGTGTTCATTTTTAACGTCTAAGGTGACAGTTTTTAGCCACGCTGAGCTGTCTACTGGGAAGCCCGCATTATCTCCTCAGCCACCAATGATCATCGCTCTGGTCATCAGTGCTCTAGTTTCAAAATCTCATAGGTTTGAATGGTCTGCTCTAATTTTATGATTCTCATTAGCCATCTTTCTTGCTCTCTCAGCTGCTGTTATGTATTATATAAATGTGTATTTATTCACAATAGTAAGTACTTTAACCCATTATCACATGAGTTCATCACTAAAACAAGTAATATGAGGTGAGTTTTATTTTTGTTATATTATTCCCACATTGCAGAGGAGATAACCAAGACTCTGAGACTTAAGTAACATCTTCAGAGTAGAAATGGAATTAAAGCCAATATCTCCCTGACTTTTGTCAGATATGCAGCTGCTAGATTAGACACCACAGCTCTAGATCATTGTGCTCTGATCTTTCATGTCAGTTCTTTGAACTTAAGGGCATATGGGCTTGCAGGTTTTGACATTTTAAAATAATGCCAACTGATCTGTCTATTGGAAATTCAGAATAAATGCTTAGAATAACAGAATAGTTCTATAAGGATTTTTTTCCTTTATCCTTTTTCATAATTATGGTGCTAGGAAGTTTTTTTTTTTAAGGAAAGATGCAGGCAAGAATGAAGGTGAGCAGGAAGACAGGCAGAAAGAAACATTTGTTTACCTTATTTAGTTGCTTATCTTGATTGTTCCCCCAAGCCCTAAGAACCTGGGTCCTTGGGATGTCTTCCAAGTGCTAACTGCTAAAGCACTAGGGTGCAGCATGGTATTAAGATTTAAAAGAATTTGATTTCCTGCCTGTTGTTTTCCCCCTTAGGCACATGGATGTGATTTGTCTGAAAAAGAGAAAATTGATAGGTACCATAATAGTGAAGTTCAAATAATTAAAAAGAAATTTCCTGGGAAAGCACTAGATTTCTATATGACCACAAGCAGAAGAACTGAGAGCAGTGCAGATAGCCAGAAGGATAGCAATGGAAGGAGAATAATTAGCTCTAAGGGCAGAGAGAGAGGGTGACCTGGAAGGTAATGGACTCCTAGCACTAGAACTTTTTTTGCAGTCTACACAGCCACTTGGTCAGTATATTGTAAAGCTGTTCATTGTATTGGGACATAATTGGTCTACATTCTCTTCAAGGGTCTGTGAGTTTGAATGACAAAGTATATTTTTGAACTGTATTTGATCCCCTTTTAAATTGAATTCAGTTTTCAATATTAGACTTCGACACCAGAATGAAGATATCTGTCTAGTATAGCGGTCCAACATTCAGGCAATAAGCTCTCTTGTGTGAGGCCTACCGTCCTGTAATGGCTCTCCTGTGACAAACCACGTGGCACTCTGGAAGCTTTAGCAAGTTTATTTCGCCGGCGGATCCTGAGGAGTATTCTCCAAAATCTGGGCCCTGACTTCCGGTTAGGTTACACTTATATAGGTTAGATGTGGTGTAAATTAGGGCAGGAGGTTTCAAGCATGGGAAGTTCTTGTCCGTTGGTGACTTTATCGGTTGCCTGCAGCAGTGGTGCAGGCTCTCCTGTTTCCTGTTTCCTCGGCAAGCTCAGACCACAGGATGTTCTAGGGGGTCTCCTAGCTTGGGTGGCCTTCATGGCTGCTGGGAAGTGGCCAGCAGGTTTTTCCCTTACAATTGGATAAAACTTGAGTCTCCAAAAAGAAGACAACATGCCTTCTAGGTTTATTTTGGAAACATCCAATATGCATCCTTTAGCTTTTAAATTGATATCATGATGGGCAAGACCATACCACCAAAGAAAATCTGTGTTTTCTAAGATGTGTCATAGATTTGTAAGGAACACTTGGAAACAGCAAGTGGTAGCAATCTGAGAATTACTTCTTCTATAAACAATGATGGGCAGGTGAATCTGAAAGGTTATAAAAGACCCAAAGTAAGGAGGAATCTTAAAATCATTCTACTGTTAAGTATACTCATATCACATTAGTCATTTTATCGTCTAGGATAACTTACTATATATTTTGAATAGGTTAAGGCAGTGTTCTTAAAACTTAATGAGTTAGAGGCTGAACCTTTTTGAGGTGCTGGGGTTAGGAAGATAGAACTTTGAAAGAGGTAATTAAATAAAATTGAGATCATTACAGAAGGTCTTAATGGAATATGACTTGTATCTTTATAGTAAGGGATTAGGTTAGGAGAGAGACACTGAGGATGCATACAGGCAAAGAGAGGCCTTGTGAGGACACAAGAAATTAGCCATGTGCAAGCCAAGAAGAGAGACCTTGGGAGAAATTACTCATGCTGACATCTTAATCTTGGACTTCCAAACTCCAGGATTGTGAGGATATAAATTTCTGTTGTTTGACTCACCCGCTCTGGTATTTTTTTATGGCAAGCCTAGTAAGACAATACATGAATCACCAAAGGATCTTATTAAAATGTACACTTGGATTTAGCACATTTGGAGTAGAGTCTTTCTAACAAGCTTCCAGGGTTGCTGATATTACCAGTCAAGAGATGATGCTTTGAGTAGGAAGGAACTATATTTTGTTGCACCCACAACTTTACCCTGAAATTGAAATGACTTACCAAAATAAAATTTACTTCTTGTAGATCTCAGGTGGGTAGACTTGAGAGAGGGCAACCACATAACTCCTTAGGTATTAAACTGACAGTTGTTCCACCACCTAGAATGGGTTTTGAAAGGCTGCTCGGGTATGATTACCTCAGCCTGGAAGTGAAGGATGCGCCTAAGTTATGCTTGTATCCCAGTGGCCATACAAGTCATATGACCTGGCATAGCTGCAGTAAGGCTGAAAGTGTAGTCAACTTGTGCCCCAAATAATAGGACACCTGAATACCATTGAGAACTAATAATGTCTACACTGTTTCCCATTCGGTTTCACTGTCTCAAATATTGTACTGCTCTTCAACAGCAATGCTGAGTGGGAACAGGAACATACTTGAGTTTCCATGTGAGAAGTGGAAAGGCAGTATTTTCCCTCCAACCCACTAAAACTAATGTAAACTGATAGGTGGGCTGGTGAGCCAAACATGCACTCCTAAGATAATATCACAAGTCTCTCTTTCCTGATGATTCTTTTTCAGAGACCGTTCAAGATAGATATCACTAGGGGGAAATGTCGAAGAGTTTTAACTATTATTATTCCCAGCCCACCTGTTCTCCTATGACATTTTGGAAACATAAGCTTCCTCCCAGAATGCCTTTTTCTTGAGGTTTGAAATACATTCCTAGGAACTATCAGGTAATAATTTTTTAAAGGAAAGGTACATGCAAGGGTGAAGGGGAACAGGCCGGCAGACCAGAAGAGAGAGGAGGAAGAAGCACTGTATTTATTTTTATTTAGTTGTTCATCTTGGTTGTTCTCCTCGGTCCCAGAATGTGAACCCAAGTCTTAGGAGGTATGTGGACTGTGCATGGTTGGAGGAGGCATGCTCAAAGAAAAATTTGATTGCAGGTCTTTGAGGAACTCTAAAATCTACTTTCCATAAAAGGGGGGAAAAAGGCTTATAAGGAAGACAAGCATTTGAGTTTGGCCCCTGGCAGGTGTCTCAGCAAGATGAGAAAATAGAAACCAGAGTGAGAAAAGGGATGAGAACATGAAGGCAAGGACAAGCGGTCCACACTACCACTTTATATATATTAGAAAAGGAAGATAAATTAAACCTAAAGCTAATTTTTTAAAAAGGAAATTCTAGTGCCAATCACCACTGTCATATGAATTGCTCTAGAACTCTGCTGGTAGGTGGGTGTGGTAATATTGAAGGACATATTGACTGAGGTGTGAATCTATTCTCCTGAAGCTTACAGTATTGTAAATAAATGAAGCAATAATAGCAAAAGGAAATTCTAAAAATAAGAGTAGAAATCAATGAAATAGAAAATATAAATAATAAAGGAAGCCAATAAAGTTGAAGTTGTTTTTTCAGAAGAGAGAAAAGAAATCACCACTTTTAAGAATGAAAGAAAAATTATCATGGCAGATTCAACAGACATTAAAACAATAAGCATATAAATAATTTTATGCTAATTAACTTGACAACTTAGACAAAATGAATACATTATTCTAGACCATATTTTATCAAAACTGACACAATAAAATATAGGAAATCTGACTATCCTATAGCTGTTAAAGACATTGAATTCATAATTTAAAACTTTTTCAGAAAGAAAATTCCAGGCTGAGGTGATATTACCAGTAAATTCTACTGAGCATTTAGATAAGAAATAACACCACTTTCAGACAACTTCTTTCAGAAGATAGGAGGAAAAAAAACACTTCCCAGATCATCTAATGAATTGAAGTATTATTCTGATATTAAGAACAGACAAGATGATTACAAGAAAATACAATTATAGAAAATTTCCCTTATAAATATATATACTGAAAGTCTTTAATATATCAGTAAATCATATTTAGAAATGTATAAAGAATGCAAAGCAGCAAGCCAAAATTTTTAGCCCTCAATATTAACAAATTAATTCTATGATCATCTCAGTAGATGTAGAAAAAAACATTTGACAAAATTCACTTCTCATTTCTAATCTTTTAAACAGTCTCAGCAAACTAGAGAGTGGAATTTCCCCAATCAGAATCACTTTGAAAAATCCAGAGCTAACATCATACTTTGTGATGAAATATTGAAGCCTTTTCATCTAAGAAGGGGAACAAGGCAAAAATGTATTTTCTCACCACTGTTATTCAGTATTGTACATGGGAGCCCATTGATATCATGAAAAAAAAAAAGAAATAAAAAGCATAGACTTGGGGAAGGAAGAAGTATAACTCTTCACAGATGACATGACTATATACAAAGAAAATCCTAAGGAATATATCAAAAGTGAAACAAAAGAGCAACTATATGAGTTTATGAGCAAATTAGCATGGTTGTTGGACAAAGCATGAGCTGTCTGATCTATAGGAATAATGATTTGTTTTAGAGTATGACAGATTTGGTTTTGATTTCAAGCACGAACATCTATTCTGGCACAACTGATTTAATTTGTTCTGAGACTTGACTTGCAATTTTGTAGAATCAAGAAAGAATCAACCTTGCCTTGAATGTTATTGTGGGAAATGGTGCCCAGCACTTTTCTTCCATAAATCTGTGAAGCCTCTCCCAATTTCCCTGATTGTTGCAAACCACCTGCCTCCCAGTTACTCATATGCATTCTATTTGTTCTTCAAAGCTTTCATCATAGATACAAGTTTTGTATTTACTTGTGTGAATATGAGATGAATGTCTTTGTCCACTGCCCAGACTAGAAGCAACTCGAAGACATTTTTGCTGACCAGCACCTAGTACGGTGCCTAACATACGGCAGGTAAGAAATAAATATTTGCTGGAGGAGTGAGGACTGTCTGATAAATGGAACATTTTTTACTGTAATTCCTTTCTAACCTGAAACTGTGAAATGCTGCCATCTACCCTTCTCTGCTTCCTTGAATTCCAAATACACATTCACCTGTAGACTGCCTTCAGGGAAATTCTTTGTTGGCACCACCTTTTACTTGTCTTAAAGTGTGTGTGTGTGTGTGTGTGTGTGTGTGTGTGTGTGTGTGTGTGTGTGTAAAAAAAGAAAGAAGAGGGAAGTGGAGGGGGCTCACAGGGCGATTAGTCTCTTAACGGCAGCCTCAGAGAGATAACCCTGCCTGTAAGGAGCCCAGCAGTGGGAGAGGGACACAGTGATTAAGTCTGCAGCTGCCTTTGTTCCTTCCCAAGAACGTTCACACTGGAAGGCACTCCAGGCCACCTATCACTGTCTGCCATCAACGCCTGGAGGTTTCGTGTTTACCTGTGTTATTCATAAATGAATGTGCACCAGCTTCCCTGAGTGTTCTTAGGAGACTTTCTTGCAAAACCTGCCTGTCTTTTGGCAAGATTTGCCTAGTTAGAAAGGGGCAACTTAGCATTGAAATGGTGCTCTGTGGCACTTTCATTTTTATCTAACTGTCTGCCTTCTGAAAGCACGGAGAGCACTAGCAGAGTCTCATGCACTGGGGACCCATGCAGCAGCAGGCGGTCCTCCCGAGTCCCCATTGCTGCCTTTAGTGCTCACACATTCACGAATGTAGATAGAAAATGTTATCCACTTTTTTCCAAATGTTTTTGAAATATTCATACATTTGTAGGATGTTACAACAACTAATGTTCAGGGTCTCACATGCCCTTCAATCTGCTCTTCAGTTTTTGTTCACAAAGGCAGTGTGTAAGCATCATAACATTACAAAGTGCATAGGTGCAGATAAAATGCAAGTTCCTCCTGATTATCCTTCTAACAGTTTTTCTGTGCATAAATCAATATACAGATATGGTTGAATTATCAGATAGGGTATCACACTATCCAATAATCTTCTTGGCTTTCCTTAGCATCTAAGTCAAAAATCCTCCTGGGAGTGGTGAACAGCTGAAGGGGTTCAAGTGGTATGAACTTCTAGCTATAAAATAAATAGATCATGATCATGCAATATACAGCATGGTAAGCAGTGTCAATAATATTGTAGAGCAGACTTGAAAGTTTCCAAGAGTAAATTATGAAAATTGACTTTGTATGCTGACAGATGGTCATTAAACCTATTGCTGATCAGTTCACAATGTGTGTAATTATGGGATCATTATATTGTATACCTGAAGCCGGTATAATGTGATATATATATATATATATAATACTTCAATAAAATTCTTTAATCTCCCTGTGTCAGTAATCATGTTTGCAACATATTCTTATGAATATTTACATTAAAAGAGGGAAAGTGTTTCAAACATGTGTGTTTAGGTAAACGTGGAAGTTTTGGGAAATTTGCCAAAGAGAAGCAACTGTAATTTAAGAATGAGTACACTTCACCTGAAGGCTTTCTGATCAAAAAAAAAAAAAAAAAAAAAGCCATGTTCTCAAGGAGGTTCAATCAATTCTGTTGTGGTTTTAATCAAACAGTCCTTCTCTGGATACAGACACACCTGACGAGGGGGAAAGCTGCCAGTGGATCATTACTGTAAGTCTCCAACTTTAATAACCACTTGTTTCCATTCTTTCAGTGCTCGCTCTCCATTTAGGAAGGTAAAATGGCCCTTTGTCCTGCTTACTGGACACAACCCCGGCCTCCTTCTGGGAGACTTTAGGGGAATGAATTCAGATCAGAGGTCAGCCGTGGAAGGCTGAGGCCTCGCTGGTGGGCAGGCACTGCTTGTGGCATGGCAATGGCTCAGTTGAGACTTTCTTCCCAAGGGAATACCAAGGAGGACCAACCCTCTTTGGAAAACGTGACCCAGAGAAGCCAGTGAAGCCACAACTTTGAGGTGGCTAAGGGCCAGTTTGATGGACTCAGGCACTGGAAAACTGACCTGGGAGACAGAAAACCCTCAGCATCTGTACATTGGGTCCCTCTCTTCTCTGACCTCAGAGTCGGAGAGTTCTGACTTGATGAAGTTGCAGTGGGAGAGGACAGCAGTCGAAGGTCGAAGGAAATCGCTCACAAAATGGCCCCTATCTCCCTGAGAATGCTCAAAGAGGATGAAAGTTGAAACTGCTTCCCTTGGAGGAAAATCAAAATGATTTATACTTGTTTGGCCCATTCCATCTTGCATGCCACACATTCTCCTGTTACCTTCATGCTTTCTGTGTTCCCAGTTGGAGGCTCCTCTGAACTTTCCTGACCTAAGCCTGGTCTTTTCCTGCCAAGTTTGGGTAAGTGATTAGATAATGTGTCTGATTGTTTCAAACAGGTTTTTTTTTTATGGGTTATATGTACTTCCTGTTGTTATCTGGAATTGCCATTCTACCATTTTTTTCACTTTGTGACCCTTCAGGACCCCCAAGCTTAGAACCTAGAAGTCATTGTAGACTCTTCTCTCCTTCAGCCACCATCACCCTTCTGTTCTCCATAATAACTATCACCTATCCCTGTCACCACTCAGCTCAGTCATTCATCTAAAGACATTTGAGTGATTATATGCCAGCCTCTGGGCATGGATAATGAACAAACTCAGACCTCATCCTCCCTGCCCTCTTCTCGTTAGGAATTCAAGTCTTCATCAGTTATTTTTAGGCCTTCTCACTGGGTTTCTCTGCTCTCAGCTTAATATATCATCCTCTGTGTAGCCTCTAGCACATTTTAAAAAATGAAAACTTAAAAGCAAGCAAACAAAAGCTCAAACCTGAATCTTAATCCTGGCTCTCTTCTTGGTGGTAGCAGAAACGAAGCATCAAAGGAAGAGATAAGACAGCAAAGGTTGAATTTAGCTCTTTCATTCATCACCTATGTGACATCCAGGAAATATCAATTCTCTAACCTTGAAAATGGAGTTGGGACAAAGAATGCCAACACTAAAATTTATTTTGATTTTAATAATACCTACATTTTGGGATGGAACTGTACTTGGTTTTAATTCTCCTAACAACTCTATGCTATTTTCAACCCCCATGTATGGTAAAGAAACTGAGGCTCACGAAGATTAAGTAGCTAGTTCCACAGCATACACTTAGCAAGAGTAGAGCAGAACCCAAGGACTAACTCTCCAGAGAGAAGCTTCTTTCTCTGCATACTGTACTACAATCTGTTACCATGTTTTGGGGATAGGGCCCAAATACTCAGCATAGCATTAGATTAGAACTGAACATCAGGGCCAAAAAGCTAAAAATAAATCACAGTGAAAGAACTTAATAGAATGATTCTCCAGATTGTATCTAAATGTGGAGGCCTCATGAATCAGGAGCCCTGAACAGTGACCACACCCATCCATGAAGCCCATTGGGGTGAACCTACAGCCTGGGGGTTGCCAGCAGAAAGACAAGCTGGCAGCAGGAGACCCGAAGGTCAGAGGGAATAGAGTGGACTTGGGAACCCCACAGTGGCTGCAGAGACAGTAGAAGGGCTTCACTTTCACGTCCTCACTCTTTGTCCTTCCCTTGCTCTTGTTCTCTCTTTGTTACTTTCTTTTCTATTCTCCAATCATTTTTATACCTTTTTAAATAGCCCTCTCTTTGGGAGGCTGGAGAGTTGTTTCCACTTTTGCTTCTCTTTTTTTTCACTCATTCTCCCTTAACTATTAACCATATCATTTCAAGTAAATCATGGACCTTATCCTCCTTATCTGTAAATAAAGCTTAATGGTAACAGCACTGGGATTTGCACCCTGGACACATGGGCTTCTGAGTCAGTGCCCTTGACCACGCCCACGGCTGCTCCTCCCAGAGTGCACCTGGGAGGAGTTAAGGCTGTGACTGCAGCTTTGTATCCTCTGCTGATGTTAGCGTCCTATACGCAGCTAGATCCCTGACTGATTCTCCAGTGAGAGAACTCAAAGCACTTAAAGGGCATAACTGAGCAATAATAACTGGTGGCTGCTTAGGGTTGAAGACGGAGTGTTTCCCAAGTTTTTGTCCACCCCAGTGAAGTGCGGAAACTGGGG
The DNA here is from genome assembly GCA_004363575.1 of Solenodon paradoxus. Lineage (NCBI taxonomy): Eukaryota > Metazoa > Chordata > Mammalia > Eulipotyphla > Solenodontidae > Solenodon > Solenodon paradoxus. The sequence continues at coordinate 280,847 of RJWH01001144.1, forward strand.
GACAAGGCCACAGGCAGCAGGCAGAGATGAGGAGGCAGGGAGTGAAAATCAGAGGACATGGGGCAAGACCCATGCGATGGAGAAAGAAATTTAAGGGGTAACTCTGAAGGTTGGGGTATTTAAGGGACTTAAACCAGGTATAAAATTCCAATAATCTCCCTGCAAGGATCCCTCATTAGTAATTAGCACTTTGGGCATTTAATCCATGTTTTGTTTTCTAACCTTGGGTTAGCCTTCAAATCGGTGTCAGGTGAGATCAGTTTAGCTAATGAACCCTGCACCTGCTGGTGAGCCCAGTGCGCCTGCTCTCCTCAGTGTGTGGCCCATATCGTGCACACTCAGAAGTTTTACTCTCAGCGAGAAACATCTCCCAGAACCCCAGATGGTGAGTGGTCAGACCCTGGGCATGTGTCTGGTGACTGTGATCCCATTTCTGAGTTTGTTTTCTTTCTAGCGTTGCCAGGGATCCAGTCACCTGTTCCTGGCTTTCTCCAGTTGTACAGGTCAAGCACCTGACTGGTCAGTTCTCACCCTATTTCTTTGTTCCCCACGTTCATACATTGTATATACATGTTGTGGCTTCTCTACCATCGACTTCTCCTTCCCCTTGCTTTCCTGGTCATCTTTTATCATTTCCCACTGTATCAACTAATCAAAGGAGGTGTCCCCACAGTGACAATGGACTCTCAACAGACACACCTATGAGCCATGCAATGTGCCAGAGTATCAAAGGAATCAGCGCAGGTGGTAAAGTATTGGACTCTGTAGTGTACTCAAAGCAGTAGCCCCAAGCCAGGTTCAGCCCCGAGAGAGCCCTTCAAAGGCAGCACAGCAGAGAAAGGTAGATGGGGATCCTCCTTTCCTTTAGAGCAACTGAATGGGGAGCATTGCACTGGGCAGGGACTAATGGCAGGGGTGAGGGAAGAAACTTAAAAGCCACACTAACTGGGCCACAGGTCCCAAAGCTGCACTGAAAGAGGGCTCTGGAAATGCATATGGATTGAGGCCTGGGCTCCAGAGAACTGCTGACCCTGAGCAGCCTAGGGAGCTGGGGGAATGTGTTCTGGAAAGAGGAAGAGAGAAAGGAGGCATTGGGATAATGGGGGTGCTTCAATCGTAGAAGTCTGGGTGGGGCATTCCAGTCCTCTACTCACCTGCCTGAGAATAAAAACACAAACTGAGGAGGAGGAAACAGTCCTGGGTTCTGGGAAGGGCAGGTTATTTTGCTACCAGCCACCGTAAGCTGCTGTCCTGCCTGAGACTGGCTGACATGTGTCCCCAGTGAATATAAAAATACCCAAAGGACAGAGTTCTTTGGCAGCAGTTGCTTTTCCTCTTTGAAGTTCACAGGCTGAACCAGTTGCCTCTGCAGCCTCACACAAACCGCCTGCAGAGAAAAGAAAATGCCCGTAATATAGCCATTTTCCCCCTTCACTTTGACTGAACCAATTAGCAGTTGGTCCTTTTAAACAGTCTGCAACAAATAAAAATTATAAGGCTGAAAGTCCGTACACACTGAAGAAAAAAATAATAAAATGCTGAAAGATGAGTTGCTTGGTTTGGGGGATATGTGGTAGGGGATCCCATACATCAGTATCACCTCTCAGGGTAGATGTCCTTGCTTTTTGTGTTTCAGCAAAAGAAAAGTCAGGAATCCCTCTGCCTGGGTTTCTATTTGTAGTGGCTTGAAGATTCTCCCTAAAGTGTTCAAATTTTTACTTTTGAGAGAAGAAAAACTATTCAGAGCAAGGTGTTTTATTAGTAAATGTTAGTTCCTATTTTTTGTGTGCGCTCATTGAGAGAACCAGTTCAATGCCTAGGATGAAGCAAAGTGGTAAGTGCTAACGAGAAAGTGAATCCTCCTTCAAGAGAAGGATGGACAAAGTGAGGAATTAGGTCTAGAGTTGGGATTATGGACCAAATCTGCTCTCATGTTTATCAGGTCCTTCCTCTCGGAAGGAAATTGTGTGTCTAGGCCATCTTCAGAAGGCGGGACACAGCAGGCCTTATGCCTCCTGGATGAGAAACTTCTCAAGGCTGATTTATCCTTGCAGACTGCAGGGCTCTTCTTGAACAGTGATTTCAAAGAGTTAAACTGCTTCCATATGTCCAGCAAGAGAATGGAGTTTGTAGCCTTTGGCAACCTCGACTGAATCCAGCTGCAGCTGCTACCTGTGTGTTCCACTGTGTGTGTGTGTGTGTGCGCGCGCGCGCACATACACACCCACACGCCCGTGTGTGCAGTGACATCTGAACCATGTTCCCACTGTGTCAATGAAACTGTTATGTCTTTGTTGGGGGAAATATTAATTCTGAGCAATTACAGCTCCCTCTCCCCTCACTCCCTCCCACCCCCTTCCCCTCCCTTCATCTGCTCAGCAAGGACCATGGACCATGTCAAACAATATACAACAGAGAAGAATGCAAATAAACTTTAGTCTGCATAGCCCCGCAAAGCAGTTAGCCGCCCACTTGCAAGACACTTAACTCTTGTACACATGATACACAAAGAACGCTAGCTACTTTCACCAATCCCTTTAGACCAAAAAAAAAAAAAAAGAAAAAAGAAAGGCAAAAGAACTGATCCTTGTCTTTCTATCTGTGAGGTTGTAGTTCCCCTGCTAATAAAGGAGCTTTTCCCATGATGCAGTGTGATAAGGATTGGCCCACATATAGTCCAAGCTACCGCCGAGGTTTCCTTGATTAGGTGTCTTATCTTCCATTGAGCTGCATCTGATGAAGATTGCTGACAGCGTAATGGCTGGGAAAACATCGGACAGCTCCATAAAATGGCAGCTCTGCTATGACATGTCAGCCAGGACCTGGTGGATGGTAAGTTTGGCCTGATAACATTTTTTTTTTTTTTTCACCCACCCTCCAAAACTCTCCCCCTCCTTTCTTTTGAGCTCCTCCTTTATTGTTCCACGCACGTGTTAGAAAGTTCGCTGCCTGCGGAAAGTTCAAGCTCAAGTTGCGGGAGCCTGGGGAAACCTCTGCACACCAGTGTGCTAGATAGGATTTCTCTGCTATTGTGGTCAGGGACATAGGACTTCTTTTTTCAAAAAGAAAAAAAAAGGCAGTGTGAGTTTTTGTGCACTTTAAAAAAAAATGCAAATGGTAGAGTCGACCCCAGGCTGGCTGCTGGGGTGAGCTATGTGGAGGTTGGACAGTCAGTGGGGAACTGGAGCCTTCTTGCCTAATTGTTCTTGCATTAGTCTTAAAACAGAGTAATGTACTTCTTTCTGAGACTTCTCTGAATAATGATTTAGATAGTGTATTGTATCATGTTGTGTGCAGTTCCCTCATCAGTATGCAACTGTCCCCCATGCTTCGCCTTAATTTGGAATCCACCTCCCTTTCAATGAATACTGTAACTGGAGCAACCACTGATTACTATGCCACTCAGCGTAATTAAATTTAGTTAATGAGGATATGCATATTCAGTGCATTATTTTTCTTTGCTTGGGCAAATGTGTGTGGGTTTGTTGTTGCTGGTTTTTTTTTTTTGTTGTTGTTGTTGTTGTTGTTTTTATCCCTGTATTTGTCCAGCTGCAAATTTGGGGAAAAAGGGAAAAATAAAGCATAAAAATTCAGGACATTGATGAGTCCTGTGATTCACTCAAAAAATCGTCTGGAGAGGAGAAGTCCTAACTTTTTAAAAACCAGAATGCTGGGATTGGAGACCATAGTTTTAGTAAAGGAAATCTTTTCCATCAAAAAAGTATGCATGAAAAATTTCGCCCTACTGATTTCTGTTGTATGGACAATGGTCTCTTGTACGTGATAGTTGTGACATGAATGGGGAAACCTTCTCCAGGCAAGCATTCCAGTATGAAAATTAAATTGATTTTCACTTTAATTCCTCTGAGCTTTTCTTTCTCTTTTTTTCTCCTCTTTATCTTTCTTTCTTCCGGCCCCTTTCATTTATGTCTTAGCTGCTTTTGCTTGCTTACTTTGATAACTATTATGCTTACTGCTGGGGCTTTCTCACAATTAGTACGGAGGGAAAACAATGGACACTTTATTCGAGGTGGGGAGGGGTAGTGCCCGCGCTGGGGGGTCAGCCCATCCCCAGTGCTAGACAGAAGGGAGCTCCTTCCGATTAGTGCTGGCTTCTAGCTTTGCGAGGCAAGAGGGGATCTTGTCCAAGTATTTGACTTTCCCGAAAAGTGGAGGTTCCGCTGTTGTTTCTGGGCTCTTCCTGAAAGCTCACTGTGCAGACTTCCCTGCACACCGCAGTGCTGGTGGGCTCTCTCACTCATGTGAGATGTGTGAGCCTGGGGGGAGACTTCGCTGCCGCTGCTGCTGTTGCTGTTTTGAGTACCTTGTTTCAGAAAGGCCGGTTCTCCAGGAGAGAAACCTCCTGCGCATTCGCATTCTCTCTCTCTCTCCCCTCTCTCTCAACTTTATTCCAGTTGCACTACATTTTTTAAGTGTTATGAGCTGTGCTGTGGCAGATTTTCATGTATGTTTGGGTATCGTTAGATTTTAGCACTGCGCGCGTGCAGGGTTCCATGAACTCTTCCCGGGCCTGGCAGATACTTGGAGAAAGATATTGCAGCATGTTTATGGAAAGGATTCGTTTGACGTGACTGTACCAAGACTTCTTGCAAGTGATGCTTTAATAGTTAGCCTCTTAACTTTCATTTTAGGATGTTCCAAGTAGTGCCTCTCTAAATATGATTTAAATGAAACAAGTTTTTGAGCCTAAGGAAATCAGAAAATTGACTCACACTTTTTATTTAAAAAGTAGAATTAATATGGATATAGTGAAATAATCACAATAAAAGGTTTGCCATTAAATTTCGTCATTCTAGTTCTGCACAGAAGTCACAGCTTCCCAAGAGAAGTATGTTGTGAGTACTACTGAAGATGTGTGCAAGCTGATTATTCATTTTTTTAAAAAAGTGTGTTCTCTTACTGCATGAAAAGATGTAGAATATGTTCAGGGTCAAGTCCAGAGGTAAATTATTGAGAAAAAAATTTTTGCATAAGTTTTTCATATTTAATCTTCATTAGGTTACATAAGTAGCATGTAGGGTCTTTTTTTTTTTTTTTTTTTTTTTTTTTTTTTTTTTTTTTTTTTTTTTTTTTTTTTTTTTTTTTTTACTAAGGACAATTAATAAACAGTTAATTTGAGGAAAACATCTAAGATTAATATTTAATGTGTCATTGAAAACCTAGAATGACAGATGCTTTGTGGAAACCTAATTAATCAAATTAAATTATTGCTTAACATTAGTAATACATTGGAAGAGAGAAGAAAATGCGTGGTGGCTACTTTATCATGATTCCCCTGTTTGGGATTTAAAGAATATTTTTAAAGATGTTTTCAGGTTCTTACAAACCAGTTCATTGTCATTCTTCTTTCACCATAACTCAGCGGTTTTTTTTTTCTACTTTTACAATGACTCTAGATTTTTGTGTAAGAAATGTTACTGTGCCCTTATTTAGCCTAATCAAGTGAAATTTTAGTAACCAGATCCTGAATTCCAAAGCTGCAATGTTAAAGTTCCCCAGCAATTGCTTCCTGACTTATTGTCTATTTCACTTAGATTCTCTTATTGTGTAACAATGATCATAAATTCTAGTTGACAGGTAAAAGCCCAAACAAGACGTAGTTGTCCAATTCTACATCTGTTTTCCTTCCGAGATAGGCATGTTTTAGTAAAACAGAGAGAGGAAAAACATTTTATTGAGACCGCTAAAAATAAACAAGTACAAGAGTAAACGTGTGTGTGTGTGTGTTAAATATTGACATATATGCAGTTTTTTAAATAATGCATATTGATATTTTTACTTATTTAGGTTACTTTATATGTAACTTCTTTCAGGGAGAAAAATCATGTAAGGAGTCTAAATTACAGTTAGCTAAATTTAGAGTTCTGGTAATTACCTTTCCACATTATTTAAAAATACCACTTAGAATTTATTAAAAATGTAGCTCAGAAATAGCATCATCTCATTAACAGTCATTGATGATGCTCTGTTTCCTTTGAAATCAGTGAAAATTAAAACTAACAAAAACGAATTCTGACCTTTCCGTTTCCTTTTGTACTGCTTATTTAAAGCTCTCTGTGAGACTTACTTAGAATTTCTTAGCTATTTGGAACTTCAGGATAACGGGTATGCACATGAGCCTTTTTTTTAACTAAATTTTATGTCTAATCCTTTGATCCCATTAGAACCAGATCAGATCATTTGTAAATTTACCTTAATCTTGTAAGACAATTATTTAAAAATTCATAAAAGTTATTTAAAAAACAAGTCTATGAGACTTAAAATTAGTAAACTGCTACATATGCACAAAAATTGAACAAGATCTCATATTATTAAAGACAAAAAGATAACTGTTGGTTGAACACTACTTTACTTAATTGTAATGTACTTTTCTTTTCCTTGAAGGAAAATGATTTACTTTTTGAGAAGTTTGTGTGTTAGAACACTGAACAGATATCTTCACATGATTTTATCATTTTGTTTAAGACAGTATTAATAAGGTGATAAATACATCACTTGTCTGTTTTACAGATATAATTCTGCTCTTGATACAAATTGTAGTTAAATAACTTGATAATAAATGTCAAATATAGGTACCATATTAAAGAGACTTTTCACAGCAAAAATTTCTCTAAAATCCTTGAAAAGCTGAGGTGAACTTAGGCTTACAATTGACAATTTTTAACTGAGAATCCTAAAATTCTTATAAATGCTACAACTATTATATATTATGATCTGATTTTATTTTGCTGTCCTACTAGCGAGTCCCTAATCAGTGTTAATTAATAAACTCAGAGCATATATGTAAAAGCTCCTGCCTAGTGACCAGGTTTATGTCCCCAGGGTAATTGACTAGCCATAAAAAGATTTATCTGAAAGTCAAAATTCCTTATTAATTTAATATTAATTTTTATTGTATTGCTCCTAGATGTATAATAGAAGGAGAAATAGAATTGAAACTAGTAGACACCACACTACCAACTACTTGACTGAAGTTTTTATGTCTATGTATTGAATCTTCTTCCAGAGTTAGAAGCCACAAAATTTGTTTCATTCAACAAATATTTGTTCAGATTTTAACTATATGCCTGACAGTGTTTAAGTGTAGGAATGACCAAGGCTGTCTTTCCATGCTAGAATCAAACTCGTGTCCCAGTGTTATGCATGTGGGATACCCACAATACTCTGACAGCTTCTGAATGATTTGTCTCCTCTAATGTTGGTAAATACATAATTTATTTTCAAACTTGTCTCTCATTGTCAAAGATAGTTAATATATCTTCTCAATACTCTTAGTCTTTGAGGTGATTATTTATACATTAACATCTAAGCCTCTTCTTTACAATTACATGAATAAAGATCAATATTTTATTCAATACCAGTTCCTGAATAAAGCAAAAGTGATGATGATGATGATGACTGAGAGAAAATAATTATTTCAACCTTCTTAATATTTCAGATTTTGTCATAGTTTCCTTTTCTTTCTTTCCCATCTTCCATATTGTTAAATGATGCATTTTTATTTTAATGCCAATTGATCCTCCTTAAATAAAAATGAGCTGTAAGCAAGATATGGTAAAACACATTAATGCTCTTCCAAGGCACTTTCTTGTTTGGTAATAATTTTTATTTCATTTTACATGATTTATTTTCACTTATGCTTGCATAATAAATGTAATATATAAACTTTGATTAAGAAAAAAATCCCTTGGATTCTGTCTTAATAAAGTGATTTAGATTGTTATTAATTTAATCAGAGTGTAAGGAAACACAAGTGCCTGTCTATCCTCTTTTCCAGTTCTTTTTTGGAAGCAAAGGGTCATGTTCTCAAGGAGAGTTTTATCTCTTCTATCTATGGGAAAGCTGGTGTTGATTTTCCAGTTTAGAGACTAGTCAACAAAGAGAGAGATCTGATGCTCACAACGTCATTGAAACTACAGCATATTTCTGGAACATAGCTGAATGATGTCAATCACTACCTTTGGGTTTTTTCAAGTCTCTGAAATTATTTTGAGACATTTTCTATACTATAACTTGTAACACATATTTTGAGGGACAGATAAAATGAACTTGGATCTAGGAAAATATACCAGGAAAAAGATATCAGTGAAGAGAATTGCATTCCTCTTTTGCTTCTCAGTGTGAAAAAATAGGGTAAAGCACCTTTAGTGCAACAGTTCTTTTTACAAGAATTCTATTAGGGACTGTCTATAACTATATTACATATTCCGCTAACTTTAAGCATTTTAAATTTGATTGCATGTTAAGTGCATAGCAAAGAGCCAGGAGAATAGAAAGTACTCGGTGAGTGTTAATGACAGTAATTATTATTTCAACTTACACGTAGCTTGCTTTATAGTGGGGGCAGATTTAACATATCATATAATGGACAGCTTTAATAACAATTGCCATTTCTCAGTGTTCTAATATAAAATTTAACCCAACACCTTTCTTAAAAAAAAATGACTTTATTTAGCAAGCTTTTTTTTTTTTTTTTTTTTTTTTAATAAAAACTTCTCACTACTCTGTTCATTTTCTGGGGTGAGAACATGATGGATATGTTTATGAGCTCAAGGTTGAATCCTGGGAAATGTAGATTTGGTGACCTCTGGCAAATGAATTTGCTCCTCTCTCAGCTGGTAGAGCCAGCTGTAAAGTGCAGATAATCACACTCATTACTTGTCGCTCCAACCTGTCGTGAGGATGAATGAGTCAGAGTCCATGAGGCAACTAGTGAATGCAATGCAGACACCTAGTTCAGCACACATGCCCCAGGGGGCCAATGCAATCTGTGTCTATTGGTACAGACTTGGGTCAAACACTTAGTAGATGCTACAAAAATATACAGAGAGGGTTAAGTGGCTGTAACTAATATTTTCTAGGGGACTTTCATAACCACCTTGATTGCTTTAAATCCTATAAATAGGTGTTTTTGTGTGAGAACGGTGTTCATGAAATGAATCCTTAAAATTTCAGCATTTTCCTTTTCAAATTGTAGCAGATTTCTTAAAAGCAAGAGCACTTCCTGAAGTATTTCTAGTGCTTGGTGAGAGTCGGTGGTTAGTCTTACACATGAGCTTCCTTGTCAACATTAAATACTATGATTTTAAAAGTAGAAGAAACCAATGGCTATCGAAGTCTTCTGTTTGCCAGATGTTTACCAGGTACTTTGGGAAGCAGTTTATATCTATTACCTCATTCCATTTTAGCGCAACAAAGTAGACAATTACGTTATGTTACAGAGGAGACACGGGGCTTAAGTGAAGCAGGTTGCTGATGTGCAGGCCACTAATAAAGGGAAGGGGACAGAAGAACACTGAAATCCAGAAACTCTGACGTTTGTCTGCTCCTGTCCTGGAGCCCAACAGTGTTTCATCCAATGACCTGAGTTGTCAGTCATTCTGGTCAGGGACCCTGTCACTGCCTGCACTGCACCAGCCTGTCCCTCCAGCTTCAGCCTGATCTCCTTCTGAGACTGGGCCGGTTCTCTCAGTCCCTAGCTGCCTCTGAGAATTGTGCACTTCTGGGATTGGAGGTGGCCGAATTCTTTGGAAATGTGATTCCATTCATCTTTCCTCAAGACAATTAGACTCGCTATAGTCATAAACCATCTGGGAGAAATATTTTGGAAAGAAATTGGCAAGGAAAGCGTTTCCATTTTCAGGTTTTGATGATATCTGTTTACCTCGAGGGGCTCTCTTGAGGTGCCATGAGATAATACATAAAAAAAGACTTGAAAACTGCAAAATTCAAAACAAATCAAAGGTACATCTATCATTATCTGTAGTGCTAACCATGGGTAGGCAAAGAAAAGCTTTCCAGAATTTTGCTGGTGTTCTGGAGTGTGAGATAATGCTAAATTTCCAGCAGGCAACAGAGTAAACGCTGGCTGTCTAAACTGTTATATGATGCTCTTGCCAATTCTACTGCTAAACTCAGAGCAATCAGTCCTTCGGATAACAATGCACTGCCAGTTTACCAACATCCCAGTGACGACACGCACCACCCCCTTTTCCACATTTAATGGAAAGGCACAAAACAAGGAGAATTCCCAAATATTATCTGTACCCTCTTGCAATTCAGCTCTTAGATATTTTTATTGAAACAAGCTTGCTCTTTCACTTGCTTTTTTTGTTTCCTTATGCTGCTTTAAAAAATATCTTATCGAGTAACAGATTTATAACACAATGTAAGTTTTATGTATATAGTTCCCTCTTCCTCAAACATATAATACATTGTATCCATCAATATATTTCTACTAGTCCTTGTTTTTTCCCCTTGTACCACAAAAGATTCATTTTATAAAGATTCTTTAATGAAGTTATTATTTTTGCTCACACTTAGTATGTATTATCGTGGGAAAGATAAAGCTTATCACATGAAATAATGGACAGCCTGTAAATAGGATTGTTGTCTCTTACCTTCAGGATTGTGAGAGTTGACAGTATCATCAGCAGCTATTTGAACTAAAACGCCCTAGCATAGTTTAAATGTTTTTGTGCTATCTGGAGGCTGTATTTGTGTTCCAATACAAGTGAACCTACTTTATTATTTGACTTCTTATGTATCAAGATTTGTCTTATACCATTTCTTTCCTCAGGTGTACAACCAAAATTATAATTCCCTAGAGAATGAGGACCAGATCTTATTTACCATCTTTGAATAGCATTTCGTGCATAAAAGACCCTTAATAAATAATTGTTAAATTGCACCAAGGCTGTCTCTGTTCCATTTCACTAACAGGGACAGTATTTCCAGGAGCGCTGAAGTTCCGGCTGGATCAGTGATAATGAACTTCTAACCCAGGACCATGTTAAGAATCAACATGTTGTCCTTTTCAAGATAAAACCTAAATGTGTTAGAAGACTGTCGGAATTGTGATAAAATTAGCAGCAAAGTTTTTAAAGTTGAGGGCAAAAGAGGGAAGCAGGCCTATTACAAAAATGGCAAATTTATATTCCCTTCTAGCAAACAGGTTCATGGTAATTACCAAGTTTTAAGGCGATACACCACCTTTGTCAGCAACTGTCATTTCGTCCTTTCTCATTTCTACCTTTAGCACAGTGTCTCAGACTTTTAAGCAGTTTTACTAAGTCAAAGAATTTGAAAAAGCCTCATGTAATTTGGGGAGTACATGACCAAAGCAACATGACTCTGAAATAAGTGATTTTTTTTTTTTTCACTTATGTTTGATGAAGTAAAGTTCATTTAAGAGCATCGATTATTTTTCCACTCTCAAGTTTCAATTGTGTTGACCTTCCTGGCACTGCAGGGCAAGACATCACCCATGGAGTGCCATCTTAACAGCAGGGTTTGGGTGAGGGCTCAGAGAACCTATGGAGAACAGCAGAAACCGAAAATGGAGTGGGTAGGCTGTGGAGGAGCATGGATCTTTAGGAGAAAGAAGGAATTCAAGCAACCCATGTACTTGTTGGCAGTTGGAAGGAACTGCTTCTTAATGATTTTTCTGAGGAGATATTTACAGAGAATAAATAATCTACTCGAACTGGGCCCTGTTTAAACCAATCTTAAGTCAGTGTCTGAATGTAAACTGAGAACGTTGCTTCCCAAGGCCAGATCAGTAGATACTGAGCATGATGCTCAGTTTAACACTCTGCAGCCTAAACTTGGAAGCCTTGAAGGCCACCACTCCACTCCTCTGACCACTTGTTCTGAGCGCTCTTGTAAAGTGAAGGTTCTGCAAAATATTAGAGCCCCCTTAGCCAGATACTATGCCTCTATCTAAGAGAAGCTAATGCTATCACAACCGCATTTGCTTATTTTATCCATTTCCTCCTTTTTTATGGGCATTTTAATGTGAAATAATGGTAGAGGCAGGTGGGAGGAAATCCTGACGGTAAGACTGCAACTTCTTTTCGCCAACACTCCAGTCTCTGCCATCACCAAGAGTTCTGTTCTCCACCTTAGAGAGCCTCTAACTGCAAGTAGCAGTGAAAAAATTGACTCAAGATAAGCAGTCTTCACTGTAACTTCCAGGTGTCCTCAGCTGTTCTTACCAAATTTCGTAGCTTAATGCTGATGCTGATAGCTAACCTGGTGGAAATTATGCAGAGGGAAATAGATTCATATTTCTCATATGTGGGCTTTGGGCATATATAGCTGGGAGAATATGAGACAAAAATAACGTGTTATAGCATGCATTGCAAAGGACAATCACTACTGTGATTTTTCTAGAGTTAGAGGTAGTTCGTTATTATTAATAAACTCAAATAAGGTTACACAAACTCCACTCACCTTCTCTGTAAATTTTCCTGGTATTTGCTCTGAGGTAGAATTGCAAAACACAAAATGATCAAGACTTCAGAAGAGACAGCAGTGTTTTTTTTTAATCCATAAATAGAAGGAATAATACTAGATTGCCATTTTTATTTTTTCAATAAGATATTAATTATCTTATATGAGGCTATTCATTTTTTTGGCATCAAAGATGTTTATAAATGGTACCCCACATAATACGAACCGCATGTTTATGTAGCATGAATGTTCAATCAATTAGTTTACACACACGAATGCCAGAATATTGATGACACATGTTAGGTTTTAATGGGAAAAAGGCCAGCAGAGCTAATTTGATGCATTGGTCCTTGGGATATGCACACAGATGTGAACCTTTGACTTCATCACAAGTGATCTTCCTGACAAACAGTAGCTTGTAATTATTGTTTCGCCATCATAAATTAATTAACCAATCAATCAGTTCAGAACCATCGGCCTGCCACGTTTGTCGGTTTGGGATGTCTCCCTTCACTTTAGCTCCCTCAGATGTGATTCTCCTATCAGATGCTTTGGAAATATTGCCTGTGTCATTAGCTTTTTCTTGAGTTTTCATTGGGAGTTCCAAATGCTAGTATGGGTATAAGGAAATGTTGCTGAATTATTAATATTCTCTAAACTCTTAGTCATAGACCATCAATGGGTAAAGTGCATAGTTATTGAACATTCAAGTTGTTGACTAAAGCTATCTGCCCAGGAAAGGAATAGGAAAATAGCATTCTAATCTCTCAGTCAAGAGGGGGCATTTAAGGAATAGGTGATTGGTAAAGTAACAGTTCCCAACATTTCCAAAATAGTACTGCTTTGAGTATGTTTCCACCCCTAGTCTATATGTTGAAAAATCCCATTAACTGAACAATTTACAGTTAACTGAACTGTGATTACCACATTTTCCAGACCCTACCATTTATTAAGCATACCTATTTGCTCAGTTCCCTGCTAAGGTTCTTTGTATATATTACTTTATTTAATTCCTGCAGCAACACTGAAAAATAGATGCAACTCCCATTTGACAGCAGAAGAAACTAAGGCTCTGAAGGTTTAAATCATTTGTCAAAATTCATGCTGCTTGTAATGGGCAGCACCCTGATTATACGTCATATCATTGGCACTTCCCACAACATCACAATTAATCAGACATCAAAGAACTTCTGAACAGCATATGGCATTGATGGGATTATTTCCAAAAGCAAAGAAACTTGAAATTTTCTTAAAAATTTTGTTCTGTATAAGCTTACCACCTCTGAAAGCCTTTGTGAAATACTGAAATAGTTCTTAGATACTATTTATTAGTTTTACACAGCTTTTTCAAGGTGTGATTGGCAACATTATATAAGTTTAAGGAACACAGTATGATCACTTGATACATGTATATACTGTGAAATGATTACTACAATAAAGTTAACATATCCATGACCTCATATGGTTACTGTGTGTGTGTGTGTGTGTATGTGTGTGTGTCTGTGGCAAGAACATTGAAAAATCTACTCTCAGCACATTTCAAGTACACAGTACAGTGCTATTAACTATAATCACTATGCTATGCATTAGATCCTCAAAACTCATTCGTCTTATAACGGGAAGTTCTTGGATATTATTGTTGAATCTACTTTCAAGAGTTTGGAAAACATAGGGAGACCTCCCAAACCTTCTTAGTCCTGCTCTCTAATGCCTTTATCCCTGTTAACCGAGAGCATCATCAATTGCTGTATTAACAGGGTGTTACTGCTTTCTTTTGTTTTGCTTCATTTTCTTGCCCTGAATCAATGAGAACAGTGGCACCAGTTCACTAAGTATCAAGAGAAACAGATGGATGTCCCTAAGCTGCTCTGTAAGCATGAGCAAGCCATTTAACTTCTTCATTGGGCCTACTTCCCTGGGTCACCAAAAGAAGCAAACAAAATGTGCTGGGTTCCAACTTTTAGGGGCCTCCCATTATAGTCTGTCACACAAATATATGAACACATAGAACAAGCATTAAATATTTATTAAAAAAAAAAGTCTTTACCCCTAATACCTAAAATGCACTTTCAATTTTTTATTCTATTTTATCTTTTTAAATGAACATGTTATCTAACAAAATTGATATCTTGACCCACTAGTAGGTCATGTTATAAAATTTGAAAAATACTAAGTGAATGCAAAAACTCTCTGTGAAGTTTGAATTCAATATCTGCACAGAAGTGCTTCAGATTCCTGTGCTGAGAGATCTTTTATAATTTCAGCCCCACCTTTTAAAGGAATTTCAGACTCATTGGAAGAGAGTTATTATTCTGGGGACTGTGGTCTTGGACTGTGGCCCTGTTGTAGAAGATTCCACTGGGTATTTCTGCTTAGAGCTACTCTAAGAATAAAAAGAGTCAGTCTTGTCAACCCATGGAATATGAATGGGCAGAGTGCAAAGCAGGTAATGGCTAGTGGGTAGGCCCATATTTATAATAAACAACAAATTATTATCTTCATCAGAGAAATGACATCTCTTAGTACAGGACATTATTTGAAAATAAGGTGAAGGAATGAGATTGAAGAGTTTGATGGGAAAAATAACTAGTGTTAAATTTCCCACTGGAAACAAAGAAATGGCTTTTTGGTTAAATATCAAAGCAGATGGATAGAAATGATGTTTTCTTAAAGAGTTTTTCCCCCTGAAATTTTTAGCAGATGGAAATATTAGGTACTATATAAAGTAATATATACTCTGTGCATCCTCCCATAAATGAAGAAAAGTTAAGAATGATAAATATTTTCTTTAGAATAAGAAATCTTCATATTCTTACCAATATCCAGATTATAATGTTTATATAGTAGAGAACTAAGAGGCAGCTAAAGTTAAAATGAAAGAGACTATAGCAAATGTTTCAGAATATGTTGAAATTCAGAATAGCATTGTGCTGAGTCTGAACTTCTAAAGCTAGATTAACTGGGTTCAGATACCAAATATGATATCACCCAGCTGAATAAACTTAGAAAATGACTTAATCTCTTTGCCTTAGTTTCCTCAGCTGTTATTTATAGGACTAGTAACAGGATCTTCTATCTAGGGTTGTGAGGACTAATATATACATATATGTATATATAATATATATAGGTACATATAATATATATAGGTATATATTATATATAGGTGTATATATAACCTTACCTGGTATTTAGCAAGTCCTTGTGTTAACTTCAACTAAAAAGTAATCACCATACTTTACAATAAAGTTCACAAGTGAGGGGAAAAAGTTTTAAAGCAAAAATAATACTTTCTCCCCACCCCTAAATAAACCAAAAATGTATGTGTCAGGGAAGTGATTCTTAGTAGTCAAGTAAGTGTCTTCAGATCAATGGATCAATTAATTAACTCAACTGAATTCTACAAAGTCTTCATCATTTGATCTGAAAGATTCTCCAAGATTCTGAGCTTCAATCTGTTTTAATCTACGTACTGCTAATATCATTGATTTCATTTCCCCCCTAACCTCAATGGTAAATTTCTGGAGAACAGACCAGCAAAGTGGAAGTCTCAGCCTTACCATTTCCTCTCCTGACTTCCTACAGCCCCCGGTACCCTTGTAGAGGACTTCTTCCTAGAAGACTTGTTGAGTGAGACTGAGTTTGCCTTATGTTTCAGTAAGTAGCTCATCATTAATGATTTGATACACAATTTATATAAATATATAGTTGCAATATATTAATATTAATAAATACATAAATGTATAAATAAGGGCAATCCTGCTTTTCATTGCTACCCCCCAAAACACACACACATACAATATGCAAATGACTTGTCTCTAAGAGCTTGCTATAATTTAGTCATTAGATAGTTGTAACATGTGCAGTAAGTCTTCAAAGCATCTATCAAAGACAATTTCACCCGCGGTGTACCAGGTGCATTAATGGCTCCAGGAAGCTAGGGCCAGGAGCCTGGTACATTTCCATTCCATGGAAGGCCCCTCTCCCCTCCTGTAGCCCCTACTTCAGTGGGGCAGAAGGAATCCCCCTTCTCCAAGTGACTGAGTGTAAACTCCACTGCTTTAATGCCAAAAAGGGATCTAAGAACTGGCAATATGGTCCCTGAAGTATGTGAAGAGGGTGGAAGAGGGGCAGTAGGCAGCCCTTTCTTCTCCTCCTTCCCCATCCCCTCCCTCTTTCATTTTCCTATTACTGGCAAAAATGGGTGACAGTAGTCCTGCAACTTTCCTCTTTCTTTGTCTTGGTTTCCCCTTCTCCTCCTCTTCCTCTCTCTGAGGTTTCTTCTCATAGTTCTCTTGAGCCCCAAACTGGAGGACAACAGTACTCAAGATTGAGGCTGGAACTGGAAATGGACCCAAATGCCATAATCTTTCAGCTCTTCTGTCTCGTTTCTGTTCTAGTCCTCTAGCCCCAGTTCATCCCACATCTCAACATTGCATACTAGATCATGATGAAAGTTGGAGAATCCAGGCTGTCCAGCTGAATAATAGAAGGGTTTTTATCAAGAATACTCTTAGCCAGCAATGGGCTTCTCAACTGGTGGAGAATGGTCTGGAGGTGGGTACAGAAGGCAGCAAAAAAAAAACTTCCATTACCAGGCAGTTGTGCTCAGCCAACCGGAGCTGCCTGTGTTCATAAACAAACACCTGCTCTTCGTTATACTTACCTTTTCCCAAGACATAGGACTATTGTTTGATGAGTCCTTATCCTCTATCCAAAACATGAATGTCTTTGTGATGACCTTGAAGCTAATGTCTTATCATTTGGAAACATATCTTTATAATGGTTTCTAAACCCAAACCTTGCCCTTCTAGCAACACCGCATGGCAGCTGAATAAATCTGCTCACTCTGTAAATGCATTTTTCATGGCATATTTAGAGAAAGGTTGTATAAAAAACATCAACTTTGTTCCCTTGTGGAGCCTATGGCTAGTGCAGAATGCAGTGTGATAAGTTGAAGTATGAACTGTCAGAACTGTACCTAACAGAGTCATCTCACTCCTCTTGGAGGTGGTATACTTTCTCCAGGTGGATACAAGAGGGAGGAAAAGACCCACAGAGGGATCAGCATGTGCAAAGACCCAGTGGTGAGAGAGAGAGCATAGCTTTGACTTGAAATTAGCACATAGGAAGACGCATCAGACATTATGTGACGGGCACTTAAATGGAGCAGAAAAACCCATACCCGAACCCCTGCTTTTTGCTGATTGATATGAAAGGAAAATGTTCAGGAACCAGGCCATGGGCTATTAAAACACTCCTACTCCCACACCCCCACCACCATGCCACACACCACACATCCACTGTGGGACAAGGGTTTCATTATAGTGAAACTTCACAGACACCGATCAAATAGCATAGGACAAGGGTTTAAGCTCAGACGGCTGCTGTTTCTGCAAGTTTCTGGTTTAGCCAGCCTCTTAGACTGCGGCCAGATGCGCTGTGCTACCTACATAATCCTTATCAGCAGCATTCCATCTGTGTCACCCAAGTAGCGGGAATTAGGCAGGCACCCTTTTGGAAAGTGGCCCAAAGGATACAGAAAGCAGGTAGGCCTTGGAGGCATGTAACCCACGTCCTTCCAAACTGGGAGAGAAGGAAAACACATTGCATTTCTGCCCCACATACTCACTTGACTTGCTCCCACATTCCAGAGAGGCTGGTGGGGGAAACTCTGGAGGTTAGCTGTGGGCCTCGGAGTGATGATTACTTTGTAATGGAACAAATTCAGTTATGTGAAATTTTAGATCCTTCCCCCCTGCCCTAGCGGCAAACAATCTATTTAGGGGTAGTCAGGAAAAGGGGACCTTCACAACAGCTGCGGAGCTGCTTGAGCTCAGAGAGGAAAACCATAATTTGTCTGTAATCCCTAATGCCAACAGTTGTTCATTAAGAAACAAAACTAATGTAATCTTGATTATTTGCTCAGATTTCTACTCTATCATGTTTTGTACATCTGGCAGGCTAATGTAATTTTCCTCCGAAACCCAAAGCAATCTGGTGCTCAGACAACACCATGCAGATTTAGGTAAATTCCAGGCTCAGATTAGCATAATACAAACTAATCACGAATATCATTTGCATTCATTAGAGTGTTGGGGAAAAATGGTTTCTAAATGGCAGAAAATTGAAAGAAAGATTAAGAGCAAGGGCTTGAAAATCCTGTTTGGCTTGATGCGACTATATTATAGATGATTTTTTTCTCTCTTACGAGGCCTAATATTTAATGTGGAAGTATTAATTAGAGCATTGGAAAAAGACTGCATCTAATTGGAAGTAAACTAGGGGAGATTAAGGACCAGGCATATGGACTTGCTTTTGCTTGATTCAAGTGTGGAACAGATAATTTTCTGGGCAATGCCAAAGAGCTTAAATGTGTAAAGGATAGGGTGATTAATTTTTCAGAAATAACTGACCTTTCTTTTTTAAGTAATGGAGAACCACAATTTTTCCCCTGATGGCATCACAAGTTATCAGTCAGTGACTTTGTTTTTTTGATTAAGGAAAGAAGATAACAGAATTAAACTATTATACCTGAAATAAAATGAAATGAAGGCAAAATACCAGAAAACCTACATACTGGGAAAACCTGAAAGGCATGGTAATAAATCCCAAATGTTGTACTGATTGAAAAATTAATAATAAAAAGATTCCCCCCCCCACCCCCCGCAACCCCCACCTCCTGATGATTAGCTATTTTCCTTGCAATTTCCCAGTTCTGGTCATTTGGCAAAAGCAAAATTTGTTATGAGCCATGTGCTGAGGCCTGTGCGGACTGCAGTTGTAGACAATTGCTGCAAATCCTGTCTCTCTGCAGCTCGGCTGCTGTGGGGCTAAATTCAGCGCTGGCTTCCTGAGGGCTCAGAGCAGGTGCCTGCCAATGGCCTTGGCTTCTTACTCTGACAGATGAGCAAGCCTTAGTCTTGGTGAGAAGCCAGCTGAGCGACCCTTAGCAGACACGGCGTTTGAATTGAGTGAGCTCACGGCTGCAAAAGGTTGAACGCAGCATCCTGTGTGTTTCTGGTCTTGTGGCAATAGTACCTCCCTTTCGCCTGTCTCTGTGACCCACTTCCTGTAACTGACCCCATCATGTCTTCCTCCTCAGGTTCTTTCTCATGTTCCCATCTGAATGGTAGTTATCCAACATTTCTAACACCTTAGTCCATCTAGTAGTATCCTTCCGGTTAGGATTCCCAATGCCAAGCTTTTTCTAGACCCTCCTGAAATTCTGCCCTACAACCTGTCATTCTCTCTATTCTTTGCTAAACTGGAAGATGGCTCAAAGCTAATAACTAATATTGTGTGCAGTGTCTTAGATATGTTGTTTTTGTTGGGGATGTATGGGGTAACATTAAACTACAGTGCTTCTCAACCATAGCTACATGCTAGAATCACCTAAAGATCATTTTTTAAAAAGCCCAGCCCATTCCACCACTGAGATTTGGATTCATTTGGCTGGGTTAGGACCCAGCATCCACATAATTTTTAAAGTCCTCCAGTGACTAATAATGAATAGTCAAGAGTGAGAATTAGGTTCTTAATGAAAGGGATAAAGGAGACCAATAATAAGGATAATTTAGCCCAGAAAGACTTTTTCAACCACATCAGATTGACCACTTTGGGCATCTCTTCGCTGAAAGAGTTTAAAGGTTTTTCTTGAAAAAGGCATCCTGAAATTAGTTTCAGAGACCAGGTCCCCTTCATTGTTAAGTCTCTTTAAAAATCTGTGAGGAAACCATTTCCTCTTTCAAAAATGAATCTGACAATTTTAGGAATCTGTTTAGTTCCCAAGTAACTCCACAGTGTTTTTCTCCTGTTTTCAGTAAAATATTTTTGGAAAAGAGTCAAGCAGATGTGCAGACCCAGGAACATGGTGGGTGTGTGTGTGCATTTGTGTACACCTATTCATATGCTTGTGTGTGATCCAAAGATAAAATAGATAAGAAATGTAATATATTGAGTTACAATGATGCACACCTTAATCCTATTTATGATGCATGCCCCTTCAGTAAAATTAATTAAAAAATTCAAACTTATTAAAAATAAACTTAAATATAGCATCATAGTGGAGGAACTGCAGGATGAGATACCAGACTAACATGTATCAGATTCCTGTTCTTCCACATTAGAGCTCTGATAATCAACAAGCACATCAACATAATGTCTGGAAGGTTCAATAAATGTCATACTCTTCCATACTCATCCATCCATTTAATAAAACTACATTGCCTTATTTTTTTTTTTTCAGGCCAAATTTTCTAGCTATTATACAATAAAGCTAACAATTAATAAAGACCTAACAACTGAGATAAACAGGATTCAAATTAAAAGATAGATTGTTTAGAAAATTTAAAAGTACATATAATGCCATTATTTAGTACTTACTGTATGTCAATATTATAATTGCTTTGCTTATATTACATCATTTAATCCACTCCAAAATCTTGAAATGGGTATTATCTTTTTTATGCTAAACTGAGGCACAGAAAGGTCAAGTAACTTTCTCAAGGTCACAGAGAAAGTAAGTGATAGAGCTGGATTTGAGACCAGTCTATCTGCAGAGTTTGCATTTTTTCACCATAATGCACTATTTGGAATTATACTGCTCATAGGACTTGGCCAAAAGCATAGTCAAAGAAAAAGCTATAGCTTTTTATCCCTTTTTCATGTATATTTTTATTTAAAATGAAAATAAGTGAGCTAAGTCTTCACATAAGAAGCGAAACAAAAAATTGGGGAAGAGTCAGAATAAGAGTTATTTGATGTTTTTAAGAAATTATTTGGGAGAAATAAAAACAATAGACTGGAAAAATAAGAAGCTGATTCTATGGGAATACAGAGAGAAAATAAACACACAAAGACAGGGTTCAATAAGAGGTACTTTTAATAATAAAATAATATTTTATATATTTCTGTGGGAACCATTGAAAATCTAAATGGAATAGATGTTTTACAAATAATGCATAAATTATCAATACGACTCTAGAAGTATAAAACCTAAGTAATCATATAATGGAAATCTCCATAAAAGCTCATTAAAAATTTGTTAAAACATTAACATTTTTTACATTTAAAAATGTTTTGTAACACTTCACTTTAGGAGAAAATTCTTTCGATGTTTCAAAAAATTTCCATGTTGGAAGCATAAAAAAAATGGAAGACTATTCATTTTGTAAATCTAGCCTAACTTTAACTTTTAGGCATGATAGAGTAAGGTGGGAAAGAAACAAGGAAGAAAGGGAGGAAAAAAGGGAAACAGATGAAAAGGAAGAAACGAAATTTACTCCAATTTAATTCATTAACGTGGATGCAAAATGCTAAGTAAAACAATGATATATTGAATAGAACACTATATTAAAAGAATAGTAAATTGGTGAATCAAATTGATTTTTGCTGCAGGAATTTTGGGTGAGTGTAATATTAATATTTCTATTGTTTATATTATTAATAGTCCAAGGAGGGGTGAATCCATATAATCATCTAATTACATGCCAATACATTAATATCTGAAAATATGTTTAGTTATTAATATTATTATCAATTTCTATCTCAAAGGTACAAGTGAAAAACATACCTTATAATAACATTGTAGGGCAGAATTTCTTAGTGTTCCCTAAAATAGTTGTCACTTTGAAACTAACAAAGCTCAAAATTAAGTTTCTATACCAAATAAAGTTGGAAACATTTCTCACTGTTACCCCTTTTAGAAGGTGTACCAGCTACATATTCATAGGGTTTCGGTAGTGGTTACTCAATTTCTTAGACTGTGGAAATGCTTCCAGAGCACGTCTTAGGATTAGTGCTCCTCAGAGGACATTTTGGGAAACATTGAGTTAGGAAACATAATGGGGAAGAAATTCCATTCACCATAGTACACACGCATGAAGTAATTAAGAATAAACTAGTAATACACGGAACTTTTTATGATGATGAGTAGTAATTTTGCTGAGAAAATTTTTTGAAGGCTTGATTGTAAACAATCTTATTTTTTATTCCTAGATAAAAGTTTAATTTCATAAAATTATTGGTTCTTCAAAATTAAGTTATAAGAGTTAAAATAGAAGAGGATTTTTTGTTCTAACTTGAAAAACATGATTCTAAATGTTAAATGGTAAAATAGTCAAGAATGTCAAAGAAAAACTGGGAAGACATTCTTACTTATCAAAATATATTATACATTTATAATAATTAAGACAGTATGTGTCTGAGGAATCAGTTTAGTTAATAGAATAATATCAGAATCTAAAGGTAAGTACTTACACTATTCAGAATGCATTTGACAGGTTACAATATAGTGGCTAAAGGTATAGTTTTCTATAGCCATACTCAGTGAATTCTAATTTCAACTCTGCCTTCTATTGGCTGTTTAATATTGGACAATCATTTAATTTTCCCACCTATTTTTTCCTTATGGATAGAAGACTAACCAACTTCTACTTAGACAAAGAAATAATCCTAGTACTTCTTAAGTTAACATAAAGTAATGACATAATACTTATAAAATGCCCAGAAATTGGTACATAAGAAGAACTGGTCTATTAACTGGTAAAATTACTTTATAATTACTTTAAAAGTGGCGTGAAGATTAAAAAAGACAGATTAGTTGAATGACCGCTATGAAATGAAATCTATAACCACCTTCTCTGAAATTAGGTGCCTATTCAAAGGAGCTACAAAGACTACACAAGTGTTTTTAACATTAATATCAAATTTCTTCTCTAATACTCTGGTTTGAAATAAACAGAGCTTTTTTTTTTTTTTTTTTTTTTACAAATGCAAGTTCCCATTTTAGAAAGCAGTATCTAAGAAAATGGTCTATTCTAGGTGGATTTCTGGTGTCTCCGGACACCTTCTTTCTGTATTTTTCTTTATGTATCTTTCCATATTTCTTGTTATTTTTCTTCCAGTCCTGGTCCGTCTGCATGAAGGCATTGCTTTCTTCTATTAGAGATTTTATGGCTAATAGCAGATAATTCAAAGTCTTAAACTCTAACAAGTCACATCTCAAATTTTAAATGTCCTGTGAAAAAAATTCTACCTTCTAAAAAAAAAAGCCCTAAAAACTGCCTGCACCTGCTAGTTTTTAACTAGGAAGTACCATTTTCAATGTGAGCTGAGTCCTATAGTCTCCTATCTTCTGTGTCCCTCTATGTCTTTCCTTGGTGTCTCAGTGATGGGAGGGTTGTTTCATCATTTGCTGTTTTTGTTTTGTTTTGTTTTTTACAAACAGAATGACTTCCAGACTGGACCCCAGAAAATAGATTCTAAGGAGGAGAATGGAGAGTACTGTTGATGCATTTACCCCCTAGCCTGTTCAGAGTATACATGGAATTTACCAAGCAGGCCTTTATTAGCCTGTGATAATGGTGTCAGTGACAGATAAAAATATGTTTCAGAGTAGGAAGGAAAGGTCCACCTGGAGCCAGAGGTCAAGTGCCATGCTCTTCTGTGGCCTCCCATCCTAGCTACTGAGTGTTTGCATCATTTGCATGGACCGCACAAAGACACTCTCCAAGGGCAGCACAGGATCCAGCACTTCCTGGGGTTGGGCTCAAACAACTCACCATCTGAGAAAAACTGTCCATGTCTAGGTTTTATTTAAACTGCTGGGAAGGATTAGAATGACTTGGATTAGAACCTCACTCTTAGGTCAATCAACAGTTTCCGAAGGGATGAGGTAACATAAGTCAATGACATTTCCCAAAGGAGATTTCTGGACTGTGAATGGTTACTTTCTCAGAAATCTGAGATGAGGTTATGAGCAGAAAATCCCATCAATTTCCACTATGCTCTCCTGCTGCCTCTACCATGCAATTGATCCCTGCTTCACTGCTACATATTTGGACACCTAGTGGATAAGACCACCAGACATAGTCCACATACATCCCAGAGATCCAGGTTCGAGACTTGGGACAGAGGAAATAACCAAGATGAACAACTAAATAAAATAAATGAATGTTTATTCCTCTTCACTCTTCCTGCCTGCCTGTCTCTGCTTATGTTCTTTCCTGCCTTCACATTTCCATTATAAAAAAATTATACATATATGTCAAATTGTTTGAAATCCTAGGGTTACCCTATGTCACAAAGAAAAAAAAGTCACCTCTCTACTTTTTCTTCTTTTTAAATATGTTTTATTTATTTCATTTAGTCATTTCTCTTGGTTGCTCCCCCTGGCCCCGGACATGAATCTGGGTCCTTGGGTTGGATGTAAATTACATCCGGCCGGAGTCTGGGACCCAACCCCTATTCCACCAGGGCAGCCCCCTGGTCTTATGCATGCAGCCCAAGGGGTGAACGCTGACAGTCCCAGGAAGAGCATGAGCCTCTGTTTGGAGAATCTGTCTGTAGAGACTGTTTTTATGGCTCCCACTTTTCAGGCTTTCTGCCATTCAATCAGAGTGAGTTTTAGAACACTTTTTTCTTCATCGCTCTCACCTAATAAAGCCTAACTCGTGTGTTTTCTCCTCTCCACAACCAACCAGCCCTTAACTGACCAACCGCTTTTCCAGAAAACACCTCTTCTCCCCGTTACAGCCAAGCATCCTCACACAATTCTCCCAAATTTTTCAATAAAATCTTGTCCTTCACTTTGAAACCTATCTTTTTAGAGGTGGTTTAAGGAGAGAAAATGAGAAAAAGTGAAGAGTGAGGTTATTTAGAATAAGCCTAATCTCTATATTCAAAGTTTCAATAAACAAACAGTTCCAGTTTCTATTTATCTTCACAATTTCTCCCCCCAATAATTCCTTCTAACAATATGTTTCCTATTATGCTGTTGATGAGAAGTTTTCATTTTACCATCTCTAGAATTCTTGCTCATTTCCTCTCAAGGAAGAGAAGACATGGTGCACCCTGGTGGCCTAGTGTTTTAGTCTATCATGGTGCAGTCCACATAATTCCAAGGTCCGGGGGAAAGCAATGAAGATGAATAATTAAATAAAAAACAAAATGCTTCTTCCTCCTCGCCCTGCCTACCTGCCTGCTGACCTGTTTTTCCTTAAACCTCATGCAACAGCCTCCCCTCATCTTTATTCAAGAGACAATTTGCTTCTTTCTTTCCATCCTCCTGAGCACCTAGCATGGACAGTCACACCGGGTGTTCCCTACGAGTGGCGGGAAATCTATCACAACAGCACCACTTTGGGCAATGTCTCCTTCCCCAACCCACGAAGAAAAAAATGATCAAAGTTATTGTTAAACTTACATTAACAGTAGTAGAAAGTAGGATGTATTGAGTTTGTAAGCTCTGAAACGTACCCAATTTGGAGACCTTTCATTAAAAAAAAAAAAAAAAGACTGTTAATAGAATAAAATATGTACAAAATGAGGTATGGACATGAAGTTGTTTTTAATAAGAAAAGAAAGCATACCAAATTACAAACTCTGTGGTTACATATTAGAAGCCTCGCAAAATCCAGAAAATAGTGTGATATTTGGTTTTGCCTGGCATGTTTCAGTAGTGTTTTTTCTTCATATTTGACTGTATATTTTGGACTGCTATTTTATAAGATAGTAATTTTGTAATACAGTTTGCTATGGAGATGATAAAATTTGGGTTTCAAATAGAGTTGCTGAAAAAATTCTCATTCACCGTATAGAGAAGTGTATTGTTTTCAGTAATGGTGTGTTTATAACTTCCTCTGCAGAGATCCTACGCAAGAAGTATTTCTTGGTGGGGTGAAAGGGCCAAGCTATTAAAGAATTGTAGCCCTTCGATTGATCTCCAGGGAGACCCACCATTAGGGCAGCTGTCCGTCATAGCATTGTGAGCAAAAGAGATAATAAAAATTTAAAAATGCACAGGAGTAATGTAACTATTTCTTCAGGTCTTTGTTGTTTCCTTATGAAGAGTACATGTCACTTAAAACTGATACTAAATAAGTGTGTTGATTTTCTTTGGTACTTCTGTCTTTTCTTCCAGAGGTTCCAGCCAAGAATTTAAAGGGGAGAGGAAAAAGATATTTGTCCCCCCCTATAATTACATACTGTATGATTCCAACTCTATGACATTCTCGAAATTGTGTGGAGATGGTAAAAGGATCAGTGCAGTTCTAAAGTCCTCAAATCTCTAAAAACACAGGTCATTTGAAGTTTTCTACAAAGTCACTTGGTGACAGAACTTGACATAAACTTAATGTGAAGCAGTCTCAGTCATTATGTACCCCCACCTTATATGGATAATAATGCATCTTGCTTTAGAAATATTAATGTGTTTGATTGTGAGGTGCTGCCCTATACCCACTGATAGCAAGATATGTAACATATGTTCTTTCTGAAAACAAAATAAGTGCTGAATTCTGAAATCTATCCAGACTTCAGGGCTTTAGACATGAGATTGTGGACCTGTGCTTCAGTGATCAGTCTATACTGATATCAAAACATTGTTTTCTTATCCAGTTCAAAGCTTTTCTGTCACCAGAATAGGCCAGATTCATGAATTCTGTAGAGCAGCAGTGGGAAGAAGTGGGAGTGGCCATGTCTACTTCAGAATTATTCTTCATTTTATTTTTCCTTTCATGTTGCTCTACTCAGCCAGCAGCCTCTGCTGTCTCCAGGGTGAGAGAGAGAGGAGGAGGAAAGGTGGGAATGTCCCTGGTACCACTGTAATCTGGACTTGGTGCTCTCTGCGATTCATCTGAGACAATTCTCCCTTTGGGTGCCTCTTATGTACAGAAACAGGGGAAATGGACTCAGACACAGAAGAGTTGGGGAAAATCCTGCCTAAATGGTCCAACTTCTCTACCCAGAGTGAGGAATTCTTTGCCACTTATTGTTCTCAGCTCTTGAGATTCACTAGAAACATTTATCTCATTTAAAATTCTGTTACACATGCAGTATCTCATTTTTAATACACACAGCCTATGAAGTAGAAACAGCCAATAGTGCAAATGAAAAGGCCGAGGCAATATAGCAAAGTTGGGATAAAAATTCATATTTATGCATGTCTGAGTAAGGTGATTTCAAGTAAAAGAAAATTAAAATCCTAAGACTATGGAAGCAGAGAACCCAGGAAGGTTGTTAAAAAGTTTTCTTGATGATGTAACCAACTGAAGGGGAGAAAATATTTGCAATTGTATGTCTGATAAAGGGTTAATACCCAAAATATATAAAGAATATACAACTCAGTAGCAAAAATATAAATTCAATTCATAAGTGGACAGAGGCAATAAATAGAAATTTTCCCAAAGAAGATATACAGATGGCCAGTAGGCACACGAATGACACTCAGCGTCACTAAGCATCAGGGAAAAGCAAACCAAAATCATGAGTTTTTCTCTTGCACCTGCTTATGGTTTTCATATAAAAGATGAGATCACAGGTGCTGACAAGAATGTGGGAAAAAAAAGGGACCCTTTTGTACTGTTGATGGGAACATAAATTGGTGCAATCCCTAAAGAAAACAATATGGAGATTCCTAAACAAACTAAAAATACCACTACTTTATAATCCAACAATTGTACTTCTGCATATTTATCCAAAGGTATTGAAAACACTAACTTAAAAAGATATCTACATCCACATGATCCTTACAACAGCAGAGGCATGGAAGCAACTTAAATGTCCTTAATGGATGAATGGATAAAGAAATTGTAAACTATACATCTATATTATATATATAGATAGATTTTTACATAATATATGCAAATATTATTCAGTAATAAAAAATATAACTGCCATTTACAGCAACATGGATGAACCATCAAGGCATTACAAGTGCAATAAGTCAGAGAAAGAGAAATAGCATATAACCTAATTTATATGTGGAATCTAAAAAGCTCAGAGAACAGAACAGATTGGTGGCTGCACAGGTGGGGAACAGAGAATGAATGAAATGGGCCGTGGTGATCAAGGGAGCAAACTTCCAGTTATGAAACAGATAAGTCCTGGCGATATAGTATACAACATGTAGACCATAGTTGTTAATTCTGTAACGTAGATCTGAAAGCGGTAAGAGATGATCTAAAAAGCTCTCTCATAAAAAAGAAAAAAAGTCTTTGTGGTGATGGATGTTATTATGATTATGTCACCAAGTGTACATATATTGAAATATTATGTTGTACACCTGAAACTAATATAATGTTATATGTCAATTTTATCTCAAAATTAAATGAATGAATAAATAGGCTAGATCAAGGAAGTCTAACAGGCAAATATGAAGGAATGTATGCCTCTTCATTTTATGAGCAACCAGAGATAAAATATCTTCACTGAAAGGTAAGGGAAATATTTATTTCTAAGGAATATAATCCTAGGAGCAGAAGAAGAGTTCACTTTCTAAAGAACTACATCTAGACAAGAATTAGAAAGAACATGATGAACAAAAACTATACCAGTATATTTTTTTCTGGAACTTTGTCTTCCCACTCACCACTCATCAAACCCAGAAAAATATGTAATCTCTAAAAGTCAAAAGTGGGTTTGAGATCCACTGGGATGAGTTTAGAAACCTCCATTGTGCTGAGAGTGGGTCTAAATTTGGAAATAAACTCAAGCCCACAGATTCATTATACAATTGGCACGATGAAGAGAGGAACTGAAAACTTTCCTTGTCTGAATTTCTTGCTTCTTTTCAGAAGGAGACTTAACAGGAGAGGCTGACATTTCAGAGACTTAGCTTAGCTGGGTTTAGAAACCAGGAGGTGGGCGGTTTTCAGAAGGCACCTGTAAACACCATGCAGATTAGCTGTGGGAAATGCGTGAGAGTTCCAAGATGGCATGAGGAGAAACAAAGAAGGATATTTTCCTCCCACCAAGGGGAGAAAACTGTAGGACTCTAGGGCGGCAAGGAATGTTTCATTCACTCTTCCATTCATTCAAGAAATACTTAATCGAGTTGGGGGTTGGGTTTTTGTTGGTTTTCATTTGTGGGGTAAGGGTTGGTTGGTTTTTGCTAGGACTGGGTATTGAGATGCAGAAGAAAATAAAATATTAAACAAATTACAAATGGCCATACAATTGCAAACTGAGGTACATGCTGTAAAGGCCAATATGACTTTTTATAAGAGTATACTGAAGGGAACTAATTGAGATAGGGAATCGAGAAGGTTGCATGAGTTTCTTAATGTGCATTCTATATGGTAAGTCATCATGATGGTCAACATTAATTGGGCCTGCTGTGCTCTTTTTGCTCTCTATATGTAAATCCATGCATGCCTCAGAACTATACCGAGGTAAACACATGCACTTTTCTTTCCTGGAATATTCTCTCCTATTCACCATTCGTTAGGGTGGAACATAGCTCTGAAGTCAAGCTTCCTGAGTTTGAATCATCACTTACCCACCGACTTGCTGTGTGACCTTCAACAAATGACTTAACCTCTACATGCCTCTCATCTGTTATACTAGGATAGTGATAGTACTTGCATGTGCTGGAGGAACTGAAAACAGACCAGTGTGACTGGTTTGAGAGTGGTGTGAGGTATGATGGAGAGGCAGACAGGATATACATCTTGAATTGAGCAAGAATTGAGCATCTGCTATGTGCCGCATGCTGCACTAGGATATTTACACATTGCTATCTCAGTTCAGTCACTTCAAGAAAATGCTCATTAACCAAAATTATTGAGTGAGTGAAAAGCAACTGTGCTATTTTTTTTTTTTTACAGTTTTGCTGAGAAATAATTGACATACATCACTGTATAAATTAAGGCATAAGAATAATGGTTGTATTTACATATTGTGAAATAATTACCACAGTCGGGTCCTCTAACTTAATTGTATTCTTTTCAGGCTCATTGTATTCACTGTCTTCAGGCTAGGATTCTTTATAAAGGAACTATGCCACCTGACTAGCTCTCTGATTATTAATTAGCCCCTTTTCTCAGTTCCAAAGGCAGAGTGCCCTGGACTGGAACCACAGTAACAAGTGCAATTAGCTGGAAGACATGAGTTCCATATTCAGAAGATTGGGCTCAAGTCCCATACTTGCCATGTTTCAGGCTGTGTGAGCTTAGACAAGTCGGTTGCCTTCCATTAGCCTCATTTTCCAAAGCTGAAATATTCAGTAATCAGGTCATCCTCTCCCAGCTGCAATGAAAATAATTTATCCACTAAGGGCACTTAAGTTGCTTGTGTTTCTTGGCTATTGTAAATAATGTTGTAAAAAATATGGGGATGCAGATATCTTTTTTGAATTAGCGTTTTCATTTCCTTTGGATAAATACCCAGAAGTGGAATTATTGGATCCTAAAGTAGTTCTATGTTTGATTTGTTGAGTACTCTCCATACTGTTTTCTGTAGTGGCTGTACCAATTTACATTCCCACCAACAGCGCGACAGGATAACTCATCAGTTATCCATTGAGAGCTGACCTCTTCTGCCTCCCTGTTTCAGTAACTATACTGGGCCCAAACTCAAGGTCTCATTCAAGTCAGAGAGTCAGTTACTATGTGAGTTGTCTCCTTAGAAAAGAGAAGGAGGGTTACTTAGTCTTGGATAACTTTCCCAACTTCCAATTCCAGACTCTCTTTTTCTCGTTGAATTGGGTCATCTTCTGCTTCTACAATCCTGATTCTCATTCCCAAACTTTTCTGTCAGTCATCAGAATTTCTCCTCACATTGACAGTTAAATAAGGCTTTACTCTTATCAGGAGTATTTGCTATGTAGATGGCTTTCTGGAAGAAAATATACCTATACTGCATAAAAGATAGTCTGAAGTCCTCAGTATCAAAAATATCAACACTCTAATTGTGCCCTGGTGGACCTGGATTCAAGTTCCCGGGTTTAATAGGAACAACCAAGATGAACAATTAAATAAATAAAATGTCTTTTCCTCCTCTTTCTTCCTGCCTTCCTGTCAGTATCTTCATTCCTGCCTGATTTATATATGTGTGTGTGTGTGTGTGTGTGTGTGTGTAAATGTATGCATATATTATATATAAACACTCTAGATCTCTCTTGCTTTCTCAGTCACTCACTCCATCTCTTGCTTTTTCTTTCAACAAACACAGACACACTTGAACACACAGATGATAACATTCATAAATTACCAGTAACTGCCACATATGGCCTCCAACTTTAAAACATTGAAGGCAGGAAACCCATCTTAACTGATGAATTCCCAGTGCTCAATGTAAAGTTTAAGACATAGTAGGTTCTTAATAAACATTTGCCAAGAAAGTGGAAGAGTGAGTGAGTAGAATGACTACTATGATTGTTTCCAGCGCTGTTCATGGCTTCAGAGAATTCTGCACCATGTAGTGTCCCCCCCCACAACCGCCACCAGAGCCCTTTCCCGGGTCCTCTGCTTTCTTTTGTAGCCCATCCCCCACACTTCTGTGCATTCTGGTTCTGCATCCTAGGATGGTCTCAACTATTTCTCATTATTTGAAGTTGTGTTGGTTGTATCCTTAAAGCATTAATCCATCATGTTCTAATGATTGCCTATCTACCTGTCTTTCAGCTGGGATTTAGTGTTCTGCTGGTCCTTGTCCTCTCTGGTCACTCAAGCTGCCCTGTGAGATGTTAGAGTCATTCGGTGCAGGCAGCTTGGTTCTATTTCAGCCCCTTTGATTTGCACACTTTTCTATCAGGCACATATTGGCTCAAACCAAATGTGAAATCCCCAGCCTACCCTGGGTCTGCTTTGCAGCCATAATTCAACCACTGGAGAATTTTAGATATCATTTGGAATGAGTTCCACAGCTTCTTCTGACCTTCTAAGGATGTGTGGGATAGAGAAGAGTCCAAATTTAGGAGAAAGAAAGATCTGGATTTAATCGTAGTCCTGCCACTTTGGGTCAAGAATATTTTTTTTCTGAGCCTTAATTTGTTCACTTATAAAATGAATATAATATTTCCTTAATTTGTCTAGGACTCTAAGTTACAAGACACATTAGATAAGCTGGAGTCAGAAAAAAAATGATGTGGGAAACTCACAGCAGCCTGCTTAATTCCAAACAAGGTGAGAACCAGGAGAGCGATCTTTCCAGTTTCTGGTACTTTCTCAGTTCTACTTCCCTCTCTAAGTGTTTTCATCCTGAGGATCCCTGTCAATAGGTGGCAGGAGAAAAGTCCCTAGATCAGCCAATCAAAGAAAGAGATCCTTGCTCGTTTAGTGGGTTATATATAATTCACAGAAGAAATATTTTTCAGTTCAGCTCCATTTCTCAGGGTTTGGAAATTGACAGCTCACAAAAAGCTAAAGGCATATATGAGAGATGGTCATTCCATGGAAGGGATGCTAGAAGATAAACACATGTTCATTACAAAATCCCCTTGATGGGGCTCTTCTACACCATGTGTAAAGTGCCTCACTTGTTGTGAGACAGCATTTGAAAAGTACTTAGAAACATGTCAGAGCTCAATAGGATTTAATTCTTTTCCTCATTTCCCCATTTCCCTTTTAAGATCAGAGATTCTCAGTTATAGATACCAGAATCTATACCGGAGTGAGGGATTACACAGGACACAACCTCCTAGACATCGGTGAACTACCATTTGAGTGGAGCTCTCAAGACTTCCTTGGTCAATATGATTTGATCATTAAGACACTGCTTATAAGGGCCATTATGGCTGCAGGTATGTCCTTAGCACCTGCATACCCACCCTCCTCCCCCTGTACAGCTCACAGGGCATTCCTCCAAATTTGACTGGATGACACCGATAGGATATAGCATGAAATAATCCCAAACTAGCATTTGGCAAGGTTTCTTCATTATAACAAGATTTTTTTAAAAATAAAGGAAACTGCATGTCTGAAATATAACTGCAGCTCTAATTCTAATAGTTTTCTGTAGAACTTGACATTCCATGAAAGTAATGTAGCTTGGGCCAGGTCGACCCAGATGCAGATAGATGCTCATGACTTTGTGGGCAGCTTCTGACCTCTAGGATGATTATGAAGGGCCTCTGAGTGTATGATACACTGTGTAGTCTGGTCTTGAAAGACCACAGAAGACCACAATGACCTAAACTTTGTTGAACAATAAGCATGTTGATTTGTAGAAAAGGAAATAAATACCTAGGGCTCATTTTCGGTGTGTCACAAGCTAATCAAGACATGTAGACCATTTCATGTTCATAGAAAACAAAATAAAATGCAGTGGTTGATATTTTCTTTCCCAAGGTGTCTAATAAACTTCCTGCCAGTGGTTATTGGCTGAGATAAGAGAATTATCCTGTGGGAGGAATCCGGTTCAGGGAGGAGAAGTCTTATGTGTTTCTAATTAGACATTTTCTTTGCTCAGGAACAGTAAATGCCATAGGGATTCTGTTGGTAGCTCTTTTAATAGAAAATATGGAAATGGTGTGGATGGATTATGAAATACTAGGTTTTCCTATATCCCTACAAGAAGAAACTGAGATGGTGAAAAGGAGAAAGATAGAGAGTTCACAGATTCTAAAAGTGAGGAACTCATATGGGTTCACATCTGCTGAAGTCCATAAAAATCATGCAAATTAAGTAATAGAAACAATAATGTTTATTATATGCTTAGTTGTTCACCAAACTCTGAGCTAAGCATATCAGTATTGTCTTTTTTAAATTTCACAACTGTCTCATCAGATAACTTGAATTACTCCTGTTATACAGATGAAGGAATTAAAGTTTATAAGGTTTAAATAATTGGCCTAATATTCCAGTTAGTTAGTGGCAGACCTGGAACATAAACTCCAGTTGGTACTAGAACCTTAAACACTGCACCATAATAATTCCTGGATTAAAGCAGGGAATATTTAAAATAAAAACCTGAAAACATGCTGTACAGAGGACTATTATCAACAATGGAATTTTCCAGGCTTTTAGTTTATCTTTAAAAATAGTTCTGGTCTAAGAACAGGCTTTTCTTGTATACTAGCTTCTATTGCCTCCCCATCTGTGTTTTTAATAAAGATAATTAGGGTCACCTTGGTTCAACCAGACCTCCTTATTTAGAATTACTCTGCACCTGGAAACCTGAAAGAACATACAGATTCATCTTTGCTCTCAGTCAATGCTTGAAGGGTTTGCTTTGCCCTAAAAAAATAACCGGTCTTTAGTGAAGAATTCAGGAAATTAGGCATTGGACCATTCAAAAAATTCAGCAATTAAAACTGGTCTCTAGCTTGCTATCTCTGACATGCAGGGTTAATTTCTCTGTGCCTCAATCTATTACCGTTGTGATGTTGGTGGGAACACTAAGCAGCTCGAGTGAGTGGCTCCTGGAACGCTTGTCGATACAGTGGGGCTATCTGAGGGTCGTTTGAGTTTTCCTTCACCGGGACCTCAGTGAGACTCCCTTGAACTCTCTCAGAGCCGTGAGCATGGTGTCATTTAGCCTGTGATTTGTTTTCCACAAACTGGAGCCACAGTTTATTTTTATAGCATCCTTCCTTGGACCCCAACTTTCTCCCCAGGATTTTATTTTACAGAAAGGTGGAAGTTTGATGTCAACAGGACTGTTAAAAGTAGAAAGTCAAGATAGCAGTCAATTTTGTCTCTATCACAGACAGACACACACACACACACACACACACACACACCACCCCCATCAATACAACCTGAAGATTTTTAACACTTTTTTCCCCATTGAAGATTTAACACTGTTTGGAATGAGTTTTCAAAACTGTAAGCGCCACAGGCATGGTTTGAAAAGAGCAAAGGAAGCCCTGCAGAGCTGCTGTTCCAATGACCGATGAGGGCCCTGCGAGGTGTAGGCACAGTGAGACGGGCAGAGCCCACAGGGATCACTTCTTGACACGAGCAACTGGGAACTGAGAGGCTAATGGGCTTTGAACCAAGGAAATAACCCATTTTCCTACAATAAGGTTTATGCCTGGAGTAAAGGGCCCTGTCTTTGGGCTCATCTAGCTTTTCTATGGTAGAATCACTGGGGAGGAAGGAGCAGATGTGTTGAATGTCTCTTCCAGAGACAAGAGCAGAAGTGGACATCTTGATAGCCTGCTCAGGAATAAGAACCATGGAGCTACACTCTAGAAACCACCAACATGTTCAACTCTAGCATCCCATCCTAGTAAAATCCTCAGTGTGAAAAGAGCCTGGTCTCCTGAACCATGAAGAGAAGAGTCTCGACTAAGCCAGTCTAGGCTAAGTAGGGCCTCTTCAGATAGCACAGATAAGAGACCCTTTCATGGCTCCACAATGCTGGTGGAAAATTAAAATGTAATGTTTAGATATCTTTGACATATGACAAAAGAACCAAAAGTGAAAATAAGAAATCTGACAATTCAGCCCAGAGCAATCCTTTTCCTCATATGAACTTTGAAATTGATGAAGCAAATAGGAGAATGCTGTTTATTATACTTCTGTAAGGAAAGGGATGATTGCTCTTTTCTGATTCTATTTGGTTTTTGCTGAATCTAAACATGGAAAAAACATCATTTGCCTAGTGTGTGGAGGACTAGGAATGTGAATTCCACACTAATGTCCCACCAGGATCTCTTAAAATAAAAGACAAGCCAGAAAATTTTCTCCTCTAAGAAATTCTCTCATGTGTCAGTCAAACCCCTTAAACTGTTTTAAAGAAGAGGTGCACTTCCACAGGTATGCTCAGTGATGGTGCCTTTAATTGATGGGAAATCTGATCTGACTTAAAAAACCTGATCTACTTCAAAGGAAAAGCTAGTCCTCTCTGTTTCTCCTACTTTAATTTATGAGAAATTAATAATAATCCTTTTGCCTCAAACGACTTTCCCTTTATTGTTAAACAAACTTTACCTACAAGGGGAAGAGTAAGGAGGGAAGGAGAAGGAAAATAGCCTCATGTAGAGATTAAAGAAATTCTTTCATATTTTTTTTAATTTATGCCAGACACACTAAAACACATTCTGGTCCTGGGAAGGGTCCATTCAGCCATGTTTTCATTCAGGAGTCAATAGTCATTAATAGACATCGAATTTGAGTTGAGAAGGAGCACAATGATTTTCCTCTTTCAAAAGATGTGATGATAATTACGTAGAAAAATGCCTTTCCCCTTTTAAAAATCTGTGAAATCATATTTAGCAAGCAAAAAATATTTCTGTTTCAATTGTCAGTGCTTATTCCTGGTAATGCAAAAACTAAAACAAATCTATGATTCCATTCATACAATGTAGTGTGACAATTTAAATTGAAATAATGACAGTGTCTCCTGAAGCCTAGTAGAAAAGTACAAGTGCTAAGAATAGGAGGCAGGTCACATATCCTAGGGTCCCTAGTGGACTTACACCTGTCCTTGTGTTGTATCTGTGTCATAAGAGAGAGTGCTGCCTTGGCCTGAGAACTGGCTTCAGACCAGAGCTCTGCCCCTTGAACAGTGGAAAGAATCACTGTGCCATTCAGAGAGTGTTATCATGGGTGAAAATCTCAGAGAAGTGTTACAAAACCTGTCAGGCATATTCATCATCACTTGTCAAATCTAAGACTATGAAGTTCAAGAGAATAAATAGTTTACCCACGTGAGCAGCGCAGTCACAATGGAAACAGAACTGACCAGGTTTGAGGCATTTCAACAGAAATACCCCCTTACATGTTATACCCCTCGGTCCCTTTACCTGGAAAATGAACCCAGCACGGCCTGTCTCACAGCATCTTTGAGAGGAATAATCCAAATTCGGTAAGGAATCTAAAGAAACCTTACATATTGGTTGGAAAGCAGACTTTCAATGGTGATTCTGATGTGGAGTACACAGACATCAAATTATAATCTGTACAAAATTATGTAACAGTATAAACCATTGTTATCTCAATTAAAAAGAGAAAAATCTTTTTAACTGTGAAGTGCCTTAGCAGTGCATGAGGCTTTGGGACACTATTCAATCACTGTTCAGTAGAAGGGACAATTCATAGAAAGTGTTTTCAGAGACAAACTCACCCTTATCTCTTCATTATGACTTTGTTGTTTTGGGTCTTCTTCATGAAAAAAAAAAAATAGATGCAGATTTTGTAGGGCAAATAGAAGTCACATCTCATTATAGTCATACCTATAAAAAGGAGAGGATCGAATTAATAATTAAACTGCTGACAACTATCAGGAGGACAGGGGTCAAAAAACAACAACATAAGAGACCTCTCCCCCATCACTTTTACTTTGTGATTTTATGTTGTTTGTTTCTGTTTGAAAGGTACAGACAAGAATGAAGGTGAGTAGGCAGACAGGCATGAAGAGAGAGGAAGAAGCGCTTTGATTAATTTTATTTAGTTCATCTTGACTGTTTACTCCAGCCTTGGGATGTGAACCCAGTTCCTTAGGATGTATGTGGACTGCGCTCTCAGTCAGATAGCGGGCCAAACTGCTACTCCACCGTGCGTGCACATTGCTGTTACTTTGTACCAGGCCCCTGACTTTCTCTCAGTCCTGTCTACCATTCCTCCTGTGGACCACACCCTACACCTCCAAATGTTTTTCTGTGTCCTGATACATCAGGCTCTTCCTGATACTTGACATAGTGCTCCCTCATTCTGGTTTTGATCCGTATTCTTATTCCTGGATTAAGAACCTCTCCCTCAGCTCTTTTTCCTTTTACCTTCCTCAGGTAACGTGAGGAGCTGGGTTGGGACACCTGGCAGCAGTTGCCTGGCTCAGGGGTAGCATTTCTCCTTTAAAATTGCCTGTTTTTTTGTTTTTTTTTTCTAGTCACAGAAGGATATATGTTCATTAGAAATACTTTTGCAGTTACCAAAGAACATAGAAAAAGAATTTATCCATAACCCCTCCACTCAAATATGGTTAACATTGGTTCTTGGATATTCTGGTTATATTTTTTGGCATAGTTTTCCCTACCCTCTTATGTATGTAATAAGGTTGTACAAAAAGATACTAAATTTTAAGTGTTTGTTCTCCCTTCCATCACTTCTGCTAAAGGAATTCCATTCTTTGATGCTCATCCTCTACCGTTTCTTGCCCCTGGGCTCCCCCTCAAGCTCTAACATTTAAAAAGATTCAGTTTTCTTATTTTTAAATTGAGGTATAATTGACATATAAAATTATATCAGTTTCAGGTGTATAATATTATACAACATTTGCATAACTGCAAAATGATCTTGACAGTCTAATGTCTGTCACCAAACATAGTTACAAAGTTACGTTTTTTTTCTTTTGTGGGGAAAGTTTATGATCTGTTCTCTTAGCAATTTTCAAATACAAAATACAACATTATTAAATATAGTCACCATACTGTACATTGCATCCTCATAACATATATTGTATAACTAGAAGTTTATAGCTTTTGACTCCATTCATTTCATCCACACATAATATCCTACTTTTGGCACTCACCAATCTCTTCTCCAGTTCCTATACTTTTGAGAGTTTTAGTTTCCACATATAAATGAAATCATATAGTATTTCTCTTGTCTGACTTATTTTACATAACATAATGCCCTGAGAATCCATTCATGTTGTCACAAATGGTAATATTTTATTCTTTTTCATAGCTGAATAATATGCCATTGTATGTATATAATGAGTGTGTCACAATTTCTGCATCCATTCATCCATCAATGGACACTTAGGTTGATTTGATGTCTTCATAATCATAAATAGTCTAAAACATGGAGGGTAGAGAGGTATTTTTGAGCTAGTGTTTTCGTTTCCTTTGGGTAAATATCCAGAAATGGAGTTGCTAGATCCTGTGGTAATTCTATTGTTAATTTTTTAAGAACCTGTGCACTGTTTTCCAATTTATATTCCTACCAATAGTGTATAAATCATTCCTTTTCTCGACACCCTCATCTATACTTGCTATATCTTGACTTTTTGATAGTAGTCATTCTAATAGATGTGAGTGATACAATGATTTTGATTTGCATTTTTCTGATGATTAGTGACGTTGAGAAACTTTTTATGTATTTGCTGATCATCTTCATGTATTCTTTGGGAAAATATTTACTATGTTCTGCCCATTTTTTTAAGTCACTTATTTTTTTGCTATTGAGTTGTATCAGTTCTTTATATAATTTGGATATTAACTACTTATCAGGCATATGATTTGCACATATGTTCTCCCATTCAGTAGGTTAGCTTTTCATGTTTCAGCTAGTATCCTTTTCTCTGCAGAAGCTTCTTTGTTTGATGTGGTCCCATTGGTTTAATTTTTGCCTTTACCTTTTTTTTGTGGCAAATATTAAAAAAGTATAATTGCCTTGTCAAGTAGCTCACTGCCTACGTTTTCTTCTAGTTGTGTGGTTTCAGGTCTTACATTCAAGCTTTTGATCCCTGTCACACTAATTTTCTGTACAGTAAGATAATGCTCCAGTTTTATTCTTTTGCATGAGACTGTTAAGTTTTCCCAACATCACTTATTGAAGAGAATTTCCTTAATATGTATTCCTAGCTCATTTGTGATAAATTAGCCATCTATGCCTGGGTTTATTCTGGGGTCTCTATTCTGCTCCATTGATCTATTTTTATGCCAATTCCATGATGTTTTGATTACTATTGCTTTATAATTCTGTTTGAAGTTGAAATATGGTTTCTTTACTTTTACTCATGTTTGCTTTGACTATTGAGGTCTACTGTGGTTTTATACAATTTTTAGAATTTTTTATTTCCATGACAAATACTGCTGGAGTTTTGATAGGGATTGCATTGAATCTGTAGATTGTTTTGAGTAGTATGTAACAATAGTAATTCTTCAATCCAAGAACACATAATATCATTCCATTTATTTGTGTCTTCTTCAGTATCTTCCATTCGTATCTTACAGGTTTCTTTGTCAAGGTCTTTATCTCCTTGTTTAAATTTATCTCTAGGCACTTTATTCTTTTTTGATAAAATTGTGAATGGGATTGTCTTCTTAGTTTTTCTACTAATTTGTTATTAGTGCATAGAAACACAACATAATTTTGCATATTGATTTTGTGCCCTGCAACTTTACTGAATTCATTTATTAGTCCTAGCAAATTTTTTGTGGACTCTTTATGGTTTCCTATATATAATGTCATGTCATCTGCAAATGGAGACAATTTTGCTTCTTCCTTTCCAATTTGGATATCTTTTTTTTCCCCCGGGGGTCCAGGAACATAAGCCCTCTGGACCTCTAGAGCCAGGTGATCAATGGATGATCCATGGCAGTCACATAAACCAGGACACTGAAGGTTAAATCGGAGTACCAGCTATGCAAACAAGCTCCTCTCCTGGAGATGCTGGTGTCTGCAGGAAGGCAGAGGGAACATGAGAAGATGGCACCCACCAGGAAAGAAAAGAAAAGGAAAAACAGAAAAAGAAAGAAAAATAAAAAGAAAGGAAGAAAAATAGATGGTACCTTCTGCTGAAGCAAGGCAGAAGGAGAGCAGGAAGATGGTACCTGGCAGCTTCCATCCTGCAGAGGAGCCCCGCAGCCCTCTAGGTGTGTGTTCTGTTAGATGCCTGCCCTTCACATGAGCACTTAAGATAAGCAAATAAGACTCTTTCACATAAAATCTGGACACTGGCTGCTTCTGCCCAGCTCTGAGTTGGGGAAACCAAGTACTCCCCCACTTTTTAAGAGCAGTTTCTCCAGTTTGCTATTGCCTGTGGGTCTTGTGGGCAGAAGCCATAGGTTTTCAAAGCTAAAGATTTTAAAGGCTGCTCTCTCGGGTGCAGGCCTTCAAAGTTGGGGTACTGGATGTGGAGTTCTAACCCTTTGCTCCTCAGGAAGAAGTTCCCAGTTTTGAGTGCCCTCCTGATAGGCTTGCTGTGTAGGGTGTAGTTTGTGATGATTGTGTCTCAGCCGCTGCTACCTGCTTAGATGTGATTCTTTTTTCTCCTTTATTGGATGTGTAGGAGTTATTCAGCTAGTTTCTTTTTTTTTCCCCCAGAGGAAATTGTTCCATCTGTAGCTGTAGATTTGGTGTGTCTGTGGGAGGAGGTGAGTTCAGGCTCTTCCTACATCACCATCTTGAACTGGAAACGCTTCCTTATTTCTTAACCTTATTTTGCTCAGAGGATTCAAAAGAGCTGAAGTTACTTTTTAGTAGGCATTTGAAAGTCAACCACGGAAAGAGAAATCTGTAGAACAAGTGCTAAATTTAGACATACTGAGAGTAAAAAGAGAGGGGGAAGAGGTTATTTTTTTTATAATTTTATTGAAGTAACAAAATAAAGTTGAATGTTTCTTAATCCAATTGTTTTATTTTTATTTTTTTGCAAAGTAAAAGTACTTAGTGAAAGATTTGCAGGAACTAATGATTAGCTTGGAAAGCCATGTAGTAGCTTCTGATTTAGTTGTGGGAGGTGTGTAGAAAGGAAGAAGGAAGAATTCTGGCTTCCTTTTTAATCATATGCCTGATAGAGTTGAGCAAGGGACTCAAGTTCTTTGATTTTTTGTTTTCTTTGATAGAACCACCAGTTGTTCACCCTTCTGAGAGTTTGCTAAGGACGTAAAGGAGGGTCAGAAAGAGGATCAAGCATTATGACTACTTAATTCATCCAGGCCATACCTGCCTGCTTCTGCCACCAGAGCAGTTCCCAAAAGATCTTAAAGTTTAACAGACAGTTTCTTTTTAGTAGATCTGAATGGAGTTTCCGTCAGATATTTGCTTTCTCTAAATATTCTAATGGAAAAAGGGTAACTATTATGCAAACTCATAATGGGGTTTTCTGCATTTTTGTACCAACTTGGACTAAAATTCACTCAGGCAAATAAGACTTTAACTGCTTTTTTTCTTTTCATCTCTGTTCTGCATAAAGTGGAGAGAGATAGAGAAAAGCAGTTTTTCTAGGTGCTCAAAGTTACCTGAATCCAGGGCAGATATTCAATATAATAACTACCCCTAAGATGTCTTTCTGTCTCATGAAACTGGTGTGTTTCTAATCAGGTAAAGTCATCTCTGGTATTTAAGGAATGTTAGGGAGGGAAAAAGAAAGATAGAAAAATGCATTAAGGTAAACTGATACAAACTATAAAATTGCATTTGTGTTTTGGTTCATATAAAAAACATTCCAGCTTTGCAGCTTGGGTAGCTGTAGAAGTACAGTTCTAAAATTAATTTCATAGCTTTATGTTCAATAAAATATAGATGCTCACTGTAGAAAACATATAAAAGGGAGAAAATAAACGAACAAAATTAGATATTATTCCACCATTCAGATGAACCCTTCTATGAAGAGAAAATGATTGTTAATAGTTTTGGTGTAGCCTGAGCATGTGTATGTGTGTGTGTGTGTGTGTGTGTGTGTGTGTGTACACGCACATACTGCATTCCTGCTACAGTTCTGGGGTGAGACCCAGAATGTCTCATCGGGACAAGGCCTGCTACCTCATGGAATTCCCCCTCATTGTGGCCCCACAAGGTCTGTGGGGACAGAAACAATGACAGTTCTTCCTGTAACTTCATTAAAACTGCCCTCTCTTCATTTTGTCAATCTCCTTTTCCTTTTTTGCTTAATTTCCAGACAATTTTCCCCCCTCACTTTGCCTCTCAAGTCTCTCAGCAGCTTTTGACCCAGACCACCCAACTTCCCTTCTGGGACAGAAGGCCTGTTCCTCGACAATGAACCCTCCTGTTATTTCCCTGCCTCTCTCTGTGCCGGTGCTGGCTCTGTTCGCCCATACTGCACCCAGGAGTACTCAGATCTCTCTCGTCGCCCTCCAGACATACTGTTTGACTTTGGTTTTCCTAAGGAGCACTGTTCTCCAACTTGCAAACCTTCCATTCTGTCCATTTTCCCTGTTTCTTCCCTCCATGCACACATATACACTCTAACTGGACTGTGTTCCTCATTCAGTTTCTCACACTTTGCAGATACTGTAGGTTTTTTTTTTTTTTCTGTTGAATTATTTATTATAACAATAAATACTTCAAAAGACATTTCTTATTTTCTAGTTCTCTTTATTCTAGATTTTATAATCGGTATTAAGGACTCCGATTTACATTTCCTCTGTTTTCGGAAACCTTCGGGGGAGAGGGATTTTCTCTCTAGGTATGAGTAATTAGTTCCTTTCTTTTCAGAAATGCAGTCATATCTGAATTAGGATAAAATTAGTCATCGAAGATGGAAATAATTTATCTGGCTTAAAGTTAGGGAGACTATGATCTTTAAGAGGTACAAGTCTTTATAGTTTTGGATTTTCAACTTTAGGGATTCTCAGTGAGGTTGTATATTCAATACTGTGTTTTTTACAAGAACTTCCACCAACAAAAGATTTACTCACCAAAGACTCAGGTGATTGTTAGCACATTATTTAGCAATAAAGTATTTTTTTATTAAGTCATGTACATTTTTTTAGACATAGTGTTATTCAACACTTAATAGACTACAGTATGGAGTAAACAGGACTTTTACATGTACTAGGAAACCAAAAAATTTGTGAGACTCACTTTATTGCCCTATTTGTTATAGTGTGGTTGCCTGGAATGGAATCCATAATATCTCCGAGGTGTGCTGTACTCTTTGTTTAAGATTTCAGTTTTGGAGATGTTGAATTTATAAATATTTTTCTGATACCCCAAATCATGTACTTTCTTATGTGTGCTCACAGTACTCTGTCCTTTTCCTTTTTCTAGCGCTAGTTTGAATTGCCTTGCTGTCTATATGGCCAGAAAATCTGTAAGGATTAGAGATCATATTTATTATCACTACACTCCCAGCTTCTGAAAGTGTCTGGAAATTAGGAGACTCACAATATTTATTGAATAAAGAGATGCCAACATAATTATGAACACTGTTCTTTATAGCATATTGTGTGGTTTAGTCAGTGAAGACTGATAGAGCTTGTATCAGCTGAATTTATTCATCATGAGTCTTAGTCAATTGGGCTGCTTTAACAGAATACCAACTAATATTTGTTTCTCACAGTTCTGGAAGTCTGAAATCAGGGATCAACAGGTCAGTTTTCAATGCGGTTCTCTTCCTGGCTATGTCCTTACATAGCCTACCTGGTGCATTCAAGCAGAGAGGGTTGGGGGAGAGATTGAGAAAGAGGAGAGACAGAAAGGAGAGAGGGAAAGGAGGAAGGGACAGAAGAAGAAAGAGATCTTGTTTCTCTTCTTCCATTTATAAGGGCACTAATTCCATCATGAGGTCCCCACC
The DNA here is from genome assembly GCA_004363575.1 of Solenodon paradoxus. NCBI lineage: Eukaryota > Metazoa > Chordata > Mammalia > Eulipotyphla > Solenodontidae > Solenodon > Solenodon paradoxus. Next base: position 325,034 of record RJWH01001144.1, read on the forward strand.
CTCAGAATCTATCCCAAAGCTCCACCTCCAAATACCATCACACTGAAGGTAAGTGTTTCAACGTATGAATTGAGGGGGCCACAAATATTTAGTCCATATCAACATTATAAACACATGATTTAAAAAAAAATAAACTTCCTTTGAGGAAAAAATAAGGTAAATTGGCACTTATGTGTTATCTGAGGGTTTAAATCAAATGCAAATATTAAAAAAAAAACCATAATCCAGGCATAGAATGAACTCATAATATCCCTTCCCAAGAGGACTTTCAGTTTTGGGCAAGTCTTTAAGACTTCCATAAAGATACAGGCTCCCAGAAAACATTGGATGGCTCTGTCTTGCTAACTATTAATTCTTCCGCTTTGAATGAGTCTGGCATATTACATATGGTCAATAATTACTTGTAAATTAATTAATGAAGTTTAGTGCATTAATTCCCTGAGATTGAACATGGGAGATAATGGAAGTAGAGCAAGATGGCTATTCACTATGTAGGCAGATTTCAACTGCAGTTATTTGAATTCATACAAGCCTACATTTACATCATGCTAATTGTTGACTAATTTTTTTGATGAATTTATACATTTATAACTTTGTTTCTGTCAAAAGGCATTGAGATTACTATGGAAACATACATGTTAGAGCAGACTAAGAAGAAATGAGAAATTAGAGTGATGTTAGCCCACAAGAATACAAGCTATGAAACTGCTGTTTTTTGACACTGAAATTGCTAGAAGTCAACACAAAGAGTTGAACCAAATCAATTATAAGATTTTCAGTATTCTTAAGATAAAAATAAATTACCAAGGAGTTAGAATTTAAACTCTACTACTCAAGGCAAGCATTTTTGTCTTTTATTATTATATTTGAATTTTCAGTACTCAGAAAAGTGCCCAACAAGAACTGAGTCAGCAAGATACAATTTTTGAATATGTATAATATTTTCCTAGTCTTAGGTAGTAAAGTATTTTCATAAAAGGGGAAACCATGTAATAATGTACTAGAATTCTCAGCCCATCCCTATGATAAATAATTATCTAATTTCCTGGAATGGTGTCTTTCCATACTTCAGTATACATTGATGACATGGAATGTAATCCAACAAGATGAATGCGATGATTTCAGTTCTCTACATTGGGTCAGTGGTAGCTTTCTGATGATATGTCTTGAGCCATGCATAGAATGAAGACTATTTTTAGGCAATGTACCATGAGGGTTGCTACTTCTAATGTTTGATAAGAAGTGGTGCCACAGAGTGTCTGAAATAGTATTTTCGGCAAGAATCTAAAGTCTGTGTACTCACTGTTACTGATGAAGAATAGCCATGTACTTTGCCAACCGTTTGGTAGCAAAGGCAGTGCTACTGTTAGACATTCTTGCTGTTAACATTGATTGAGGTAACTTCCTTGAGCCAAGTGTTGGACTACGAGTTTCTTAAATCCATCCATACTGAATGTATGTGGTAGTGACTATCATTAAACCCCAATTTCATAGGTGACAAACCGAAGTTTAGTGAGATTAATGATGAAAATTACAGAACTACTAGCCATGTCAGTGGTAAGATCTGACCTCTTGACCACTATTGTTACCTGTGTGAAAACGAAGGGCGATTTTGGAGACATGCCAGAACCGATGTCCTCTTATTTTCTGACAACATAAGCATAGTTGATTAGTATCTTCTATAAGCAGAGATGTGATTTTCCTCTGAGCCACAGTCATGATTTAATGTATTCTATATACCCTGTAGCAATGAAATAAGTGATGTCATGACAACAGAATATAAGAATCTTCACATCTTAACTATCTCCCAAAAGTATTCTGTTGTTGAATTTTTAAATAATTTTATAGTCACAAACAAAAGGAAACAATAGAGTTTTAGAAGCATATAATACTGTTTATTTTTAAAAGCTTCAGCAGGAGTTTATGATTCAGTTCATAGCCCAGCTCCAAAAGGGCCATTTTCCTGTGTCTTTTCCTTGAGTAAATAATGCACAAGATGATCATTGTCTGAATGTTGTATCATAATGGGTTTTATTTTTATTTGAATTTTCATTTATTGATTTTGTTTCTCTTTCCCATGAATAATGCATCCTTTCAGAAAGCACCCAAACTCACATTATTTGGCATACCAAATAAAAAGTTCTTTCTTTTGAGCAGTTACAAATACAAATTATGGAGTCAATGTGTTTTTAAATTGTTTAAATATGTATTTACATGCTAAACTGAGGAATTATTGGAGTTGTTTGTATAGCAAGTAGAGTTTTAAATTGTCCAAATATCTGTTCATCATAATAAAGTAACTTTAAATGAGGCTGTTGTTGTTCATTTGGGGAAAATAGCATATTTAAATATTGATATAAACAGCATTCCATGTAATAACCAGGAGGGGCCATAACTGTTTAGGTAAATAATGCAGGCCTTTAAAGGCTTTGCACAGATCGAAAAACTTGAGTAATGCATTTTATTCCCAAATGTTTTTGCTTTGTTTTCTTCTATATCATCAAAATAGAACCTAAATGATATCCTAACTGTCCACTCACAATTCATCTTCCTAAGAGCATTGAATTGCCTGTGGGAGAGATTCTGCAAATTAGTGAAGGAAGCTGACATTACCCCCAGAGGGGAGAATAAGAGGCTGAGGGTTTGGGGGATAAATATTCTATTCCCTCCTGTCCCAGTGCTCTTAGAATGGGTTTGGGGAAGAGATATGATTTCATGATTAACTATGCCCTTGGCCATGGTACTATACTTTTAAGAGATTTGTTTGCAAGGAGAGAAATAGAGGAGTCATTTCTGATATAGGCAAATAAATTTAGCAGAAGTGAGATACGTGAATGAAGACGAAAAATTCATTCAGCTCAGTGACCAGAAGAGTCTTGTCTGTGGGAGAAAGGACTGAGCTCCTAGAACATGGCAGTGCAGAGGGGTCTGGTGGTCATTTTGTGAGGTTTGTCCCAATATTTCAACTCTTAGTTGGAAGATTGGGGTGAAGTAGTAATGGGTGGAGAATTGTGAAGAGTTTGGGAGTAATTTATTAGGATTGGCAATGTGAGGAGAACCAAAGATGAAAATGGAGTCTATGGAATGTGAAGAGTCAGAGGAGAGACTATGCAAGAACCAAGGATGTAGAAGAAAGTATCCCACATGGCATCTATGTCGGGACCAAAGTGTATGATTTCAACTTTGGGTGAGTCTCTTTGGCAGACATGTAGGCTCTTTAGGTCTTAGCTTCCTGCCTGCTTAATTCTCCCACTCTGTGTTGCCACGTTTAAATTTTCAGGTGCTAATATTCAGAGTGATCCAGTGAAAGCAACCATTGATCCGCAGGAGTGACCGTGGAAAAGAGGGACCACTTAAATTATAAACACTGGGAACTTAGAGATGAGTCAGTGGAGGAAAAGTACAAAGAATGAAAAATTCAAAATCAATATGAGTAATGTAGAGAAAGATTGGAAGATTTGTTTTCATAGTGATGTTTTCTCTTTCATCCAGAGCGTATGACTCATCCATGTCTGATTTGGATTTTTTCCTGAAGGAGACTCTGAAACAAAGATCCTAATGGGAGGAGACATTTGAGAGGGAACCCCAGGTAACAATAAGACTGGAAAGCGGAAGTGAGACAAAGGGAGGAGGAGGATCTTATACCAATTTCTTAGAGACTGAGAACATTGAGGCACTGTGTGGAGCTGTGTATCGCAACGATGCTGTTAGAAGACTGACTGCTTACTGATATATATCAACCTAGTCTTTGGCTGTTCGTCCATCAAATTAATTATCTATTAACTGGGTCATTGGAGAAGAGCAGCTTCTAAAAGTATTACCTCTCTAGTACTTCCCACTTGCCTAGCACCCAGGTCTTCACATCCCTTCGTCTGATATAACCCTCAGGGATATTGCTTACTATCACAGGGCTCCTGGTGAGCATCCAGGGAGTCATGGGTAAGCCACAGCCATGTCTGCTACTGTCCGCTGTTGTTGTTGTTGTTTAATTAAAAATATTAATTAAAAATTTTGGATCTGAGATTTCTCAGCTCTTCTTGTTATAAAATGATCACCAACAGGAATGGTGTGAAAGGCATAAAGGCTTTGTACTTGAAGAAGAGGGTATGGTTAAAAACATTGGGATGTCTACAAAACAGATGTATTTCCATCTCAGCAGGGGAGAGCCATGTTTCTCTAAGTGTTGATTAAACCGGTCCCCCATGGTGGGTTCCTTGTTTGTCTCATTCATGTTCTCATTTACCTCCTTTTGCTTTGGGAATTTGCCAGCATGGAACTTGTTTCAACATCTACACTGATTAGATACAAGCTTATGTTAAGCTAGAAGCCAATAATTGTTTGGCTGGGGAACTTGTGGGGTTCATTAACCCAAAGCAGGGTTTTGGACTGAAAATGCAAGTAGATGCAGGAAGGTCACAAGGAATGTGTAAGCCCCAGACTCAGAATGTCGTCCTCAGGCAGAGACACTGCACTTAATTTTTGAGGCTGATATCAAGGAGAACCCTGAAATTCTTCCACGTAGTCTCTTGAAGGAAGACCAAATACATGGGTCTCATGGCATTGATTTTTATACTGGCTTTGAGCTTCTAGCCAGGTCTAGAAGCAGCGTGGAACATGGTCCAGGTCTCAAGGTTAGAAGTCCAGAAGAGTTAGATTCAGATCCTGAGCAAGGTAATTAGATTGCCTAGTGACCTTGGGCAAGATGTTGGAACTTCCATTCTTCAAAAAAAATTCTGGCTGATAACTTCTACATCTTAGGTTAGAAGGAAGGTGGAATTAAGATGATATATGTAAAGAACTGAGAAGAGCCTAATATAAAATGTTGTCCAAAGAAGTGACTACCTGTCACCTTTTGTTGTCATTCTAGGTTAGAAAGAGGTTTCTCTTTTTCTTTTTTCTTTTCCCCCCACTATTCACAAAATTGTGCAACCACCACTTCTATTTAAGTCCAGATTTCTTTTGATTTCTTGACACTAGATTTTGTTCACTTGTTCTACAAGGAGTTACTGGGAAAACAAGTCATACATTTGAAATTCAACTTGTGCTGCAAACTACATCCACATATAAGGTCTCTGGTGGTCTTCACTGGAAAGTACTTGAGGTTTTATAAAGCCCGTTCTATAGATAAAGGAATTGAGACACTGAGAGGCGCCCTAAGGACAAAACATCAGTGAGGGGTAGCTCAGTGCCAAATATCAGATGTCCTGTTTCCATTCCTAAAATAGTACCGGGTGGTAACATTTTACCCCAGATACTTTGCCAGCTTGTTCAAGCCACTCTGCTAAGCATGGTAGGGTTTTAATACACACAGTTAAGTCTCAACTGTATGAGCAGGTTGGCAGAAGATATGTAGCCAAAAGGTCAGAATACTCACACCTACAGATTTAAGAATGACCCTGTGTTACCCCCACAGCTCTGTGTCATAGATTTTCATTCTGAGTAAGGTTTCAGTCATATGAGGGCAGTTCCCATGTAAAGGGGCAGAGAATGTTCTACCACAACTTGCAGGAGCACTGGAGGGAGCCACTCTCTAGCCTCTGGGTACTTGACTGCTCTTTGCCTTCATGACCGAAGGAAGGTGGCTGTGTCTGAGATTACCTCCCTACTCAAACTCTAAGCAGACCTACATTCTTTCCTCATTCACTGAGTCAAGGATTTTCAAGCCCTGTTTTGTTTCCTGTCACTTTTTCCTGTTAAGTAGGTTGCAGTGTGTTTAAGGTGGTAGTGTTTAAAAATTACTTCTTGGTCTAATCCTAACCATTAGAGTCTGCAAGGATGATGTCATATGCCAGCAACTGTTTAAAATTATTATAAGAAGCTTTAAAAATATCCCTTGTGAACATGCACTCTGTTGACGAGAAGGAATGCACGTGATATCTTGTGAGCAGTTTGAGGGATTCTATCAATTTTTTTAAATTGCTTATCTTTTTTTAATTGTGGTAGCTTTGATTTACAAAACGACGTAAGTTTAGATGTGCAGGTTTACTATTCACCAAATATATGATAATACACCATGTTTATCACCAAATTGCTCATAGTCCTCCACACCACTGTTCATTGAATCCCTGCTACCCTTTGCTTCCCACCTCCCTCCACCCCCATCATCTCAGTTCTGTTGTGAATGTCCAAGTGTTGGTTTTTGTTTTATCTGTTTGTTTACTTTGTTTCTTCATGGTCACACATGAGTGAGAGCATCCATTATTTGTATTTCTCCTGACTTATTTCACTTAGCATAACCTCCTCTGGTTCCATCTGTGTTGTAGGAAATGGCAGGATTTTATCTTTTTAGGACTGTGTAATATTTCATCGTGTCTCTAACTATGTTTTCTTTATCCAGTTATCTGGTGATGTCTATTTGTCTTATTTCCATTTCTTGGCTATTGTAAATAATGCTGTAATAAATGTAGGGGTGCATATATCTCTTTGAATCAGTGTTTTGTGCTTTGGGGGTAAATATCCAGAAGTGGGATAATGGGATCATATGAAATATTTGTTCTAATTTTTTTGAAGAATGTGTATACTGATATCCATGATGGTTACATCAATTTACATGCCCATGAAGAGAATAAGAGTTTTATTTTTTCTGCATACTAACCAATATTTGTTTTTACCAGTCTTTTGGATCATTTAAAGTTTTTTATCTCAATTCTATTTCTAGAACTTTTCCTATAGCAATCCACTAATACAGCTGTGAAAAAGTAATGTGTAAGATGTTCACTGTATTGTTATATAGTGAAAAAGTAGAAGGGAAAGCTACATAGAAACATATGTATGTGTATCTGTATGTTGGCGGAGGGGATTCTTAATATAATGCAGTATATATGTAAGTATATATATACATATATATGTACATATATATATATACTGCCCATATATATGTACATGGGCAGTATACTGCCCTTAAACTGATTTCAGTGGCATGGGATATTAGCCATGACATGCTGGTGAGAGATAAAAAAGTAAATTCTAGAGCACGTATCATATAATGTCACCATATAAAATGAGACAATACCAAAATGATCTATATGTAAATATAACAGTGTTTTTCCTTTCTTAGCCACATGATCTCTTCTATCTAACTATTTATCTATCTATGCCTAAAATTTTTTGATGTGATACCTACCACCACTTCAGAAGGGCCTTTTAAATTTTGACCACATACATACACATGCACACACATATACATATGTATGACTTTATAAATATACAATGTTTTATAAGTATTACTTGGGTCTCTAACACAGCTAAGATATCCCATATTTTGTAGGCAGTCACTCATCCTAATGTTACATCTTTATGGAATACTGTTTAATCCACTCCACTTAACTGTAGAGAGATGCCTTTGTTTTAAGAAATATTAAATATTGATCCTTTGCATTGTACTATTAGGATGAGCACTCTTGATAACCAACTGCGGTATCTTGTGAAACTAGGAGAATTATCTATATTCTAGGATTTACTTACAGTCCTAAGACACTCCTGTTCCTTGTGTAGTAAGTAGTTATAATCTTCATTAGCATGAATATTATGCTCTAGAAGCTATGAAATGTGTCATTTTTATCTAGTAATTCTTCCTATCATTTCATATGTGGAACATTTTTATTTCTTTCCAGAGTATTAATCTGAGAAATGGTTTTGGTTTTATGATTGAGGAGGCCAATGTTTGTTCTCAGATATGGTTGGATTTTCTTGCTGTCTTTTGGTTTGAAGATGGAATATCGATTGCGAGGGTATGGAAAAATGGGGCATTTTGGGGGTGAGGAATTGGGGCCCCCAGAAGACAGCATCAAAGCTCAGAGGTGGAAAATGATGAAGGAAAGAAAGCAGTGGGCAGTTGACCTCAGTCTTCTGTTTTCTCAGCTGCTGTTGGCACTTGGCAGTCACAAGATTTCAGTTCCTACACTGAACTCTTCAAGATGGAAGATTTTCTCCTCACTTCCTGAGGCTGATAATATGGGCTCCACAGTCTGTTTTGTCACCTTCTTGGGCAAAAAGCTGTTATTTCTGTTTTGCTTGGGAGAACTGAGGAGCATGAAATTGGAGCCAGACTGCCTGGGTTCAAGTCCCAGCACTACCACTTCCCACTGCAGGCAAGTCACTTAATCACTCTACCTTTGTTTCTTCACTTGCAGATGAGGATGGTAGTACTCACCTCCTTTAGGTTTTAGGAAGATTAAATTAGTTGTTGGGCACATATTGCATGCTTAGGGAATGTTAGGGGGAAAATCTTCCTTAAAAACAGACCATATGTTCCAAGTATAGCCTTAGAAAGCTAGAGTGTGAGGTTTCTATAGGGGTTACCACCTCGTTCCTCTCCTCATGCATGCGCAGCAACCTCCTGACCATGCACAGTGACCTGTCTGTGGAGTGGAGCCAGGGACAGGCTGGTTTTCATGAGGGAACCTGAAAGACAAGACAATCACTGAAATAAAATTGTACACTGCATATTGGATATCTTTTCTAACTAGAAAACAACCCTATGATTTTTTCTTCAGGAAAAGTGGTGATATTAAGTCATTATTGGTCTAGATAAGTTGAGAAAAGAATGACTAGGCATGCAGATTCTTTTTGTGAAATACTATTCAGGGGATGGTGTGGCAAATGCCAGGCAGAACATGCAGGGAGCATGGTGCTGAATGCAGGCGGAAAGGCAGGCAGTATGGGCTGCATGAAATGGGAGCCAGGAACAAAACTTGGGACCAAATTCCAGACTCTGATGCTAAGAGAGGAAACTATGAAAATACAGCACAGACACGCCCTGGTGGAGTAGTGGTTTGGTCCTCTGCCTCCAAAGGAGTATAGTCCACATACATCCCAGGGACTTGGGTTCATGGCTGGGTCTTGGGGGAACAATCAATGTAAACAATTAGATAAAAATAAAATAAAATACTTCTTCTTACTCTCTTCCTGCCTACCTGCCTGCCTACTTGCTTTCATTCCTGCCTGCACCTTTCCTGGTGCAGGAAAAAAGAAGAAAACCCAGCACAGATAGGAGTGTAGAAAAACCCATTTAGTTAAAAAAAAAAAAAAAAAAAAAAAAAAAGTCCTCCTTTTGGCCTGTTGAATTTGCTGATGAACAGACCAAGATCTCCAAACAGCCCATTTTTTAATAAATTTGAATTGATTTCTCTACTGAGTTGGGAAACTCTTCAAGGCTTTCTTCTCTGAAAATTATTAATTGATAGACTACAAACAAATTTCTTCTAGTCTAATCATAGGATCTCAGCTATGTGTCAGATGACCACTGATTTTCTAGTACCACTAGGTCAAAAATAGTATCACTGAGTGACAGATTATATGTTTAATGCTTACATTGGACTTTCCAGGGCCACCTGCTGAGATACAACCTGTCGATCGTGTTTGCCTGTCTTTGAGAGGGATTCTACAACACCTCTGAGAGCCAAGTGCTCATTCCACTACCTACAGAACCATGAGATTCCCCTGCCCTTGTACAGTGTGCACACAGTGGAGAAAACCTACACCGGGTGGAACTGAACATGGGACTCTCTTTTTAAAGCCTGGATGTTAAGATACTTCACTTAATAAGGTTCATGAAAACTAGAAAGAAAAACCAAAACTGTTCTAGAGCAGTGTTTCTCAAACTATCTGTGGAAAGGAACTAGTTTTGGTTTAGTTTGTTGTTTTTAACCTGTTGCAGACCAAACGTTGTATGAATCATGGGACAAATGAAAATTTAACAGTTATGCAAATACAAGCTCTAACTTTTAAATACCAGGTTTAATAAACAAAAATCACTCTAAAATTGTCATAACATTTCAAAGTCCTTGCTCTCAATTTCTATATTTATCTCATATGGACTTGAAACAGAGGTTTTGCAGATGGGCTGTAGCCCATGGACCTCACTTTGAGTAGCATCACTTTAGCATTGAGAACAACAGATTTACGCCCATGACCTGAACCAAGCCTGGGACCATTTCGCAACACACAGCAACATGAGCATGGCTTGTGCTCACTTAAATGACCACGTCATTAGAAAATCCTGTGTTGGAAAATATTCTATTGTTAGGGACACAAAAATTCACCACAAACTTTGTCAGTCTGATGACCCATAAGTAATCTATCAATCAAGACAAGTGCTTCTTCGTGACCTTCCACCATTACTGTTTGCATATATGTGAGAATGCCTGTAGGAATACTGAGGGCAGTTTTAAGAGCAGAAGACCCTACCTAAGGCAAAAATATGACAGCCCCTCTGGAATTAGTGTAAAGACAGAGGATGAGGACTGCCGAGTAGCTGGGGCAGGCAGACTTTGAGGATTCTATGTCTAGCTCACATGGGTGGACCAATCACTTTAGGGGCTTGGGTGATTATACCTGTTTTTGCCAGCTGAGAGACTGCTCAGACTGGAAATAACCAGCTTCTCTGTTCTGCCACCTGAGACCTAACATCACTAACTGATTTGGTAATTTGACATACTAAATTTCCTGGATGAATTCTAATGCCCTATAAGAGGCCAAACAGGAAAGTGATGATAACCTAAGCACCAAAAAGTATAACCAGAAAAAACTTAACTGTTACTCCTAACTGATTAAAAAACAAAACAAAACTATGTTAATCAATTCTGGTCAAGGCATCCAGTGTAAAAAGATGAGCAAATTTGCTGTTCTTCCTAAATATCAGCTATAATTTTAGTAGATTTGCAGACTTTTACTAACTTGGTTATAAAAAAATTAGTCTTCATTCTTCCCAAGTCACACATTTCCATTCCTATCAAATCACCATTTGGCCCAAGCCTTGGCACTATTTCTGGTGGTACCTTCCACATGTGGTTCACATTTTAATATTGGACTTGTTTATAAATCCAGCCATAGGACAAGAGTGATTAAAAAGACCAGCTGCCACCTGACCTCAGGGAGGAGGCAAATCTACTTAGAAACAGTTCGACTTTCTTCCAGACTTCTCATCCTAAATGTGCAATGTCAGTTCTGTGAGGAAGGAAGTTGGAACTTTAGTCATCGAATCTGTTTAAGTATAAGATCTGATCAAAGATTTTTGGGTTTGTTGCTTCCTATGATTGTAGAAGTTTATATTTCATTTCCACAGTATTTTTAATAGCAACCTTATGCTAATTTAACATATGCTTGCTGTGTAGCTAATTGTCTCTAAGAATAACTGTACATATGGAATTTTACAGATAATTAATACTTTAAACTATGCATCAAGCTAATTATATAACCACTTCTAGTCCAAGGTCAGATTTTAGGTACCATGCCTCTCCATTTACATTCCTTTTTCATCTTGGAGGTGAAAAGAAATGTAGAGTGCATTCACCCTATACTTTTCTCTATACAGATAGAGAAATTTTGTGTGAAATTAGTACCAAAGATCTTACAACAAATTCTGGGTAGAGTGTGGGCTGCACCCGGGCTCCTTGTCCAGTGTTCTTTTAGACATGACCTGGTTTTTGCTGAAGTCAGAATTCATGAAAGAAACTCTGAATGTAATTGCTGTGGACTTACGTCTTCAGTTGGTACTATGAGATGCTAATCATTGCTTACATGTCTGCTCATACCCTCCCTAAAGGAAATTGCCTTGCCTCAAGCCCGAGTCTAAGCAGCCAGATTTTTCACCATACTGCTCCTCTAATCCTGTTACCGTTCATCAGTCTGGAGATGACCTGATAAACTTTGTAAGTTTATCGTAGAAGGGATAAAAGGTAGGATAGAACCATCCAATTCTCTCTTGCAGGAGGGTGAACTAGGAACAGAAGAAGGCTATCAGAAGTGGAATCATGAAGTCAAAATAGTAGTAAACTGGAAGATCACAACTATGACAAAACAAAGCCGTATGCAACTCAAAGTTTTGAGAGAGCAGGAACCAAGAGCTAGCAGGGAGAGCCAGAGAGTCAGAAGAAAATGGAACAGACCTGAAGCTCTGCAACATGGCCTGATACTCTTGGCAGTCAGAGACGCTACTAACTCTGTCAGGCACTGTTCTTAACATCTTACCGACAGGCGCTCATTTCAACCTTCACAACAATGCTGAAGTGGATATCATTATAACCTTTATTTTTAGATTAAACAGAGGAACAGGTACAAAGAAGTTAATTAATTTTCTGAAAGTCATATAGCCCCTTTCACTGCTCTAGTGCCTGGAAGTCTGTTTGCACCCCATGTGGCAATTCCTGATACAGTTAGGAATAAGTATAAGCATTTATATGCTTCGGTCCTAATAGTCTTTTTTTCTCAGTCATTCACTTGAGTTAGAGTTGGAAACCTCTCCAGGGAGAGCCGAGATGGATAGCCATTAACAAAGATTTGGGGGAGATATAGGCTGAAAATTAGCTTCATGTGATCTAAAGTCTAAAAGGAGATATAAAATGAGTAGAAAGAGGAGGATAAATGGAAACACAACTATTCCACATGTCTAGCTCCTTCTAACCAGTTAGTCTCAGACACCTACTGAATGGTTACGAGCATGCATGCTAAGGGAAGAAACCAGTGAACTACATAAACCTAAGTCATAACCAAACTTGGAAGTGAGGGGTCATTGAAGAGCATGACTGTGGACAAAGGCAAACTCATCAACTCAGTGTCAAAATCCTATCTCTGAGAGGATTGTAAGAGTCTCAGGAGGGTTAAAACTAAAGTTGTGATTCTGAGGAACCAGCCTTTTCAAAAATTTCTAAATACAGTAAACCAAGAGTGTTACAGAACTTAAACACCTGGGATTTGGGCCTTGGTTAAGAGTTGTGGAGGAAAGAAAACAGCAAAAGTGATATCAATAAGCTGATAATTTATTGTTTACTGAAAACAGTTCTTCCCAAAACTTCCTTGTGCTGAGTACTGGAGCACAAAATGAATCTTATGTTAGACATACATGGAGGGATAGATAATCAGGTAGATAGATAGATGGATAGATGATAGAACGTTAGAACCAAACCAAGGTCCCAACCTAACCCCACCGAATCCAGGGAAGAGCCCTGGAAAACTGTTTATCAGAAGCATCTGGATGATTCTCTTCATCAGTTTGTGAAACAGCAGGAATAATCATTGTCCCCTGTCATTCTTACACAAGTCTTTCAGGTTGTCAGTATGTTATAGCCCTTTACCAGAAAATAAAACTGAGTCCTACAAATTCATCTCAGGTACACAGTTAGGAGATAACACACTTCCTGTGACTCCATGAGCCCTGGTATAACTAAGCCTGTGCACTGTGGCTGAGAGTACATTTTACCAGAACTTGCCTATTGAGTAGGAAGGGTCAAGGCAGGGCCCCCTGATGGGAGTGCACGGAGTCTGTCCTTTGCAGAAAGGGATTCAGAACCCTGCCAGGCTCATGTTGCCCTTCCACATTCCAATATTTTCCTTTTCTTTCTTTTTTTTTTTTTTTTTAATTGAAGTGCAGGCAGGAATGAAAGTGAACAGAGGCAGGCAGTCAAGAAGAGAGAAGAAGAAGAGGTAGTTTTATTTATTTTATTTAGTCGTTCATCTTGGTTGTTCCCCACCGGCACTGAGGCATGAGCCAGGACCCTTGGGATGTATGTAGACTGTGTTGGCTGAAGACAGCAGACCTACTTAACCAGGGTGCACCCATCTCAATATTGTTATGCCTGCCAACTCTGATAAAAATACACCTCAAAGAACTAATCTCAAAGGGGAAAGAGGCAACCCCGAAAATGTAAACAGAAGACAGCAGGTATTCAGCCTAGAGTATGAAAAACACAAGAAGTGGGCACTGTTGTATCTATGGAAAAGAGCATGGTGAGGGAAGAAGAAGGGTAGGACATGGGGACAGAGACTGGAGGTGAGAAGCACCCTCAAATTATTTTTTAAGCCAAATGGTTTTTAAGCCAAATTATTTTTTAAACCATCTCTGCTTTGAGAGATTTTATATGAGGCTAGAATTTGTAACTCCAAACCATTGTGGGGTGATAAGCAATAAAATCTTTTCGATGCAAAGGGCTTTTAATTTCTTTGGGAAACAACAGAGAAGGATCTGGTTCTCTACCTTCCCAACAGCGGGATCTCAGGAACTTCGCTTGTTAGGATCTTAATTACCTTGTCTGTAAGAGAGAGTAGTTGTGTCTCCCTCTTTGTCCTGGAATTTAATGGAGTGTGTGTGGGGGACATCTAGCCTCAAAAATCCCTCACAAGTGGCAGCTTCTTCTTCAGGTCCCCACCCTGTCTTACTACAGTGAATTATATTCCACACCCTAAACCTTTCCTGAGAAAAGCCCAAAGAAGAGGCCCAAAGTGACAATTGCTATGGTAGTGATTTTCATATACTCCGAAAAAGTGCCACAAATGAAAATGACCCAAGCCAAGTGGGATGCTCACTCCCACCCCTCTCCTCCACTTGCGCTCCCCTTTAACAAAGAATCTCTGTTCATAAATATGTAGTTCTTGTGTCTGTGTTATGCGAGCTGTTGGAAATGGTCACCTTCACTGCCCTTGAATGCCTTGGGCCCTTATCTTCTCATCTTACGGGCAAAGAGGTTTCCTTTAATTCGTTCCCCTTGCCCGCAAGGAAGTACAATTACAAGCATCTTGTCTGCATTGGTGGCCTTTGTTGTAAAGTTGACAGGTCTTTCTTGAAAGCTCCTTATTCATTCATTCATTCATCTGGAAATCTTGCTGAGTGCTTTGTTGTGTAGCTAAGCTCTGGTAGCACCCTGCTTCACAGTTAGCACACCTCCCTGGGTTCCAAGACTCAGGAGGTTGGCTGAACAGGTTGGTTTTCTGCTTTTGGCACTTGGTGTATAGGTTGGTTGGTTCCCCTCAGAGAATAACTTCCATACATAAATTCGGAGGAAACTATTTAATACCTACTGAAAAAACTAATTTCCTTCAGTAACATCACAGGATTATAACCTTGTTGAAAAAAAAAACAAAAAAACCCCACAATTTTGGAGGCACACAGACCTGGGTTTGATGATCGTTTTTGCCATTTCATATCTATATTGTTACTTGATCTCACCAAGTCTCAGTTTCTCCATCTATAAAGCAGGCACAAGAATGCTTCCCACCTCTGTATATAGTGAGGAATGAATCCAATGGACTAAATCCAATGTTACCTGGTACCCTGCCATCACCCCACAAACACAGGTCTCTGTGGTGGTCACCGAGGTGTCTCGAGCACCGAAAACACCACCTGACTCATAGTAGGTACTCGATAAGTATTTATTGAATGAATATTTATTGAATGAATGAGTCAACAGTATTGAATAAATAAATATCCATGGAATGAAAAAATAAATAATATCAAATGTGTAAACAGTTTATAAACTTCTGCTGCACCAAAGCAAACACGCACCCAGACGCTCAGTAAGTGCTGTTAATGGGAACCAGTAGCCACAGGTTGGCTTGGCTGCTTCCATCCTCTTCCAGCCTCTTTCTGGCTTCTCTGCTCAGTGTGTCTCCTACTCATGCATCTTCATATTTATAGGCTTCTTGATACTTTGATGATGTGCTGGCATCCTTGTGTGAACTGGTCAGCCACTACGTGCCCCCTTGTCAGGAACCCAGGAACGAGGACAACTTTCTCTGCCCCAGGTGGGATACAGGTCACAGAGAAGAGTCAGCCATGTTCCCTGTGGTACAGAACTAGCTATCCCCTCTCCTGAGGGACGCCCACAGTGGTGTTCTCTGACCAAGGGCTTCACTTGCCAAGTGGTGATCTCTACTTAAGAGTCGAAGTAACAATTGTCAAGAAAACAGCCAGGCTTTTCCCCAAAACGCTTGAGGGGAAACACGGAAGAACTCTATCACTAGTGTGAGAACAGCTTTCAGGTGCTCCTGCCCCTGCTGCCCTGGCACCTGGGATCCTATAGTCCCTTCCTACAGGGCACAGCTGCTTCTAGCTGCTGGGCTGGAGAATCTTTGTGAGTCGGGAATTGAACTTTCTAACTTCACAGAAATTCACTGAACATCAGAGCCTTGGCTCATTATCAGGTAAGGTGGAGTTAGCCTTGCTGGTTTTCTTTCAATGGGGCTGAGAGCAAGGCCATCATCTCTCGGATATTTTTAAGATCTGGGGGAAATGACCCAGTGTCTCCTGTCACCTCAGCCCCAGCAGCCTCACCATAACCGACATATTTCTATCTGGTTAAAATGAACATCAAAGGCAGTAAAGGAGAATAAAGAGGGAGGAGACTCACAAAAAGGGCTTTGGGGGCCAGAGGAGGGAGAGGAGAGAAGAGAAAGGAAAGAGAGGGCCCCTTGCTGATAGAGCTGTTTTCACCCCTGCGGTGAAAATGCGGGAAGACTAAGAACTGGGAGGGTTGCTGAGCAGATTGTGCCTCAGATTTTGTTTTCATGATGGAAGCCCGCACTTCCATCACTTTTTCCTCTGGCCTAGTGATCTCTTCAGCAAATGGAGCTGGGAATCCACAGGGAGAATGTAGAACACGGGGCCCTGCATTCTTAGACCTTCCATCTACACACTCCGATGCAGGCTCCCAGAGTCCTGTGCGTTCTCAGAGCAGCCCAGTCCCTCCATGTCTGACATTCACTGGAAAATAAGACCAGACAAGTCTCCTGCTTTAGTATTGCCTGCATGCTACCACTTGGCAGCCCTTCAGGACACTATGATAAATGGCAATGAATAATTAACAAATCATTTGAGCCTCTACCAAAAGCCTGATGAGAACAGCATCGCCTCAACCCTGGCCACCCCAGACAGGCCTTGACAGTGTTTCCTCTCTTAATAAAGTCTGGCCAAGATGCCAGGTCTCTGATGATACACTGGAGGCCGGCAGGGGTCAGAGCACGCCTTCCTGCCTTCTGCTTGCCCCTGGGCTGCTTGCAGGGGACTGAGATGATTATAACAGCGCTTTTCTGCTAAGTCACCAAAGTTGTAGGGGCCCCAAGGCTTGATGAGTTCCCTCAGACCAGTGGTGCAATCAGCGGTGGGTAAGGGGGCAAATTCACTCCCACCTCCTGGACGTTTGGTACTGAGACATTTTGATGGCCACAACTGGGACAGGGGCGGTTGTTGCTGTGGCTGTCTAGAGCAGAGGCCAGGGATGCTGCTAAGAATCACAGTGTAGAGGATAGCCCTCCCAACCGCACAAGGAATGTCCACCCTTGAAGAGAGGAACAGAATGGTGCCCCCACCCCGCCCGGCCCCCATAGTGTTTTGACAGGCTTGTTGTTGCCTGTGAGCTCAGGACCAAAGAAACTTGGGCTCCCTCGAGTGGTGACTCACATTATGACAGCCAAGAAGAAAGGCCAGAATTAGACTGGGGGTGGCGGGGGTGGTGTGTGTGTGTGTGTTAAACAAGTCATTTTATCCCTCACAAAATATGCTTTGGTTGATGATGGTTACAGCAATTTTCATGAATCATTAATGAGCCATTTTCTTCTCTCCATGTTGCTAATATCTGTGCAGAGGCCTTTGAGTTGAGAACAGATTTCCTTCTGATCAGTCAGGGTGTTTATTTTTTGAAATATGTTCTTCTCTTTTCGAGTAGCACTTGAGTGTGAATTCATTTGCTTTCCTTTTGTTTGTTTTCTTCTTAAATGGAATCTCTAAAAGCTTCCATCATGTTTCCAAGTCTCCCTTTTGGAAAAAAGAACATTAGAAGCAGCCAGAAGAGACAGCTTGTAGATAATACTTCCACTGAACATTTTTGAAGGGGTGAGTACAGAATGTGGAAGGTAATTTTAAGATTCCATTTCTGGTCATATAAACCCCAAATGGTACAGATCTTGAATAGTCCACTCAAATGTATCTACAGTGAAGAAGTTATGAACCCTGTCTTGTCTTATGACAGAGCATTTGGTTTCTCAACCAAGCAATACTTTTAATAGATTGTTTAAAGTCTAACTGACCTTTCTTGTTTGTTTAGTAGCCTGTCATATGTCACTCCAGTTCCTCGGCTGCAGCAGCAGCAAGGGCATTATCAACATCGTATTTATCAAATAAATTCTATGTGATGGGATATGAGTACGAGATTGAATTCATCAATTCATCCAGTCTTCATAACCATCATATGAAGTAATATTATTGCATTTTTTTTTTAGGTGAGCAACTGGAAACATAGAGAAAAAAAGTATCACAAGATCACTGAGACAGTAAATGAGCAATCAGGAGATAAATCAAGGCCTATCAGACTCCAAATCCTACTAACTCACTGAAAATTTCAGGACTTGCTCTCTCAAGCTCTTCACTCTGGCCCTTGGGGTTTCCACCATGCCCCCACACCTCCTCTATCTTGCTTTCATTCTTATGATCCTCTCTCCATGAGCCCTCTGTTTCTGGGATCATTTCCCAGTTGGGTACCTATTCGTTATGCTCTTTCTCAACTCCAGGTCAGTATGCTCCTTTACTTCATTGGAATCACCTTTTCTTCTCCCAACATTTTAAATTCTGTTTTTGTTTCTGAGCTCAATTCCTACCACCACTTTGAAGCCTTCCCTTATTTCTATTTTGAGAAAATGAGCTATCTAGGTGCAGAGACAAGCCTGCCTGAATCCGACGACTTCCTGGCTTTCGTCCTCACGCTGCACTGCGAAGAGAGACGACAGCTTTCTCTGCCATTCACGGTGTTTACAATGCCGCTTCTGTGCCTCCTTCCTTATCAGCAAAAGAAACTGAATAGACTGAATTAAAATAGCCAATCTACTTCATAGGATTGCTGCAAAATAAATAAATTAAATAAATGAGATAATGAAAATGAAAAGGCTTTGTGAGTGTAGCGCATTATTAGATTTTCATCCTGGTTTCACTTTTTCCTGTTTTATGACTTTCCTTTCTCTTTTCCACCTTTTTCCCCCAATTTTGTTCAGTCATGCAAGTTGTAGTCATTAGTGAAGGTTTGGAGAGAAAGTGGCCTTTTTTCATGCTTTATAGTACTTTCAGTTGTGAAAATGCAGCATGTGGCCAGTAGCCTCAGACCCCACCACAGTTTGTCTTTATAAAACAGAGAAAAACAAATAATTTCAGTCATGTAAACTCGTTGAGTGACCGCTGATATTCCAGAAAATGCAGATTTTAATAAAATGTGAAAAAAATCCACCTAATTATGCTAAGCTGCCATGTGGAAAGGGATCATAGATTTCCTTTGTCATTAACAGCATTACATTTCTGATGTGGCAGGTGACGAAACTGACCCTTTGATTAGGATATTTATTTATTAAAGGTGTGGGGGGATCTTCCTGCTGAGATTTTCTTTTCTTTCTTTTCCTTAAAGGAAAGTTCAGTTAGACTTTAAACAATTTAAAAAATTTTAAAGGAAAGCTTTCGTTTTTATTATCTCATTTACTTTTGTGTAGCAGTCCTGTGAATTCAGTAGGGTATTTTAATTCAGCTTACTTTACTGATAAGGAAGGAGGCACAGAACTGGCATTTTAAAAACAGATACGAGTGAGGTGAGCAGACTGACAAGCAGGAAGAGAGAAGGAAGAAGCATTTTATCCATTTATCTAATTATTCATCTTGGTTGTCCTCCCCACAGCCTCTGGTCTGGCACACAAACCCAGGTTCTGGGGATGTGTGTGGTCTGTGCTCCACCAGAGGCAGCGGACCTAGCTGCTGTTTCACTGGGGCGAGCCTAGGGTTTTTACTGGAATCACATTGACTAAAAATAAAAAAAAAGAATGAATGTATTTACATACTAAGTCTCTCCATCTAAGAACACAGGACAGAGCTCTATGTATTCCAGTCTTCTTTTAAATCCTTTACTGCTTATGCTTATAACAGACTTTTATATATTTTATAAGATTTATTCCCAGGTAGTTGCATTTTTTCTTGTTAGGCTGGGTTTTATTTTCAAAAGCTTCATGTCCTTTTATTTTGTACAGGCTGTACCCTGGTGTTAAGATTAATGTTCTATCATTCATTGAACATGGAGCCACCACCCAGGACCTGCTGTGGTCAGACTCAGCAACACATGTATGTTCTCTGCTTTGAGGAAGACCCATGGTTTTTAATGATCATAGCTAAATGAAAAAATAACACAATACACTGATCCATTGTGATGCTGTGCTGAGTGCCTCAGAACCTCATAATATCTGGGAACTGAGTGCCTCAGAACCTCGTAATATATGGGAACACTGTCCTACCATATCAGTGTAGAGTCCCACAATCCCAGTGATCAGGAGAGACTCATTTTAAGGAAGGGAAAATTGTCCTGAGAGTCACTATAAGAAGTCTAAAGCCAAGGATCCGAATCCAATAGGTGTGTGCTTCTGTTTCTCACACTCGGGAAGAATTCAGCGATGCTCTCTATGGTATGTCAAGCTGAAAAGCAGAAATTAAGGCTATGTTTTGTGCATCAACCTAAAACATTTATTACACATATGTTTTTGGATTTTTTGTTTGGTAGTTTAACTTGCAAAGAATTAAAATCCTGTTTAATCTTAAGAATAATCAGAGATAAATTATATGTTAGAAGGCAAAATTTACAGTGATATAGAAGTATGTATATATATATGCCTGCAAATTATATATATGTAGATACATATATATATGTATACATATAATTTTAGGTATCTAGAACACACTGCATATTTGAAGTACCGGGATATAACAACCAGGCTTCTCAGAGGATCCTATTCAGTCCCATCTTCCTTGAGGGTTCTTTGACGGGAATTTCCTAAGAAAGAAACCATGGTAGTTATCAGTTAAGATGTACATACATGATACTTAATGCCAGTTCTCACTTGGTT
Source organism: Solenodon paradoxus (assembly GCA_004363575.1). NCBI lineage: Eukaryota > Metazoa > Chordata > Mammalia > Eulipotyphla > Solenodontidae > Solenodon > Solenodon paradoxus. Next base: position 345,668 of record RJWH01001144.1, read on the forward strand.
GCTCATTAGACTCTTTCACTCATACTTTAAGTACACCCATGTGCCATTTGGCTATTACTGCTTCTGTGACCCTAGAGCACTTGTTTATGACCTGAAAGAGACCTTCCACACTAAAGTATCCACAACTAACAGGCAATGAGGTGCAGATGCTGGATGGTGGAGTACAGTCTCTGGCTTCTCATGTGCTGCCTGAGTGCCGTATACAGAACAGAGTGAACTGACTCGGCGACTGTGGAGAAGAGAATTATTTACTCATGTACTTCCATGGTGAAAGAAAGATCTTGACCCAGGAGGACTCCTGCTCGTTGCTGATCTCTAAGATTAGTTCTGGCAGAGAATATCAACTCTGGGTTGATTTTTTTGTATTTCATTTTTTAAATTTTATTGAAGTCAGATGTGGATTTACTATTATGCACACCTTAAACCTATATAATGTTAGAATGCAAAGTTCCTTCAATAAAATTAATTGAAAAATAAGTAAAATTATATTGAAATAGCATTGCATTGTGGTGCATAGGTGTAAAGTGTGTGTCATTGTCAATCAACATCTGTATAAAACACATGACATTTACCACCAGTAGTTTAATTTTCCTTTATCTTATAGTTGATCCCTTTTACCTGATTTGTCCTCCCTAGTTGGTTGGACCTGTCATATCTACACTCAAATCCAGTTCGTTTTTCTCGTAGACAATTTCTGTTACCTATGTTATTCCATTCTCGGTGTCACCTCGTAGCTGGATTTCTTCCACAGATTGATATATTTTCATTCAATAAGCATTTACTGTCAATGAAACTTGTGCATATTGTTGGGCAAAACACAGTTTTTCTCAAGGCTCACAAACTACTGAGGAAAACAAGTGACATATTGATTACTAAATAGTGGGGTAATGACCACCATGAGAATGGTGAGAGGTATCAGTGGGACTTTGAAGAAGATTAGGCTTATGCAGTTTGAGGCACCAGGGATATTTTATGTCTCATTATTAATGGACAAGGGAGTGTAGAGAGGATAAGGGGAAAACAGAGATGGGAACCATCCTAGGCAAATAGAAAAAAAAATGGCAAATGAACACCTTCATGTACTTGGTTAGTGTGGCGCTTGGGTCCTAAAAACACTAACAAATTCACTGAAAATGCAACCAAGTAGGGAGGAGAATAGGAAATGAAACTGGAATGAAGAAGATGTAGATCAATGGAAGACCTGAAATTTGGGTTTTCATTATCCTTGCATCAATGGAAAACCATGGAAAGATTTTAAGTGAGGTAGTGACATGACCAAATTTATGTTTTAGGAAGTTTACTCTAAATGCAATAAGGGAAATGTTGTTTTTTTTTTTCATTCTCATTTTCTTAAAATGTAGTTGTTATAATTACAAATACGCTTACACAAAGAACATTATGGTTAGTCATCTATAATATTGATTTCGGTTGTGTTTTTTGTTTTCCTTTGCTTTATTTTTTCTAATCAGACATCATGTTTTCTGCAGCATAAATAACTCCCTTGTAAAGGATGTTGATGCCAATTAATTTTAATGAACTGGCATTCTTTAATTTAATAATGTGAATGACTACTGTATAAAAATGTTTCAAAATTCAAAAATTATAAAGGATACACATTAAAAGTATAACTTCATCCTGTTTCCTAGCCATCTGTTTCTCTTTTTCAGATTAACTGATATTATAGTTTCTTGTATGTTATTCCATAGAAATTTTATACTTCTTAAAACTATAGAGGTTCACATATTCTTCATAAGATATGCTTCTTTATAAATTCTTTATTGACCTTTTTAAGATCACTGGCCACATACAATATACATTATCCTCTGCCTTTCTCAATTTGATTTGGATGTATTAGGTCAGTTTTTAGAGTTTTCTCATTCATTGCTTGGCTACACAGTGTTCAGTGATGGACATGCATGATAGCTTAATATTTAGCTGTTCTCCAGTAAAGGACATTTAGGTTGATTCCAGTCATTTGATTTGCAGAAAATGTTGCAATTACTAATGTTGCATACTCATTTCATGCATTGTAGGTGCAGCTATAGTATAAAAATTCTCCAAAATGGAATGACTGGATCAGAGTATGTACTTTAATAATTTATACTGATGTGACCAAATTTCCTTCCATTGAAGGTGTAGAATTTGCATACCCCGCAGAAGAGCTTGAATTTGCCAAACAGAGTGTTTTCAAATTCCTAAATCTCTGGAATCTGATAAATGAAAAAAATACTATCTCACTTTAATTTAATGTGGATTTGTATGAAAGAGTGAGAGACTGAACATCCTTTCATATGCCTATGAACCAGTTTACTTTCTTATATTTTGAACAATCTGTTCCTATTCTGGTCTCATTTTCTTAGTGGGTTATTGGTGTTTTGCATTTAATTTATATGCATTTTATCTAAGGATAAGAAGAATAAATTCTAAATATATAATCAGTTGAAAATAGTTTTTCAAATTTGTCATTTTGGCTTTTTATGGTGATTTTCGCATGGTAGAAAGTTTCTTGTTAATCAGTTGAATTTAGTAATTTTATTTTATAGAACTTCTAATTCTGTAGAACAGTTTACAAAATCTTTCCCAATTCAAGATTACAAAATATATTATGATTTCTTCAAATACTTCCATGGCTTTAGCTTTTACTGAGTTAACTATATCAAATCACCAATATTTGACAATTTTTGGCTTATGGAAAGGGTCATATACTCCAAACTAATGCATTTACTTCTTCAATTCACTTGAAATTTATTCTGGCACAAGCTGTGAGATCTAATCCAACTTCATATTTTTGAAGATGCCTACTGAACTAAGTAAGCAATCTTTCACACTGCTTTTAATGCTACCTCTCATGTAGTAACTTTGCAAATGAAGTTGTATGTTTCTGATTTTCAAAACTCTTCTACTTCTATGTCTGCCCATTTAAATTAATGTTTCAGTTATTTGGATTTTATGTGTTTGGATAGCTTCTTATTCTTTTTCAGAATTTTCCTCTTTTCTTTTGCTTTTCTCCATGGAAATTTAGAATTTTCATGTCTACCTCCAAAAAATAAAGAATAGAAATCTTATTTGTATTTTTATTAAAATCACCTTAAATTGTAATACTGAAAGTGAATTGCCCACTTTTATGGTGTTACATTTTCTGAACTAGCTTAACTGTTTACAGTCTCCCAACTCTCCAATCTACTTCTTCTACCGTCTGCTATCTGCTATCTACCTTAGGCATCATATTCACTAAATCACATCCTTGAATTTCCATAACCCACAACTTGTCTTGTTTTCATACACTTTCTTTTCAGACATTTGGCATGTCCTTCCATGACCCGTTCACAAACTAAAGCCTTGATAAATATGCTTGTCCATTCAGTTCATGGGTTGTTTTTTTTAAAGGAAAGGTGCAGGCAGGAAGAGAAAAGAGGGCAACATATGTTTATTTTATTTTTATTTAGTTATTCATACTGGTTGTTTTCTCCAGACCAGGGACTAGAGCTCTGAAGTATTTGGCTTTCTCCTTTGGAAGCGATTACCTAACCACTGCTCTAGCAGGGCGTGCCCCAGTTCACATCTTAAGTGAAATTGTGCTTAGCTAGTGTGACTCTCCACTATTCTCTCCTTTTCATGAAATCACTGCTCTAGCTCACGTCTGGTACTACATTATGTGTGACTTGTTTATTTATATGTGTGTGTGCACATATATGCATGCATGCTTATATACATACATATGTGTGTGTATATATATATATATATATATATATATATATATACACACACATATACTTAACCTGAGTGTTTCAGGTTTCAAAAACAGATAATTAAGCATGTGATTACATTTACAGGTACTCCTTGGTAGAGCAGAGGTTGGGCACAGTCCCAGGTTTGCATCTTGAAACTGGTGGAAACAATCAGTATTTACAACTAAATATAATGAAGAAAAATGCTTCTTTCTCCTATCTCAGCCTGCCTGCCTGCCTCTGCTCACTTTAATTCCTGTCTGCACCTTTCCTTTTTAAAAATTTACATTTACACTAAGCCCAAATCTCTATGGTTGAAAAAATGATGCATAGTCAGTCTTTTGTTACTTTGCATCGGTATATGCTTTAACTCCCTGTGTGTTTAGACCATATACCTCTCTTGATTCGTTCAGTCTTTGACAGTAAATATATACAACATGCCTATAGTCTGCATCCGTGAGAGCCATTTAATGTTTGTTTCAGGTCAAAGGTTTAATAGTCAAATGCTTTGAATAACTTGAATTTATTCCAAATTCTTGAACATGCTAATTTGACAGATATAAACAGAATTAGTATACTTTTATTTTGTAGGTATCTACATCTAAATTTAATAAAATAATCTCAAATCCTCAATATTCTACAATTACCTGTTAATATGTTTTCCAATATAATAAGTCAGAGATCACATTTTGAATTAAACAGCAGAAACAACCCTCAAACCTGGTGGTTCCCAATCCTCAAAGTTTATTTTTTGCTCATGTTTCACATCTATCCCACTCAGTTTTGACTTTGCTTCAAATCTTTATGTCAGGGAGAAACCCAATCTGGGATATGTTGGCCCTGTAGCAAAGGGAAAGATCAATGGTAAAACCATGTGTAAATTCTTAAAGCTTATGCTTAGAAGTGGCACATGTCAACTCCATAGATACTTTGTTGACAAAAGCTTGAGATTAATGGGACTGGAAATATAGTGTCCTGGGAGAAGAGGCACTTAAGTGAAAGGTATAACTATTTTTAACAATCTGCCATATAAATAAAGTGGTGAAAAATACAAATATAGTACTGAACTCACAAAAATTTTAAGCTAGCAAAATATAAACATTACCAAATCATAATGCAATTGTGACAAATGTCCCAACAGAGGAGAAGATGTCAAGAAAATATAAAATGGGTAAACCAACAAAGACCCTCTTTCTACCACCACTCAAAGATATTTGAAGTAAATAGATGTTAACTAGGTAAGAGGATGGTTTTCTCCATGTCAAATGCTTTGAATAATTTGAAATTATTCAAAACTCTAAAATATACGAATCTGGTAGAGATGAACAGACTTAGCATACTTCCGTTTTGTAGATTTTCTGCATTTAAATTCAATAAAATAACTGCAGAGTCTAATATCCCACAGTTTCCTATTAATATGTTTTTACATATGACAAGCCAGAGATAACTTTATAATTTCATTATTATGTTGACATTTTCATTGATTGTGAGAGACCCTAAATGACAACTTTTCTTAGGACCAAGATGTGCCATCCTACAAATGACCTAATGCTTGAGTCTTGATATTTATGCTGCCTATATATTTGCACAATGTGTGGAAACATATATTTTCTCTAGTCTAAAAAATTAATGCCACTCACCAAAAAAGTGTGTTATAATTATAGAGCAAGGAATTGTTTTAATCATTTCAAATGGGAATGTATCCTCTCTATATCATGTAATTATTAGACCATTGCCACTTTCATAAGATGATATTACTCTTAATTATTTACTGAGAAATACATGAGTAAACTAATAATGATGCTGGGGTCTTAATCTTGCTTTCCTAACGGATGCCTCATAAGAGAGCCTTTGTAATTTCGTCTCCATACCATATGTCTCTGTTGAAATTACAGTGCTTAGTTCCAAATGAGTTGGCTTCATTCAAGCATCTTAATTCGAGTGGATGATTAGATCTTAAGCTAAAAACCTATTAGGATGTAAGCACTTGTGTTTTTGAAAGGTATTAAGGGAACATCATAGTGTAGTTGTAGATAATTCCTCCCTATCTAGTAGTGGGTTGGCAAAAATCTCATTTGATCTTCAAACATTACTGCCTTGCTTCACGTCAAAGTTAAGCACAGAATGAAAAATCTGCCGAGAGTTTGTTATATGGTACATACTCTGGTTGGTGTCTGTTTTTATCCTTTGCTAGTAGTAGATTCAGAGATCCTGTCTGTAAGCAGGTATAGTCAGAGAGGACCAAGTATCTTTGCTATGTAAAAAATCACTCTGCAGGTACAACCTGAAGGAGTGGCTATTGGGTATAGTCCAGATACATCCCAAGGACCTAGGTTCATGACTAAGGACCAGAAGGAACAACCAGGATGAACAACTAAAATAAATAAAAAATCCTTCTTCCTCCTCTCTCTTCCTGCCTACATGCCCACTCACCTTCATTCCTGCCTGCATCTTTCCTTTAAAAAAGTCACCATGAATAAGATTATTAGAACTTTTACACTGAGGTGTACATAGTAGTGGGCTTAGGCCCTCGTGAGGTTTCCTAACAGACACCATGCTGCAAAACAATCAGTGATACTAGAAAAGGACAAGTCGCATTGCAAACATTTCCTATCCCCTTTTAAAAGCATGTACTAATCTAAATAAAACTCAATACTATGATTGTCCTTGCTTTAATTTAATCAGATGTGTGGTCTAAAATAATAAAATCTCCCCCTTCTCCCATTAATTTGCTTTATTCCCTATGTAATCGTATCATCAGCAGGACACAGTAATCTTCACACAGGGAACGAGAAAATCACTTGATAACCATCTCCCTAATGTATGGCAAATATTTGCTTAGCTTACAGAGCTATTACCAAGTAGAGTTTCTTTATCAGGACCAGACACGTCTACTAGGGAATAGGGCAGAATATAAAGTTCCAGGATTGAGATTTCCTAATTATGTTCTGACAGGTGACTTGTAGGGCTCCTGACTATACCACTTCTGAAGAAAGACAAAATTAATTTATCATTATCTAACTTCAAAGACACCTGCAAGTTTTTCCCTCTCCTCTCTTTCCTTGCCCTTCCTCTGCCTCTTTCTGTCCCTCCATCTTTCTTTCTCCCTTTCTTTTGGATTTTACATTTTTACATCAAAAATAACATGGATATAATGAACCAGTCAAAATGGACTTTGATTAAAACTTCCCGGGGAATTTCAGTAGCTCATACCTCTAGCTCTCTAATCCTCAGTGTTTTTCCTCTTGGTTCATCTCAGCTGTTGACAGCTCCTGCATTGCTCATTAGAAACACACATAACCATGAAGGAAGAAGAAAGAAATGCTTTATAAGAACAGGGTTGTAAACTGATGCAGGGAAAAAAAAACATGTTTATATATTAAAGTACTTATTGACTTAAACATGAAAAATAAGAGCAGACCTCCCAGATCATTAAATTGATAATGCCTCTTACCTGTATCCTTCCCAACCCTAAGGAGCTTTGAATAAAATAAAGATATTATCTGGCCCAGACATACAAATTAAAATAGAACTCATAGGTTGAGAACTTTAAATAAGGCAAGGCTTGAAAAATCAGGCTTCAGATTAAAACATTGAGAATTGATATCACAGAGGGAGTGGGGATAAGTAATAGAAGCTACCTTACAAGAGAAACACTCTCATGAGGGTGGGTTTTCACATTTCAATTGAAATGGAATATTGAAGAAACCTCAAGTCACTGGATGTTAACAAATTGCACAACCCAAAATATTATGAGACTTACCTGGCAATTGTATGTTTGGATCTTGGCTTTATAATTGATGATACTAACGTACTACTATTGATTTATTTTAGACCTGAAATGGAATTATGGTTTAATTTTTTAAAAAGTACTGATCTAATACAGATAAATACTTTAAAAGTCCTAAATGTTTAAAGATGCAAACTAAAATATTTATGAATAATATATTTCATCTTTGATATGTTTCTTAGTAATATTGAGAGGAGGAGTATATGGGACTTAAGATAAAACGTAATTTTTCAGTAATTGAAGACATTGAGCACGGAATGAGATAACAGCTGAGGTCGTTTCCTCCTTTGCTTCTCAGGGATACATGTAACTCTTTTTCCACTGAAGCAACATAGGCTGGGAGCCCCGCAGTATCCCAGCAACTCAAGAACAACAGTGACACATTGAAGTTACTGCCTGAGGAATCACAAGTATCTGGGTGACTAAAGCTGGGTTGAGAGGGATGCACACACTAAGGCAGTGGTTTTGTGGTAGCTTTGATGCAAAGGTAACCAGATGGACTCAATTTAACAGGTCAGCAGGCTCGGCCTCAGGTTCCAAGGAGGGAAGAGTGAAGATTGTGGGTGGCACACATTCTTGACTTGAGTGAAACCCAAAGAGGAGGCAGTGAAGTTGGGACTCCAGTCCCTACATTGGTTGGAAACTCAGAAGAGCAGAAAGGGGAGATTGAAAACCATACACATGCCTCAGTATCCCCAGTCCAACAGGGAAGAGCTATAATACCACAGCTGATAGAACGCCAGGCCCTAAGCAGGAGTCCTTCAAAGGAGGACTGAGTCAGATGCCACCCACACAAACAAGATCCTCTGCCCTTTGCAGCCACAACAGCAACTACCCTCCACCCAACAGCTATCTTCCACCGTCATGATGAGCAAGTGATCTTTACTATAGAAGCAAGGGTCAAAAACGTAAAATAAAACCAGGACACGACCTGCTAATAAAACATAAAATAAGCAGCTCAGTTACAAAGGTCCTTGGGAAAAAAGTGAGCATAAGATTCTTCAAAACCTCAGGCTATTATAGCATCACAAAGAGATAACACCTCATCAGAAACCTAATTTCAAGTTATGGAGGATTATATCTTTTTATGGTTAAAAAAATACAAAGTAGCAATCATAAAGAACTCAAAAACATAAAACAAAAATTGGGAAAACCAATCAGTGTTGGAGGGTAGAAATGAGAAAAGAGTCAGGCGACTGAGGAGAGAAAAATTGAATATTAAAAATAAAGAGAAGAAACCCTCGATGACTATTCAAGACAAATAAGAATAATTTCTATCTCAGGAGGTGAAAAAAAGAGAGAAGGGATCAGATAACATATTCAAAGAAAGCATAAGTAAAAACTTCAAAAATCTGGTTAAGTAATTGAATGTACAAGTCAATGAAGTCAACAGATCTTCTTGTTATTTACATGCAAAACAAACAAATAACAACAGTTTAAAAAAACCTGACACTAAGGCATATAATTGTGAAACTATCACAAGTCTAAGACAATGAAAAAATTCTAAAGGTAGCAAGGGAAAAAGCAAGTAACATGTAAAGGCATCCCCATCAGGCTATCATTAGACTTTGAGGCAGAAATTCTACAAGCCAGGAGAGAGTGAAATGACATATTCAAATATTCAAGGAAAAAACCTGCCAGTCAAGAATATTATAGCCTACAAAAATACCTCATCTATAAAGGAGAAGTAAAGGTTTTCCCCGTCAAACAAAAGCTGAAAGAATTTGCTACCACAATACTTCCCTTACGAGAAGTGTTAAAAGATGCTTTTCTATCTAAAATAAAAAAAATAAAATTCACAAAAATATAGAAAAGCAATAAATAAGATAAAACCAGAAAACAAAATTCAAAATGGTAGTAGTAAGTCCTTATGTATAAATAATTATCTTGAATGTAAATGTACTGAATTAGCCAGTCAAAGGCACAGAATGACTGGGTGAATTAAGAAACAAAACAATTATATGCTATTTGCAGAAGACTCACTAAGGATATGGAGGCAAGCATAGACTTAAAGGGGAGGGATGGAAGTTGGTATTACAATTCAGTGGTGAATATAAAAAAGCAGGAACCAGTCTACTCATATAAGACAGAATAGACTTTTAGCCAAATAAGGTAAATAAAAGATAAAGATGGTCATTATACAATGGTGAAAGGATCAGCACAACAGGAAGACATACCATTTGTTAATATATATGCACCCAATATAGGAACACCCAAATATATCAAGCAAATATTAACAGACCTAAAGGGAGACATGATAGCAGCACTCTAATAGTAGAGGACTTTAACACCCCACTCACAGTAAAGGACAGATAATACAAACAAAATCAACAAGGAAACAATAGCCTTAAATGACAAATTAGATGAGATGTATTTCATACATATCTGTTGAATATTTACCCCCAAACAATAGACTACACATTCTTTTCAAGTGTTCATGTAATATTCTCATGGATAGACAAGATGTTAGGACACAAATTAAGTCTCAATACATTTATGAAGATGGAAAATCATATATTGCTTCTTTTCAAATCACAGTGGCATTAAAGTCAAAATCAACCGAGAGAGAAATGAGGGGAAAACCACAAAGAAGTGGTCATTACTCAGTTTTAGTAATCAAACTATTTGTCATTTAAGAAATCAAAGGTGAAATTTAAAAATACTTGGATTAAAAAGAATATGATGGCATGAGTTATCAGAACATATGGGATGCAGCAAAATCAAGAGAGTAAATTTTTACAGCAACACAATTCTACTTCATATAACAAGAAGAATCACAAATAAAACACTCCAAATAGCAAACGAACAAAAAATCTTGAGGAAAAAAGAACTAAAATGGAGGTGTTATACTTCCGGATATCAAATGATACTTTAAAGCAATAGTAATCAAGTTAGCATGTTATTGGAATAAAAACAAATACATGTATCAATGGGATTGAATTGAGAGGCTGGAAATAAACCCACACATATATGGAAAATGTATCTTATAATAAAGGAGCCAAAGGCATAATGGGACAAGGACAGTCTCTTCAATAAATAGTGTCGGGAAAACTGGGCAGTCACATACAAAAGGTTGAAAATAGACTACTATATAGCACCATACACAAAAATTAATTTAAAATTAAAGACTTGGATGTAAGGTAAAACACCATAATATACATAGAAGAAAACATAGACTAAATACTCCTTTGACATTGACCTGAAAAGATACCTTTGGAAATTCTAGTTTAATGTTGGTAAATAAAATCCACAATAAAAAAATGACATTAAATCAAACGAAAAAGTTTCTGTATGGCAAAAGGAACTTTCATCAAAACGAAAGGTCATCCTACTTAATGGGAGAAGGTATTTGCAGGTGATAGATCCAACAAGGGGCTAATATCAAAAATATATAAAGAGCTTTCAAAAATCAACAACATAAATAATTTAAAATGGGCAGAAGGTCTTCACAAACACTTTCTTAAGGAAGCCATACAGATGTCCAATAGGCACATAAAAAAGATGTTTTATTTTCCTCTCGTTATTAGGAGGGAAATACAAATCAAAACAAAAATGAGATACCATCATGAGACTGGCTATTAACTCAGTCTGCAAACACTAAGCATTGGCAAGGATGCAGAGAAAATGGAATTCTTAAATGCTGGAAGTGAAAATGGTGCAACTGTGTGGAAAGCTGTATGGAGACTCCTCAAAAAATTGAGAACAGAAATTCTGTGTGATACAGTTTAGTCACTGCAGGGCATTTATCCTAAAAACACAGCAGCACAAACATGCACCCCCTTGTTCATTGCAGCATTATTTACAATAGCTAAGAACTGGAAATAACCTAAATTCTCATCCACAGATGAGTGAATAAAGAATATGTGGTTCATATACACACTAGAGTACTATGCAACTATCAGAGAAGATGAAAATTCTGTCGTTTTCAACAACATGGATGGTCTTTGAGGGAATTATGCTTGTGAGATAAGCCAGAAGACATCCTATGAGGTTACTCATTTGTGGAATAAGGATAAGTCAAGCAAATGAGTGAACTAAATCTAACAAAAATAAGACTTTTAGTTAACAAAATAAAATTAATGGTTTCAGAAAGGGAAGGGGAAGGAGGAAGGCAAATTGGGTAGAGGGGATCAACTCTACGATGAAGAAAGAACTGAAATAATGGTGAGCTGAAATAATTTATTACATGCAGATGTTGATTTACAGTTGATGTATACCTTAAATCTATATAATGATGGCATGCCCTAGTGAAGTCTCTCTAGTGGTTTGGTTAATTCCCTCTGGCCTAAGCTCAGTTCACATACATCCCAAGGACCCAGGTTCACATCATAGGCAGAAAAGAAGAATGAAGATGTACAACTAACTAAAAATAAATAAAATGTTTTTCCTCCTCTCTCTTCCTGCCTGCTTGCCTCCCTTAAGAAAAGGAACCTGTACCTTTTCTTAAGAAAAAAAAACCCAAAATCTATATAATGTAATGATGTAATGTTCCTTCAATAAAATTAAAATTTAAAAAGAATCAGATAAAATTTACTGGTTGGAAAGATTTCCTAATATTAGGGAGGAAAAAAAAAAAAAAAGAACTGAGATGACTTCTGGAAAGAACCAGAGAACTAAAGTTTTGCAAAATAAATCCAATAGGAAAAGTTTTAAATATCTTCAATGTTTAAAATATGGATAACTGAGGTAAAGTGTCTGAACAAAGTGGGTTAATTAAATAGGTTGACTAAATTTAGTTTATAAACAATTGGCTGGAGTCCGTTCAATAAATTCTTCTTCCCTGGGTGTGTGTGTGGGAGGGCATAGGGTAAAGGTTAACCAATTTTGAAACTGGGCAATGGGCACACTAAAGGTTCAATATACTATATACTATTCTGCCTATTTTTATATGCTAAAATTCTTCATAATAAATTTAAAATATATTAGACTTTACGAAAATGTAACAAAGAATAATCTGAACAGGTATTTACCTACCATCCAACTAAGGAATTAAAATATGGACATGTAGCTGAAAAAATTATAAAGCAACTTTTACTTCAAATATTCAGCTAGTTGTGTGGTGTTGTTTTAGAAGTAGTAGCTGGTGTTAGCTCATTAAAACTGGTTAACACCTCAAATATCTACTCCAGCTGCCTAGAGTATCTGAATTCAGGATCCAGCGAGGCAATGTGGTGTGTGGTGCTAACTCAGGCTTGAGAATCAACATCTAGAACATCTCTGTTCTTACTACAGCTTTGTGACATCTGGTAACGTTCCAAACTTCTCTCAGTTCCATCACCTCATGTGTAAAAAAGTACATTTTTAGTAATACTAACTCTGAAGGATTTAATGTTTGTAAATCACATAGTTAGCACTGGGAAAATGGTAGATACTTTCTTTGATGTTTTTAAGAAGACAGTTGTCAAATGAAAGATATGAGTATCCTGAATAAGCTGTAAATAAATACTTTACAGATAGCTGAAAAAACAAAGACCAGTTAGTTTTTTATCAAAGGAAAGGAAATAACCATCGTGAGTTTTAGTAGCATTCAGGAGTGGGGAGGACAAAGTTAATATATTTTTGAGTTAAAAGGTCTTATTTTGGGTGGATCATTTAATGCATTATAGGGGGGCACTTAATATGAATTGGGAAAATTTTATTATAATGATTGGTAGACACAGAGTTGGGAAGATTTCAGAGGGTGTTTTGAAGAGTAAGCCATCTTTTGAATCAATCTATTGTCCTGAAAAATAGGTGATGAATGGAGAAAGGATAAATGGATTTGGAGGAAGTTCTGAAATAAACAGTAGTAGTGTCTGCAACAGCTTCTTGGGCATGAGTTTCCTGGAGAGGTGAAATTAGATTGATGCAATCAAACAGTAAAGGTGTGTTAATGTAAACAGTAAACTGAATGCATAGAAATTATTCTTGTTCTCATTTATAAGGAGGCTCTACAAAACTTTTTTTTATCATTTAAAAAAATTTTAGGGCAAAACAGGAAATATGAATATACTTCAGCAAAATTAACTTCTTTTATGATTACTCTTGTAACTCACACGTTCTCTCTTGCTTTTTATGACCTTATTTGAATGTTTTAAGTCTGTGCCCTGAATATTATTGTAGTTTTATGCTACTGGTCCTCAATCTTGACTAAACATTGGAATCCTGTGAAGAGGTTTTCTGAGTCCCCAACCCCAGGTCCCACCAAAAGCCAATTAAATCAGAACTGGTGATGTGGGACCTTGATCTTAGTAAGTTTAAGATCCCCTGATGATTCTTATGTGCATCAAGTGTTGACCATCACTGCTTGAAGCCAAACTGAAGAAAAAGTTTGGGGGAATTTATAAGACCTTTATTAGTCTCTGACACTAACTACTGACTGATGAAAGAGCGATTATCTATTGTCATAAACCATTAGTATAAATATTAATAATGACATAGGTATTATGTACAAATACCTGCCTTTTAAGGTCTAGATTCAAATTGCATCAATTTTTCTGGGACTTAAAATGTCATGATTATCTTAATTTTTGATTACTCATTCTACCAACTTCCTTTTCTCCACTGTCTCTGAGTACTCTTCCTTTGTTCCAAAATTGCATTGCCTCAACCTGCCACTCCAATCCTTTGATTTGCAGACACCCTACCATCTCAGCACACACAACGCTTTTCCCCTTACACACATACACACATGTTCATTTAAGTTTTCTGTAGACGTAGCTGACTTTGCTAGAAGTTAAGAAAATGGGAAAGGATTTACATTGCAAAAACAAAAAATTTAAATATAGAATATTAGATATCACATATCTGTGGACTGAAAAGTCCTTTGGCCATTTTGCATGCTGTACACTTACCATCCCATCCACCTTTCTTCTCCCATTTTCTTTCTTTGCCTGTCTCTCAAGATAAAATAAAATTTCCTACCATTGTCTAATGTAGAACATTCTAGATGTTTCCAGCCTTACCCTCATACTCAGATCTGAAGTTCCCTTTGCCAATCCACAGGTTCACTAATGTCAATGAAGCATTAATTCCAGATAGTACCTTCTTCATCTGCAATAAATCCTTTAAGGAAAGTAAAGCATTAGGGAAATGTTTCCACATAATTCCACCAGGAATTATGACAATCACGTCCCACTTATTAGACTATATAAATCATTATGTAAGTTTAGTTTTTAAATAAAACTTTTCTGATTCAATTATTTAATCCTTTAATTTAGCCAATAATTATATCTATTTTGGTAGGTGCATGCAAACTGAATGACAAACTTTCCAGGAGCAATTAGTTTAGTTGAGGATGTAAGACCTACATGTAAGACACAGTTAAGTTATTAAACAAGAGACTAATTGTATAGCCAATGAACTCAGCTTCCAGATATTTACGTTTATTGACATTCACACTTCTGATATTCATATTGTCAAATATTACATGTTTTCAAAGGGCTGGGATTTTTTTTTCAGTTCCATCTGTAGTTATACGTGCAGTTAGATCACAAGTTACATACTTTGTCTCTTGGTCAAGTTTTCTTTGAATTCATTAGTCAGAAGACCAGCTCAGTATGGATTAAAGAATTAATAGCAGAATTTCCATGTAGGTACATAGATCAAAGTTTCTATAAATTATTTAAATTCTAGCCTAAAATATATGAAAAACATAATCTTAAATCCATCAATGAACTCCCAAGAAAGGAAGGAACTTTCAGCCCAGGAGCTGAGGTCATCTGTTGAACCAGGTAAACCTGAACTCCTCTTGTACAACTTCTAAGGTTCAGGGAATGGGAGAGATTCCCCACAGGGCCTATCAAAGATTCCAAAGAGCTATATGCTCAGAGTAAAAGTGAAGCAGAAAAATTCTAACACATCTCTTTACCCCTGACCTCAATCAGAGGACTGCTAAGAAAACATACTGTTTTCAAACTTCATGCTGAGAGAAGGTGAGAAAAATGGGGGAGAAAGTTTACTGAGAACTTGGAACAGCAGCTCATTTTAAGTTTACAGCCTGAATCCACACTCCATGAGTGGTATGAAAAAATTCGAGCTAAGAATTTAACTGGAAGTGACCCCAGACTAGTCATGCCACAAGTACATGAATGAAACAAGTGTGGATCCTCCCTAAAGGACACATCTTCTTTCCAAGCACCAAAGAATTCTCATAAAATACAATTCCAGTAATAATAAACCGGCCACAGTAGAATTAACTAAATGCACAAGGAAATAAACCACACTGGGAAAGAATGAAAATATTCCTCCACACCCACCAACAACCATACCGAGAGTAGACATTGATTCATAGATTTCCAGTCATGAAAGTTTCAACATAATCTATAAAAAAAAAACTAGGTTTAATGTCTTTAAAGAAATAAATGATAAACTTGGAACTATAGGCTATAAATAATTTATAAAATATGATGAAGCATATCATAAAAGAACTAAATTAAACTTCTATAAATGATAAACATTTCTTAAAGAATTCTGTGGTTTTCTTAGAGGTGATATCATGCTGGTTCTCCACCAAAAAATATTCTTATCAATTAGAGATGATTTCCAAGATATTTTCAGATCAAATATCATTTCAGATGAGATGATATGATGTCTGGGTTTGCTCCAAAATGTTCCATGAAAGATTTGCTTGTGTGTTTTTAAAGTGTTAATAATTATCGAAGCTGAGTAATGAGGATATAAAATTAAAAATACTGTTCCCTGTCCTTTTTTATATGTCTAAAAATTACATAATAAGTTTGTTTAAGAGACAGGGAGAACATTTACTTAGCTTTGTGGGTCCAGATACTTTTATTGTGTCCATTATATTAATTTGAAGTATGACTTTAAAAATGCATGATGATTGTAAGTAAGTTTCAGTCATGTTATTACATGTATGACATATGTATAAATTTTCACATTGTGATGCGAACTCTAAATGGATGCAGGGAAAAAGTACAGTCGATAGGTTTGACAGTAGATTCATGAAAGCTGAAGAGAAAGTTAATGAACTAAAAGAGATCCATGGAAATTATCCAGAAAGCAGCACAGAATAAAAAAAAACAATAGAACAATAACAAGATGCAAAGCAACAAACAGAGATGAGACATGGAGATGTAATCAGCAGCTGTAATGTAGATTTGTCTGGAATCCTGGAAGAACAGTAACAAGGATTAAGTAGAGATGGTATTTGAAGAGATAATGGCTAAGAATTTTCCAGAACTGATGAAAAATACAACCCCCAGATTCAAGAAGCCCAACTAACCCCAGGCAGTATAATTAAAAAGAAATCCATACTTAGACACATTATAGTGAAATTAAAACTATAAAAAAATTAAAAATAAGTTTAAAAAAAGAGCTAAAACCATTAAAAAAAAGCGCAACTAAGACAAACCAAATTGAAGAAATGACCTGAAAAGGAGTCAGATAACAAAGGCATGTTCTTCAGAGGAGTAAGTCTGAGAACCTTCACAGCAATGAAAGCTGGAAGAAAATGCAGTATTTCCAATGAGTTGAGACAAAATGGCTGACAGCCTGACATTCTACGCTGAGTGAAACTGCACTTCAGAAATGATTAAATTAAGACATTTTCAGGTATCCCAAATCTGAGGTAGTATGGACCAGCGGAAACTCTAAGAGTAAAACTAAAAAATGTTTCAGGCCTTAAGAGGCTCCCAAATAAAACACCTGAGATTTAAGAAGAAAAGATGAGCACAGAAGGTGGTAAATATAAAAGGAAATAGGAACAAGAATTGATTGTATAAAGCAGAAAAATATTATCAGGTCAATCTCACTCAAAAACATGCCATAAATCCTGCACAAAATCTTTAAAGACCAAGTCAGCAGGAGCCCCAAAGGTAAATACATTATGACCAAGTTGAGTTTATTTTAGGAATGAAAGGTTGATTTAATATTTGAAAAATTAGTGTAAATACTGACAGATTAAGAGAGAAAAATTAATCATCTCAATAGATGCCAAAGAAAATAAGTGTGAAAACTGAATATTCATTCATAATATAAATTATTATACAAACTAACAGAAAGCAACTTTTTTAGCCTGATGAAATGTAACTACAGAAACTTTTAGTAAATAGCATACTTAATTATAGATTAAAATTTTGAGAGAATTCCCTTTAAATCAGGAAAAATGTGAGAATGTGTTCACCCCTTATTCGAACTTGTACTATAGAATAAAACGAACACAAGAAAAAAGAGAAATGATCAAATTTGTCATTATTTGCAGACAATATGCATAATTATGAATATAGAAAATCTCAATATGTACAGGTTAATTATTAGAATAAAAAGAGAGATTGACAAAGTTGCCAGACAGAAATTAATAGAGAAAAATAAACCTTATTCTTAAATATGTATCAAATAGTTGAGGCAAATGAATAATGTACAGGTACATATATTGACACAGACAAAGTCACAAGCGTAATGATGAGTATAAGAAGCCACGAAGGAATATATATGGTATTGTTCCAATTATATAAAATTCAAAATCAAGCACAATTAAATAATTTATGGCTAATTAAATAAATTATGGCTAACGGAGGTGGTAATAAAATAACCAAAAGCAAGGGACTGATTATCACAAAAGTGAGGGTATTCATTATTTCTGGAGAAGATAGAGAAAGCACTGTAAGAGCTTATATGGTTTAGGAAATATTCTAATTTAACTTGATTAAGCTTGTTTCCAGTTTCTAACTATTAATAATGTACACAGGTTTTTATACTCCTGAAATATTTCACACTTTTTATATCAAAAATGAACAGGTATAAGGGCAAAATTTGGTAAATGTAAAATATCTGCATGAGGAAATCATAGCTACATAGATTTTGGGTTGGTTTTTTTTTCTGGTTACAATTTGGAATTTTCTAACATCAAATTTTATGTAAACAAATCTTGCTCTCTGGCATGTGCCTGATAGCATCTTCCCCTGAAGATGATTCGTTCATATTTGGTCAGAGTTTCAACAATTACAAGTGACTTTCTAAACTCTCTTTCCATTGCTGCCCATCACTCAGGTCAGTTCTTTCTATGCACTATATAGACATTGCTACTCGAATGACCAACTGTTACCTGAAACTCTAGGTCTGGTTTGATAACCTATGCTGCTATGCTGACTTTGTGAAAAGTCTATGCTCTCCCTAGGTGAGTTCATTCATTGCCTTAGGTTTTATACCAGTTATACATTGCATCTTTCAAGCACCTTATTCCAACCCTAAGCCTCTCTTCTGAGTTCCAGGTTTATCCATCCACCTGTCCAAAGTTCTCCTGAAGATTAAATGAGCTAATTCCAGTGAAATGTTTAGCACAGTGTCTTCTGTGTTACTGTGTGCTCAACAACTAATAGCTATTTTAAAATAATCATTTATGAGAAATTATAGAGAAGTGGAGAAGCCCTTCAGTAATTATGAGAGCAGCACAATCACGGCAGCCTCTCATAAACGTACTGTGTTAAAGGTCTGTACTACATGCACTGTGTATATTTAATGGTGTCTAGGTGTCTGGGTGTGTGTGTGGGGGTGCAACAACCACCTCTTAATCCATAGGTAAAGATGATTACTTGGTGATTCTGCTCAGGTGCCACTCAGTCATCATGGGGGAGACATGACCTCTTCCTAGGTCAAGTCCATCTTAGCCTCCCAGGAAGCTCTTTTGTAGTAGTAAAAAGGACACAGTCTTTCTGGTTAAATGTCATGCAGCAAAAAAATTGGGAGTTATATGCAACTGAGAATTAATCAGTTTAAAGGTCATAAAGTAAAGTATGGGTTTTGATACTGATGGATCCCACATGCTTTAAACCTTAAAATCACTGCATAAGGTTTCACTATAAGCAAGTTAACCATAAAGGGATTTCACGACACAAATAACAAGTAAAGGAACACAATCACCATCCTGAATGTTAAAAATGCAATTAAAATTGGTGCAGACCCACGGAGCCTTGCCAAACCCTGCTTTAAATAACAGTTTGGAGAATCACAAACTCCAATTACTTTTGGCAATGTCTTGGTTTTCCATGAGGCAATATAGGTTATTAAATGTCATAGCCATTTAACTTGCTAATGAATAGTTTATCCTATATTCAATTAGGCTGGTTTTCTCTCTCTTTTTTTCCCCTTTCTTTCTCTCTTTCTTCTTTTTTCAGCCCACTCAAATAAATGATGATAATTAAGGGAAAGCCGTCAGAGCACTGAGTTTTTCCTACAAGTTATTTTTATGCATTTAGGGTCACCTAGAGTATAAATCTGATTTCATCTTGTAAATTTAATATCTATCCTTCACATCAGTAGTGGCTTTCATAATGATGGTAGTAGTAAGAATAATTGTAGTTTTGTATTCTACATAATGCCTTTCAAACCATTCTGAATATTTCACATTTTTCTTTTAATACCTTTGTGTAGTAAACAAGGGGCAGATTTATTATCCTTTTTAAAATCAGTGAGGCAAAGGAGAGTATATGAATGTTCCCAGAGTATAAACTTCATCACGAACAAAGCAGAACAAAACATTTAACAGGTAATGTAGTGCTCATTCCATCAGACTATCCAGTTCCCTGGTTTTTCTCTCTCAAGTGACTAAATAATTGAGATCAGGGAATGAAAATAACATTTTTCACATATTTCCAATTGCTATATTATTGAAATTTTATCAGTCGGATAGCAGTCAGCTTCCTGATCTGTAATGCACTTTTTTATTTTATAGCCTCACTTCAGTCAGGAGAGGTGATGGCCCCAGGAACTACTGGCATTCCTAGAGAAGGTCAAAGTTGGAAATGACCCCGTGTAATTCACCTAGCATACCTGTATTATCAGCTCATTCTGCCGCTCTAATGTGAGCTAAAACTTGGAATTTCCCACTCACACCCAGGTCAATTTAAATTTTCTAATCTAGTCAGTTGATGTTCTGTTCTAGGCACTCAGAATGCATATATGGGAGGCAGGGTGATAGATAAGATCTGGCCCACCTTTTCAAAGATCTGTGATCATGGATTTCCCCCAAACCACCCCAACTTGGGCCAGAAGAACCCAGTCACTTTACAGCAAAATTTTATCACCACTGGAAGAAAAAAATCTAGGTAAAGAATAGGCCCAACTGGTGAGCTAACCACATTGATCATTCCATACAGAAGTGCTGTGAGACATGGGTCCTCTTCCCACAGGCTTCAACCACCTTTTAGCCTCTAACTCCCACCCCCAAACTCTTTTCCTCCTGTGCCTCCACTTTCCTCCTGACTAAACTGGCTCCAGGACTGGTCTCTTTAGGGTAAAAGGGACACCACGACAGCTTGAAATTTAGAAAATTGCCTCTGCATTGGAGGCCTTCTTGACTCTAATGCTGTTTCTGTCTCTACTTATTCTTGCCATGTGGCCCAGTCATGTCTCTGTCTCCGGGATTAGAGCCACCTGTCCAGGCCCTGAGGCAAGCTTTTCCCTGACATCAGTTAGCCACTTTGCCAGGGTGCCAGTTATCAAAACCTCAGGCCACCTTGAGGTCCTGGCAGATGAATATTCTTCTGGCACCTTCTTATCCTGACCTGAAGCTCAGAGCTGCTCACTCCCATGTCTACTTTGACCAAAATATGGTTAATATTTATGAAGCACTTACTATGTACTGGGCACTGTTTTAAAGTGCATTGCATGTTTATTTAATCCTTACAACAATCCTATAAAGTAGATACTATTATTATCCCCTTTTTATGATGAAAAGTTAAGCACAGAGAGATTAAATCATTTGTCCGAGGCTGTCACCCTCAAAACCCCCTCTCCCAGTCTATGCTGAAGCTACTTTAAGAAAAGTAGCTCCAGTAATTGGTTAGAACCCTCAAGGGCATAAATCCAGAATGCTAAGTGGTTCCTCCTGCCAACACTTCTCTTTCTTAAAACATCATCTTTCTTGTGGGATGGGCAGAGGAAACGGAGTCATAGGATTTTCCTGGGCTCTACTGTTAGGTCTTTCTGCTCACGAGTCCTCTTTCTCAGGGCGGGTCCCTCAACCACCACTTTTCCTCTGTGCAGAGCCCTAATTCTGTGCTGCCCCAGGCCTTCAGCTGTTCTTGGTGCTTCCAGTTATTGCACATTATCATTAATGGATCAGCCCCTCTCATAAGGTTTCCAAATAGAGGCCTGGCCCGCCAGATCGTAAAGGTTGGGTCCGCGTATTCCAGAGGGCTGTGTCAGATGAGGAATTCTATTTGAAGGCTTTGCATCTGGAGTTTTCTAATGGTGCCTTCGGGCAAAAAAAATTAGAATTAAACCAACAACCAACAACTCCCCCCCACCCCCCATCACCACCATTCCAGCTTCCCCCACAGCAAGTTTTCTGAGTTGGTTAAATCGAATTCATTAATAAGCAAGGGGGAAAAGCACTCCAGGCAGTTTACTCTCGAAAATGTAAACTGTTAAAACATTTTGTGGTTACAAGCATTCTGAAAAGAATGCATTTCTCTAGTGTTTTGTGATTTTTCAGAATCAAAGATTTTCTGATACATGTAGGAAATATTATGGAGATGGTTAAATCTAAGACCAGTTAGCTTTTTGCATTCTTGGTGATAAAGGTGATGTGATTAGAACTTTGAAATCTGGAGTTAGCATTTACTTAGATGTCCTCTGCTTTCTGCTATTTGCTTTTCCCTCTAAAAATATTCCCAGGGGCATGTCTGATCAATCCTTGGTTCTCTTACATATCCCAAATTTTCTTACATGTTCCAAATGTGTCTAACTTTAGACTACCTCTCTTTCTTCTTTCTTCTTTTATCTCTTCCAACCCCCCACCCCGACTCCCGCTTATGCACACAGACACACACAGACATAGACACACAGACACAGACACGCAGACAGACAGACACACACAGACATCCTGCTAATGGGGATAGGGATGGAGTTCTAGAAAGAACCCAGGAAAATGTGGTTTTAAAGCCTCAGTAAGTTCATAGCTGACTAGGACCCCAATGGAGACAGGACTCTGGGAGGAGGGGACAGAGGAGCCATCTTTGTGCAAGGGGGTTTTCAACCTGTCTTTGTCTGAAAACTGGGCACAAGGCCAGCCCCAACCCAGCGGATTGCCACTCTTGGCCCTCAGCCCAGTGATGGATCTGACTGTCATTTCCCTACCCCCAGTGAGGCAGGAGGCAAACTGAGAAGAGGGAGGAGGAGAAGAGAACAGAGCTTGGGAAAAGAGGTAGGAATGGCGACATTAGAGATAGGACTCAGCTGGGGAGGTGGGGGCCTCCACCAGTCCTGGGGCCTCTTGTCTGCCCTCTTCTCTGTTAGAATCCATTAATCCAGGGAAAGTAACAACTCCATCCGGAGGAGAATCTTGTAGTCAGACAGCACAAGGAGAGGCAGGACAGCTACTGCTCCATCACTGCTAACAATGAGGTGCTGTTAGCAGTGATCTCATTTTTAAAGACTTCATGATAAGGGAAGTCCACACAATCTTTTTCTTCGGAACTCTCTAAATCAACTTAAAAGGCCAATTTGTATGTATTTAAAAATAGGTTGCAATAGGCAGTGAAATAAGGCTGACAACACTTAGAAGCTGACAAATGACAGCTTCTGTGAGCTTAAGGAAAAACAAAGGATAGCTAGAATAGGTGCAAGAATTGCTTTTGTTGAATGGACTTTTTTTCCTTCAGAAGTTTTGCATTCGGCTATTGTTTGTGAATTTATTTCTCTAAATTAAATTTTTGCCACGTCCGAGATGTAGAGTCTGAGAGCATATCGAGTCAAATTCCTCTTACCTTAAAATGAGGAAATGGAGACTCAGAGAAGTCCAGTGACTAGCCTAATGTCCCACAGATAGAAGGGCTGAATTAAAGACAAGAATCCAAACAAAGCAGCTACTTCTCTTTCTCCTTCCTTCCCTCTTTCCTTTCTTTCTCTACTTCAACCTAACTTGAAACCTGAATCTTATATTCTGTTTATTCATCTCTCTCTCTCTCACCAGACTGTGAATTAACATGAAATTATGATGTATTTCTCTCTTGTTTCCCACTGAATCCTTAAGATCTAGAAAAATGATGGGGCTATAATCAGGTGGTAGATTGCAAAAAAAGATGGAAATACCATCAGAAGCTATGTTTGATTCAGAAGCTATGATTTTCCCCTTTGAAGTGGGCTGTAGTTATGGGTGACTGTGGAAGAATTCTGAAAGCATAGCCCCAAGAAGGCCATGAGTGGGCCCAGTGAAAAGTTGAAAAATTGTTCAAAAGCCCATTTTACATTCATGGGCAAGAGTATTTCAGTGCCTATCCAGAAAATATCCCAAATCATCAAGTGAAGGAAAGACTCAGAGATGTCACAGGACAGTGTGACCTGGTGACCCTCTCTCAGAATCTGACCCTCGTGGGTTAATCAGATTTTTGTCCACAGTTACATTTGCTTTAGACATACATCCCCCCAACACTTCTCCATGCTGCACTTTCCTGCTAGCAACATGGAAGCAAGTCATTAGTCCTGCCATGTATAATTTTCAGCTCTGCCTTCTAGGCACAAGGCAGGAGTGTGCTTCTTGGTACTTTTGTAGCCGGGAACCACATGACCAGTTCTAGCCAATGAATTGTGAGGGGAATGCTACACAGTTCCATTGCTCCAGAGCTTTCTTTTTATTTATTATCAACGCAGTGGACAATGTTCATGACAGTAACTGTTTCATTAGCCTGAGTTCCTGAGTGGAAGGACCCTTCAATGAACATGGAGTACAAGTGAAGGGGAAATCTTCCTATTATCAGTCACTTAGAATTGGTAGTTATCAAGCACTATAACCTAGTCTAACAGCTAGAAGGTGTGAGGTTGTTTAAGGAGCTATAGTGACTATATCAATTCATAGTACTAAATCCTGTGAAAATAAAGTTATTCCCTTTTTAAATCTCTCCCAGTGATTCAGAGGCGTTCAGGAGAAGCTTCCATGAGAGGCTAATATATCTTTAACAGCTCTCTAACATTTACTTACCTTCCATTTTAAACAGTAGAACCAGGGCTCAGAGTTCAAAGGATTGACTAGAATTGAATTCTGTTCGTTTTCATAGTTTATTTTTTAGTGACCTCTGTTTAAGATACTGTGCTGTGTGATTTATGACATGTAATATTGCTTTTAAACATATGGAACGTCATAAAATTTTCTTCTAAAATCTATGTATTTAAATAATAATATAATGAATATTTCCATAGTGCTTACTGTGTGACGGGTTTAAAGTTTTTGACATGCAATCGTCTGTTGACTCCTCATAACAGTTCTGTGAAGTATGCATCTTTATTGTGTCCACTTTACAGATGAGAAACTGAAGCGCAGAGCAGCCCTTAGTAAGTGACAGAGTCAGAATTAGAACCCAGACAGTCCGCCGCGTCTGTGCAGTCTGTGCACTGATTTTTGAAAAGTATTTCCCTTGTTCAGTTGGCGCCTACTCCTAATAAAAATTACAGCTGTAGTCCACAAATGATTGTTCTTTGGGAAATTGTTTTTGCCAACCCGATTTGCTTTGCCCACTGGTTGTAGAAAAACCTCTGTCCCGATTCACACACTAATATTCCTGTTCGGGTCAGGGTAACACTCTGCCTTTGGTTCCTGCCCAGCATCTGTAGGACTAGGAATTCTTGTATGTCACCATGGAAGGAAAATGCATTGATGAGAGCTTGAAGGGAGAAAGAAGAGGGTAAAGATGATCAAGTTTTTACCTATAGAAGTATCCTTCCAGAAGCACTGGAACTATTGGCACTTTCTCAGCAGATGGATTGCTTCTTGCATTCACTGGCATTCACAGCGCCAGCTAGCGCCAGCAGCTCCCAGGTCCTCTTTGTTTAGAGGGCTTCAGAGAGACATCCCAATAACAATTCATTGATTAGAAATAGGCTTTTCTTTTAATATGTTCAACCATTCAAATATTTTGTGCCAACTTCTTTAATTTTTGCAACAAGGAAATATTAAAATTCCCCCCTTAAATTCATTTAGCATGGAGCACTACAGTTTCTTTGTATGGTAGGTCACTAATATTATTGGGACTATTTTATTTTTGCAATTATTGTGGCTTTAAGATCTATATATTTTAGAAAAAAAATCACTTTAGGGATCAATGAATTTGAAAGGGAGCCTTCCCTCAGTCAGAGTATACTCACCTTGACTTCTAATAGAAGAAGCAAACCTTTCTGGTTCCCCCCAGTCCTTAGGCCATTTTGTTTTATATATGTACATATATATACACATACATATATACATATATATGTGTATATATAGAGAGAGAGATAGACTGCCTAAGTATATGGAAATAAGACTAGTGGGGAGAAAACCACAAAAGAGGCTCAGATTCATACATCATTTGATGCAACATAATTGGTGGTAGGGGGTGGGTAGGAAATCTATATTCATTATTCATTAAAAGTGGGAAGCATGAATCAACACACAAGTTTCTCGAAGTCTTGCTGCCTTGATTATGATTCCTGGACACTCAATTCAGAGATTTTTACTTCATACAATTTTCCCAATCAGCCAAAAAGACAATGTCGGTTTCATGTTCAGGCACTTTATTACTGTTGTTCTATATAATTAGACGTTACTGACACACTAGCTCCTTGTTCTCAGTATTAAGAAAATGTACATTTGTAGGCAATAGATGGCAGTATTTCCACAAATTTTTAATATTGTAATAGCTCTTAAAGGGAGCTGAGCACTTAATGCTGCTGTAGCTTGCTGTGATTGTCCAGCGATTCGTCCTCTGCGTTGTGGCTGTAACAGCCTTGGTTCGAATCTGTGTCATGGCAGGAGGGAAAAATGCATTTGAAAGAGAACACTTGTCCCAAGTTGCACTGCATCCAAACAGCATTTTGTAACCAGACATAGAATAATGAAAATCAATAAAACCAAAACCACTGCAAATATTTTAAACTTTAGAGAGATGACATATGCCGAGTGGCTGTATTAATATGCTAATCCTGTTGCAAGTGTGTTGTGTGTGGGTTTTTTTATTTGCATTGATGGATAATATGATAAAACTGGAGTGTAGTGGGCATGTAATTATTATTAATTACAACTACTTAAGCTCTGCTTTGAGCAGACTCGTCAAGTCTACTTGCTTTTGAGCCTTGCCAGGGCTGTACAGTAATAACAACCCTGAATTATTTGGAAAGATGTCAGCAGTAGATGTGGAAATCCTGTTTAACCAGGCATGAATTGTTGTTAGGAGGTTTTTTTCAGGATGACAGAAAGAAAATGAACTGTCCCTTATCAGTAATTGCAGGAAACATTTTGTTTCTATGATATGAACTGGCTGTAATTTAACTTTCCTGCATCATTGGATAATGTAAGAAGCCAGTTGTTGCTTAAAACGAAATTCTCTGAAGTGGGCATTTGGGTCTGATAAAGGGCATATTAGGAGTAGACAATGGGACTCAGGCAGTAAATAATGTCCATATATGGTGAAACTTTTTTAATGACATTTTCCAAAAGGCTGGGGTTTATATTATAAATGGCTAAATGTTGAATTAATGTAAGTAACACGGCTTTAATGGGCCTTTCTCCAGGACTTAAAAACATGAACAATACAGCCTGAAAATGTCAAATATAAGTATGTTATAATGAGGTTTACAGCTCTAAAATTATAGCCCGCTATGTTTTAAATAAGGGATCACTAGAAGGCGCTTTTTAATGCCTCTAGCCCATGTTTCACGGATGGCTAGCAAACACTCATGTTTGTTATTTATGTAATATTGAAAAAAATTCAAATAAAAATGTGTGCTGAGGGTAAACACAGAAGCTATTAAGTTCTTTCGGAGTCAGTGAATTCTTTGAAATAACATTCTAGAAAAACTGTAATAAATATCACCTCCCCTTTCAAAAAGAACAGTTTCTGTTTGATTATGGTCCCCAAAAAATCAGTCTCAGAGTATCACATAGTAAGTAAAATGTGTTTATTGCCTCCTCTGAGACTTACTTGTAAGATCATTTCCACTCTGAGTTCTCTTTTTCTGATCGTTTGTTCCCTAGTCTCGCTTCCTTCTCCACATCCCCACAGTTTCTACCTCCTCTTCTCCAGAGGGCCAAGCCAAAGCTCTGTCTCAGGTCCAAAAGGCCTTCTTAGCACACTAGGGTGAATCATGTTCTTAGGAAAACAGTTGAATTGCAATCGTTCTTTTGTTGCAAGGAGTTTACAAAATAAGGCCATCTGAGGTTATTTGTATTTTAGTAAAAGATTGAAAATTCAAGGAGCTCATCCTTTTGAGGAAGGACACTGTGTCACTCAGTATGTAGTGATTGGCAGTGACAGAAACTTAACACGTATTGCTTTAAAAAGCCATTTACTGAGGCACATGTTCAAGGAGGCTTCAGAACTGTTGGAACCAAGATTTAAAAAAAGAATGTACAAGACAATCTTTCCATCTCTTTTCTAAACATTACCTTTAGTCCCTCAA
This sequence comes from Solenodon paradoxus, assembly GCA_004363575.1. Lineage (NCBI taxonomy): Eukaryota > Metazoa > Chordata > Mammalia > Eulipotyphla > Solenodontidae > Solenodon > Solenodon paradoxus. The sequence continues at coordinate 373,553 of RJWH01001144.1, forward strand.
ACAACTTCTACATGGCAGAAAAGACAGCAGTCAGAACACTTTCTGTTCTATCTTACAGGGTTGATGCCAACAGGAGAACCCCTTAATTATGGTGTAAAAAATCCTGGGGAAAGATCTGATTGGTTCTTTTTGGGTCAGATGACCGTTTCTGGATCAATTGGCGGTGTCCATGGGGATGGAGTCATATAGCACAGAGAGAGCCCTTCCTTTGCCTTGAATCTAGCCCCAAAGGGAAGGAATTGCCAGTTTTAGAGTTCCTTAGTTTTTGTCCTGGGAAGTTTTTTCATTACAATATTAGAGCACACCATTTGGTGGCTATGTACTTCCTCAAGCCTATGGGTTCAGTTCCCAAATGATAAATATCTTTACTCCCCTGTGAAAAGTGAAAGTGTATGTGTGTGTGTGTAAGACGGCTAGGGTGGGTAATCAGAATATGATAGTTATTCTGGACTCAGCTTGGAGCTTAGTGACACAGGACACAGTAATTGCTTAAATGAAGGGAACATTTCATGTTTTGTCTGCTGTCTCCACCAAAGGGAGACCTGAATGACTGCTTTCCAGCTTGATCGGGAAAGAATCTAAAATTATCTGACTCTGCCAACAAAAATCCATTTGAATGTGGGCAAGTTACCTAAACTTTCAGTCACATATACACAAAAAAAGGTGCGTATGGTGGTTAATGCAGTAATTAAAAGAATAATGTACAAACAAAAGCCACTGAGTAAAGTGACATATAAAAAATGCAACACTTATACCAAGTAGGAATACCCCCAAATAATATTAAATAATATTTCTTATCACTCCCAGGCTGCCTGGTGCCCTCATTCTTCATCCAGCCTTCTTTGGTAGAAACTCTCAGAATGAGATTTCCATTCAGAAAAGGGCTCCTCACCATGGGTTTCAGAAGTTCAAAAGGAAACAAAAAGCTGATAGAGTAGACTCCACACCAGGGTGACTAGATCTTATCCATGTTTAGATCCTACTTCAGTCCCTCTTCACTGGTTACCAGGTGACAAGGTCATAAAAATCAATGGTGTTTTCATCAACAAAGAATTTGCTGACGTTGGCTTTCCTGCTGACCTTAAAGTATGTTGGGTGTTTATTCTTAGACCAACTCTTTATCAAGTTGGTGTTCAGAAATGTTAAAATGTGAGGTATCAGAAGAAATTAATTATAATTTTGAGAGAGTTTCTGCTGCTAATTAAAAAAAAATCACTTTACAAAAATCTCAGCCGATTCCATTATTATTTCCATACTCACATTGTCTCCATTTTATACTAAGACCAATACTTGCTGATGAAATATCAGTGACACTGATATAATCTTTCCAAATTCACCTCTCCAAATGTCAGTTATAAAGCATTTCAGGGCAAAGTTAAGCCACTAATGAACTAAATTCCTTGATGAAACATTTGAGTGCTAAAAGACTCTTGATTCATTTTTTTAAATAAAAAAAAAAGTCCTTGTTTTGATCACAAGGTTTGACGCCTACTGTTTTCACCAATCAAGGACATTGTTATCCCCTAGATACTTTCATTCAAACTGTAAAATCGGTTGTTTATCAAAGTAACTGCACTTTGCTCAAACAAAAAATTTTACCTATGTAACTGTAGTTGAACAATTAAATTAAAAATTCAAAACTATATATGCTTGCTTTATTAACGTAAGTGTATAGCTTTAGCTAAATGCCTCTTTCTTGCTCTCTACAAAATAGTAAGGCAGAGCTAGCTCCTTAATCACCACCATCAACCTGTTGAAGAAAGTTTCTATTCCAATATAGTCTATGTTCATTTTTTAGTGAGTTTTCATTAAAAAAAGAAATTAACATTTATTTCTGATCAAGTCATAAATTGAATAGCCTAAAATAAATAAGTAATAAAGTGAGCAATTTATTATTTAAAGATCAATGTCTATCTATTCCTAAATTATAAAGAATGTAGTCTGTTTGGTTTTGTGCAATAAAAATAAACGAATGCCTACAAAATGATTTATTGGAACCAGATTTGGATGGATGGAATTCATTTTCGCGGAGCAGTGCTGAGCAGGAAAGATGGTCTGCGCTGTTGCTGCGGGCTGCTCTGTGTGGGTAGGAGGTCTTAAGCCCAGCTCCTTGGAGCAGTAATGTCCCCAGGAGTGGCAGCTGGTGGTGACTTTGCAGAAAGAGAGCACTTAACCACCAACAGCTGCTGCAGTTTCATCCACAGGATCTCAGAATTAAGAGATGCTGTGTATGCTTTTTCTTTACTCTATAGCTCAGTCCGTAGAAAGTTTGAGATACTGAAGATCCTGCCAGTGTTCTTCACTGTTCTAAGGCATAATTATTTGTTTCAGTAAATTCACCCTGATATGTTTAATATCAGTGACAAGCCCTGGGAATGTGGACCTTCCAGAGAGAAAACTAGCAGAGGAAAATTCTCACAAAAGCTAAGTCAGAGAGAAAGCTTTTCTCAACAGACCTGGAATCAAATCCCACCTCTGCCTCTCTGACTGCCTGACTTTGGACTTGACGTCTTTGTTCTTTGGTTCATTAGCAAAACAGGGAGAGCACAAGAGTTAGATAGGGTGATGTCTATCTAGTGTGGATCCTGGGGAGGAGGAGGGCAGTGCTCCCCTTCCCTCCCATCCTATAATAATCCTTGGTCTCTTGTTTCTGTGGACTGCCTGCTGTTCAGAAATCAACCAAAAAACATTTCTTGGATTCCGCCTCTGATCCACAGAGGCTTTAACACACTCAAGTGTTTTTACCTTAGCTCTGCCATTGGAGTTCAGGCCACACGTTGCCACCAGAATTTTGAATTCCTGTTTTCCAGCTTGTTTGATAGTAAGCAAAAGAGAGCCAGGTGGGGAGGTCACCATCAGGCTGACTCCAAAATGAACATAAATTGCCACTAGAGGGCACTGCCTGTTGCTCATCAGAGACAAGACAAGGAAACTTTTCTTTTTTCTTTCTTTTTTTTTTTAACCTTCAAGCGTTCCTTGCCTGGGGTGTCTGCAACTGGGATCCTAATTATACCAGAGCTCTTCTGTTCTCTGGAAGGAGGTACTGTTTTCAGCATATTATCATTAAGATCTGAAGACAGAACAGACTCCGCCTACAATCTGGGGGAATTACCTCAACAATGTGGTCTTTATCCAAAGGTGATTTTAAAAGTATATATTGTATTTGGATGTCAATGTTCAAAGGCTCCAAGGCAGAAAATTCCATTTCAAATGAAAGTGTGATTAATAAAGCTACATAAATCCTGTAGATTTATGTAGAGGCTGGAACAATTTCAGAAATCACACCATACAAATCAAAGAAGCAGTTTTTTCTACATCCTCTCTCACTTTCTCTTATTCTTATTTCTGCACTATCTCATCCTTTCCTTCCCCCTTTTTCTTGTACAGTTTCTTGAATACGTTTATTGCAAACTTCACAACAGGCAGGAACTTGATCAGAAATCCTAAATACAGTTGTTTTCATGTTCCAGCCACCACCATTCCTCCTCATTCATACCCCAAATGAGCCAAAGTCAGGGTTGAACTGGAATAATTAATTCACACACCTTACTAACTGCTTTTAAACTCTAAATCAATTCTAAAACTCCGTATAGCCCCACCTTAGCAAGAAGTCTTACTTTAAGAAAGCTGAATTAAAAAATAATGTTTTAAGTATTTACTAAAAGTCTCTATAAGAGGTGGTGTGAGAATTCTGTCTCACATAGAAAGCTATCTATAAATCTCTCTTAGATATTTCTGTCTTCTTCAAATTTTCTACTTCTTCAAATACTAGCTTCTAAGTGTGCTCCCTATCCCCTGACACCAGGTTCTCCAATCATCTGCTCTTCTGTTTCATCTTCTTTACTATATCTATTCATACTCTCTATCCCTTCTATAAACTTGAACTCCCAACTTCCTGTCGTGGTAGGAGTACCCTTAGCTTCCTGGAAGTGATCTCCTCAGCCAAGTCTTATTGAGTCTGCTTCCAAGAATGAGCCCCTTACCCAGAGGAACAATGTAGGATATGACACCGTGCTCTCTAGGGCCATGTCTTGGCATATAGTCTAGTGATTAAGCATATGAGCTCTAGAGTCAGATTGTTATTTAAATTCCAACTCTGTCAGTTACTGCTAGGTAACCTTGGGCAAGTTACTGAGCCTCTTTTGCCTCAGTATATCCATTTACCAAAAATGGGTGACAATAGTATCTACTTCAAAGGGTTGTTCTGAGGACTGAATGAGTATAGATAAACTAATCAGAAGAGTATGGGGTTCAGAGAAAGTACTATCCAAGTATTCGCTATGACCAGTATTATTAGTCTCATAATTGCTATGATTATCACTATTATTATATGCCAGGCATAATGGTAGGGAAAAAGAATATAAGGATATACAAAATAGATATTATCTTTGCCTTCTTAACTTGTGGGCTAATGGAATAAACAGATAAGTCAATTGGTATTTTCAATTCAGCATAAGGTTATGAAAAGGGAGTCACTTATAAAAGAGTAACCATAGTTTATTAACCCATAGTTGGGAGTCTAGATAAAGCTTCCCTTTGGCAATGAGACCCAAAAAATTATCAATAATCAGTCTTTACAGAGACAGCTACCAATACATTAATCTCTTATGACTTTTATGGGAGGACACATACTGAAAGGAAGGAGCCTTGTTCCAGTTTCTCCTGGGTCTCAACCTGGCTCCAGTGTAGTGAGACTTGAAGAGAACTCAACAGCGTTTCCCAGCTTGTGGGTATGGCATCTTCAGGAGCTGTGAGTTGCTCCCAAGGCAGGATACATATCAAAATGAAAGAGAGAAAACATGGAATATCCTCCTGGGCTCCCCACAAAATACCCATGCATTTCTTGAGCTAGAGGATGGAAGACGCGAGGGCAGAAGTTCTCTGACATCTGGTAGGTTTGATAAGCCAACTGGTACAGGAACATATAAAGGCTTATACACACTGAATTGGAAACTTCCGAAGTGCCCTTGTCAAATGAATGGAGAAACAATGTGGTATATATACACAATGGAATACTACACAGCCCTAAAAAGGAAAGAATCCTGACATCTGCTATAACATGGATGGAATTCAAGGGGATTATGCTAAGTAAAATGAATTAGAAAGAGAAAGACAAATATCAGATGATCTCACTCATATGTGAAATATAAAGAAACACAGCAAACAAACAGACAAAACAAAAACCAACCCTTGGACATTGACAATAGAACCGAGGTTACCAAAGAGACAGGGATGAAGGGCAGGAAGGAGCTGGGGTCCAATGGACAGTGGTAGAGGATTTTTGATAATTTGGTAGTGGGTGTAGTGTGTTGTCATATATTTGATGAATGGTAAATCTGCACATATGGATTTGTATTATTTTGTAAATTAAATTTACTATAATGAATTTTTTGACACCTATACACACTGGAAAGTTTTTCTGTTTCCTACTTTTAAGGAATCTTAAAACATCCAGTTTGATCAGCTAGCAATTATATATTAAATGCCTGCACTGTAAAACATGGAGATGTAATAATGGAAAGTTCTCAGTGAGTTTTCAGTCCAAAAGAGAAAATAGACATGAAAATAATTTCAATTATAATCCAACAAAATGTGCCATGATAAAACCCTGTGGAGACACAGGGGATGATATATAAACTATAAAGACAAGCCAACCTAGATCTAGCCTATAGAGATTACAATGGTAGAAGGGGCTAGGAGTGCAAGATGAAGGCAGTACAGGAAAGACATTTAGAGATTAGCAAGATTAGCCAGCTATGAATAGAAGCCTCTTAATTCTTTCAGATAAAAGTTGTAATATAAATTTATAATCCTTCCCGAGTCAGAGTTTAGGAAGATTTGCGAAGACTCAAAAACCAGACCACTCTTTCAGTTTCACAGTCAGTGTCCCCTTTATTTCCAAGGAAAAAAGACAAAGGAAAAAGAAGTAAATCATCGAAGGAGATTAAAAAAAAAAAAGAAGAAAAGGCATTATGCTCTAAAAGAAACGGCTACCCCCAAAGTTCTCCAAGGAAGCCTCTTTTGTCTTCCTTTAATCAAAAAGATTACCCAGATGAAGGTCCCTGTAGAGCATCTTCTGAGATGCAGAGACTGAATATATTTTAATTCATTTATTCATTTCAACTAGTGCAGTTGAGTACTATATTAAGGTGTTATTCCACACTTTGGAGGAGAAAACATGAAACTAGGTCTCTGTGGTACAGTAGCTCATGGTTCAGTAAGATAGACAGCGAAGTAAACCAATAATTATAGTACCGCGAAGTAAGCTTTTGATGTACTGCGACGGTCTTGCAATTTGAAGTAAAGTAAATGTCTGGGGATTAGATACTACCAGATAAACTTTAGTGACTATCAATTAAAAAAAAATATATGTGCAATAGCTGAAATTTTAGTTACACTAAAATGTAATCACTTTATATTATTTATTGTCATTCTGGCCTTCCTTATTGGCCTCATTTCATGGAAGAAGAGACAGGAAATGACAGAAAAATAAAATTTGGTTTAAATTTAGTCCAATCCCCAAATGTAAATATTCTCTGTAAGTAAAGCTCATTCTTCCCAAATAGTGGTTGAGTCTCAATTATGTCCGTCCCTCTTTCCCAAATTCTCTGCAAGATGACTTTGAAAAATGGTGCCTGGTTGGGGCAGGAGCAGGGTTCATGTTACCTTGTTGGGACAGGGGAGGAGTCTAGACCACAGTGTCCCGGGTTTGCCCTTCCTTCCTGATGGTACAAAAAGCAGTGGTGGCAAGCCTGTAGTATGGGTTCTCTTACCTTGATCAAAGTCTAATGGCCCTTCCTGGCTGAGTTGACCTTATCCAGGTTCTCTCAGATGCTAACGTTTCCCTTAAAGCTCTGCCACATGGCCTATCAGGCCCCATGGAAGATTAACTGACTATTCAGTTCATCTGAGTGCTGTGGACATTTGTGGGTATCATTCATACCATACAGAACCTTAGAGAAGAACTACAAAAGCAACTCTATATATTTAACCATGCCTCTCCATGCCACAGACTAAAAGTTCTCTGAGGTAGAAGCTGAGGGAATCAACTACTCCATATTTACCCAGTACTCCTTTCTCTTCTCTAACCAAAGGTTCATGTGGATTAATTAGAGCAGATATGATCAATGCGCCCTCCATCCTTTCTTTCATTGTCTCTCACCACTGCTGTTACTGGAAGTAGTGGGCGTCCCTTCTCTGCCACCACATCCTAAGTCCCCGATGTAAAATCCTCTCCAGTCTACCAAGCTTAACCTCAAGTTATGTCAACTCGAAGCTAAAGAAATTTTTCAAAATCCTTTTCTTCTTCAAAACTCCTGTCTCTCTTGCCTAGTGTCTCACTGAAGATGCCAAGAACCTACCATCAGACCGCTGCCTCTGAATCAATAAGCCCCATGACTCAGGTTTCTGAGAGATGCAGTGAAGCAATAATTTCAGAAGGAAATTAAATTCATGTCTTTAAAAGCTACAAAGAATATATCAGCTTTAAGATAGTAAAATTGTATTTGTTGGGTAGTCCAAGGAATGTCGCTCTACCAGTTGCCTCTGGGTGAACTGTGGCAAGTGTTTCAAGCTCAAATAAGTTTAGGGAATGCTAAGTTAAACAAAGTTAAATAGGTTTATTTAATGTGAAGCTGCCAGAGCCTCTAAAATACTAATGTACTCTGTGAATGCTGATATGCTGTTTCCCAAATGTATTTGACCATGGCACATTTTTTTTGCACATCTCCCAAAATAGAATTCCACAGGACACAGGAATGAAAGATGCTGAAAATCCTTTGTCTCCAGAATCAGTGACTGTCTCCATCCCTTCTTCCCATTCTTGTTTCTAATGAGCAAAGCAAAGTGTAAAGTCACAAATGTTTCTATATCTGACTTGTTTCCTGACTGAGCCTCTTCTTTACTCCCTTCAGCCTTTTGCATATTTTTAACTAAAATAACAATGACATCAGTGTCATGAGCATAAAGTACCTGGGAGTTAGACAGTTGGAGACATTAGAGTTTAAAAGGGTTCATCCTTAAGTAAACAAACAAGCATAATCCCCACATACATACCCCACAAATGAGAGATAAAAGGAGCCAGTTTGGGGCTTCTCTGGGAATTCTCTCTTGGAGATGCCTGCCTGCCCTGGTTACCCTTGTGAAGGATGGGACATGGATAAAAACTCATGGTTAAGGAATGCAAAATAAAGATCTTGTGACTTTCAATATAAAAATATATATGATGTAAGATTACTGCCGTTCCCGACAATCAGAAAGAATGCAAATATTGCCTTCATGGCCTGAACAACGAAAACAGAATCTGAGTAGACAGAAAATTGAAATCAACAGGAAAGTTCTGGCAAAGGTGCCTTTCAGAGGACATAATGATCTTAAAATAGGTTCCCTAAAAAGGGCATTACCTGGGAAAAATAATCGAATCTCAAGGGATATAGATGAGTTTCCAGGGAGGACAATGATGGATGAGAGGAAATGGCAGGAAAAAAAACCACAGACAGCCAAGATAATGGGCTCGGTGACCCTTTTACCTTCCTCAAACTTTTCTTCTTTCCTTGTATAAACAGAGAAGGGGCCCAACTCGACACACAAAGTGAAAAAGGGGGAAAAAATTGATATTTCATGAGCAGCCACATGTGGGCTGAAAGTATAACTCATAAAGGAGAAAAACTCAGTTCCATTGTGCACATCTCTGTGTAAGAGAGATTGATTTACTTGTGTGGCTTTAGCATGAGACAACATCCTGAACATACAGGAAAACTGCAGGGGTTTCAGGAGCCCAGAAGAATCAGATGTTCCTGGCTATTCTGTGCTTTCATGTAGAGAAACAATAAAACATCCTTAAGTAGAACACATTTTTTGCCCCCAATCCCATCGCTACTCCTGCCCTCTCAGACTTCCTCAAACAAATCATGATGTTCGTATTATTTTCTAAGTCAACCAGTCAAAACTCTTCCTATGGATAGTACTCTTTGAATGAAATTGCCATTGGCCTATGGGCATACTTGTTCCTCAGAAAAAAGTCAATAGAGACAGGAGTGGCAATCTGAGCTGTCAGGAATCCATATGGCTCTTAAATAAACAAAATCAGGTCTGCCCATACCTAGGCTACTGTTGCTGAGAATGCAAGAATGCTGAACCATGGAAATGCCTCTTCTTATCCTCCAGACCAGTCTGGGAGATGCCGTGAATGTAATTTTTGTTGTTTTCAAAGGAAAGGTACAGGCAGGAATGAAGGTGAATAGGCAGGCAAGCAGGGAGAGGAGGAAGAAGCACTTTATTTTTATTTTGTTGTCTATCTTGGTTGTTCTCCCTGAACAGGGACGTGAACCCAGGTCCCCAGGATGTGTGTGGACTATGCTTTGTCTGGAGGCAGCTGACCAAACCACTGCTCCACCAGGGCACACTGAATGTCATTGTTTTGTGTGTTCCCCATCCACCCCACCCTTCTTCCTGTTTCCTCCATAACACAAGGTATGGCTGCCAGGGCTAGGAAACAGCGCATTACGCTTCTGTGGGCTACAGAGGTGGTCACTGGACTCAGGTTGGACCAATTTAGTGGCATGTCTTTCTAGCCAAAGCGACTAGCCCAAGGCGTGGACACATCATTATGCTGAGTGTATTGGAATTATTACTGAACAAGCCCTTGGCGAATTCCCTTGATCAAAATAAACAAACCAAAGTTCCTCATTTATGCAAGGAAGAGCTTACAACTTGTAACACATACGGAGACAGCAAAATAAAGCACTATTTCCCCCAGTACTCTGCTCAGGGATGCTTTATGTGGCTCAACTGAGGAAGTAGGTAGCAATTCACTGAACTGCTGGAGAGGATTCCAAGTCTCCCCTGCAGTGACAGCCTTCCATCAAGTTTCTAAGGTAGCCTTATGGAGGGTTTTCCATTATAGTATTAGGACCATTATTGGCCTACTAACAATCCTTCCTTGGAATATCTTAAAGTGAAAGTGAGGAAATACTGTCTCTAGTCTGCCTTCCAAGGTTTGACTGTATAAACCTACTAGCCTATAAGCCTTATTGCCTTTTTAAATGTAATATAGTTCAGTCTGGATACTTATTGCGTGAAAGACCTCCAACTAATACATGAACCTTGGCAGAATGGGAAATCAGCCGCATTTTTTTCTTCCTTTTAAGGTTTATTGAAGGCATACTAAATGCCAAACCAGAAATATGTTGGTGAGCGAACAGACTCTCTCAGCATTCAGGAAATTATGGCCTCTAGAAAGAGCAAGTAATCAATTATTGCTGATCATTCATTTCAAGTGTACAGTGTTTTATAAGGAAAAGTAGACAATATGTAGATGCTTCACGTCTGAGAAAGAAGCAGCAAAGTTTTCCACAATCAAGTGATGGTTGGACTGGGATCTGAAGCTTGTTTATGGGTTAATCTCATCTTCATAGGTTAAGGTCTCCTTTCCCATTTTAACCCTGCCTGACATCATGGCTACCTGGCTAAAAATGTTCCCTCTCTCCCCCAGTAATTGAGCTGACATCAGCCTGTTTATTTAACAATATTAGTGAGAATATTCATTTTTCTGTACTCTTCCTGCTTTCTATAGCATTATCAAGTAGCAAGTACACATGAGAAAACCTTTGAGTAAAATGAAGTGCTATATAGAAAAGTAGTAAAAACAGCTTTCAGGAAAAAATACCAATTCTAATTCTTTGATGAATTATTTTTGGAGTCTCAAATATAAAATTTCTTACATAACTAAATTTTTACTTCATCAGAAATGCAGAAAAAATCAGTATGGTTTCATGCAAAGAATAGGTGCTTTGATAATTATTTAACAAATATTTATTGGCCCTGTAACTTGGACCAGACACCATGCTAGATCTGAGAATTTGGAAAATGAATATTCATTTAAATTAATGTGATTGGCATTTATCTCATATAACATTTGATAAGAACTTTCATCCGGAATAAGGAAAGAACGAAGTAAAGACAAGGTTGACACTCTATGTTTATGAATGCTACAATTATTTCGCATGGTATTAAATGCCCTTTCGCATAAGACTCAGAGCTTTAAAATCATGTGATAGTATTCTACAACAAAACAGTTGAAGGCAGGATGTGAAATAAAGTCAATGCAATTTACTTATTAATTTAAGATTAACTTTAAAAGAAAAAAATTGACTTACTCTCAGTGGTCCTGCTCTTGAACTGTCATTTAAAGCTTATATAATTAGTGGAAGCATGTTAATTGAATTATGGCAATTATGTCAGCCTTGAGACAAGGGGGTCCCTTCTGATTGATGAGATTGTGGGAATTCTGGAGCCCATTCTCCCCTGCTTGAAAGTTTCAGGACTGTGTCTCATCCTGCCCTTTAGTACTTAAACTACCACTCTGTAGCCAAATCTTGATCTCTCAGTGTTAATTATCTACTTTGTGGCTTTTCTGAACCCTTGGATTCTCTTCTTCCTTTCCCCGGGTTTCCAGGTTGTCAGCATTGATGAGTAGACTGGAACCATAAAGAGACCACAAGATTTACATCGGTTGTTTTTACCACCAAAAATCTCCACCAGTGGAAAAAAAAAAAAAAAAAAAAGATAAGGCATGTGTGGGAGGAAATGAAAATACTTTAAGGGTTAGTTTGGATAAAGTCATTATCTTTTGAGTTCTTTCTTTAATAATGTCATTGTTGATGAAAGCATTGAGAAAATACGAAAGCAGGAGTTCACATGAGTTTGGGAGTTATTTAGGGACTATAATTGTCCAGGCTAACCTCTCTTTATAGATGCTATAGAATGAGCTAGCTATGCCTCTAACCTGATATTAATAAATGAAGTAGCCTTGGGAAATTTCCTTCCTCTTGCTAGGACTAAATTTACTCTATAAAATGAGGTCGCCTCAGTTCCTTTTAATTCCAAAATTCTGCAGTCTTCAGTCTGTTCTCAACATCAGTGTCAGGTTTTCTAGGATCTTGAATATTAATTATTAGCCTTACTGTCCTGGCATAATAAAGCTGCATGAATAGCATGTACAACAGTTCAGGAAACTGATAGAAATGTTTTTTCTGCCCCCTTAGGACTGTCAAAGGTAAGGGTCAGAGTTGTTGATCCCTCCAGAAAAAGAAAAGCAAACGAGAAGCCAACAGTTGGCACTTCCTGGTGGAGCAGTGGTTTGGTCTGCCGCCTCTAATTGAGTGCATAGTCCATGTACATTCCAAGGACCCACGTTTGCATCCCAGGGCCAGGGGGAACAATCAAGATGAACAACTATATACAAATAAATAACGATGTTTCTTCCTCCTCTCTCTCCTGCCTGCCTGCTTACTCTTTCATTTCTGCCGGTACCTTTTCTTTAAAAAAAAAATAGAAAGAGAGAGAGCAAGAGGCCAAAGAAGAAATGTCCGAAACAGCAGTTCAGGGGAATTCTGCGGGCAATGTGCAGGGCTGGGTGCAAAATGAAAATGTGAGGCCGTGTGTTCAAAAATTAAGGATTTTAAAATGGCAAGAGCAAAGCTTTAAACCAAAATACAGGCCTTTCTATATGTTGACCCTGTTATAGGTCTGGTGGGGAGAGATTAGTCCCGTTTTTCAGGGGTCGAATCTCAGTAACCGCCCTCCCTGGGTCCCCCAAATCTGCAGGGCTCACTTCAAGTCTGCTTTTCATTCAATGCTATTCTCTTGCTTGCTTGCTTTTTTTTTTTAACAGTGCTGCTAGCTGTATAAATATTTTACAGTTCCCCTATGAAAAGTTTCCAAGGGGCCCAAGTTAAGGAAAAAATCCTTGAAAGGATTTTTTCCATAGCAATTAAAACCTTTCAAAGCACCGAGAGCTCAGTCTCACTTTAGTGCAACAAACCTCTATTTTTTTACCCAGTTTGTATGGTTCTGAGTCTGAAAATAAGCCAACTTCTTTGTTTGGTGACTTTGTGGGTTGCCGATAGACATTTGGAATTTAAATTCATTAGATACATAGCAGAGCTGTGGATGGACCCGGCAGAGGGGTTAGGAATGCTGTGATCAGAAACTCTAACCTCTATTTCCTGTATCTCATTTACAGGGGTAAAATGACTATAAATCAACCTAAAGCTCATTTTGGCTCCCCAGATGAAGTCAAATGTACACTCTGACTTATGCATATACCATTTTTAGTTAACGCACCAATAAAAATAATTGTGCAAGCCTAAATTTGGAAGTGTTCCCAGCGTTTATGACAAAACTTAATAAAGCCAGGCGCATTGAATGTAATATGGGAATTTTATTGAAATGAAATTAGTCCATCATGTAAGCTCCACATTTTCCTCAGATTTCTTGGACTTCATATGAGAGCTCTCCTGGGGACCTTAATAGGGTCCTGCTAAAATTCAAGTAGAGTGTGTAGAGAGAGTTCAGACTACATTCTGCAGTGGGTAGGGTGGTGTACTCTGAGCTTCGAAGCAGCAAACCACACACACTTTTCCAAGCATGCCCCTACTCCCTAAGCAGCATCTATATTGTTGTAGCTTTACTCAGGACCTGGGACTCTTGGAGGGATGGAGGTGGGGATTCATGTGTAATTCTAGTCACCATGGTATGTACCGAAGTCCTAATTTCCCTGGAGCACAGCATTTTGCAATTGTCCATCTAGCTTAGTTTCTTGACCATGTTTAGGGACAGAAACTTGCGAGTTGTGGGATGCTTTCTTGATAGCCCAAAGCAGGGGGCAGTATTTGTGTAACTGAAGTTTAGGGTTGGAGGTTGGAGTGTAGAGATGAGGAGTTTGGGGTTTTCTTTTTGTTTTTTCTTTAAATGAAAGCACAGGCAGGGATGAAGATGAGTAGTCAGGCAGGCAGAGAGAGGAGGAAGAAGCATTTTATTTATTTTTATTTAGTTGGTCATCTTGATTGTTTCCTCCGGACCCAGGAGGCAATCCCAGGTCTTTGGGATGTATGTGGACTATACTCGGCTGGAAACAGTGGACCTAGCCAATACTCCATTAGGGTGCTAGGATGAGGAGATGTAAAAGAAGAAGTTCAAGTTCTGATAAGGATCATATCTCTTTTGCAGTGGTTTTCAAACTTTACTGTGTATATAAACACTTCTTGGGCAGGGTGGGGAGTACTTAACTAAAAAAATTAATAATACCTAGGTCCTAATTCAAGAGCTTTTAATTTATCTTATCCATTTCTGAATGTTTGTTTATCTAATACCCAAGATGATTTGGACACAGTGGTCTAAAGATCTCAGTTTTAAAATACTGTCAGGCTGGATCAACAACAACAAACCAACTTCAATATATCTACCTGCTGTAGGATGTTTGTGTTCCCCTCTCCCAAATTTGTGTGTTGAAACCCCAACGTGTTGGTATTAGAAAGTGAGGTCTTTGAGAGACGATAGCATCATGAGGATAGAACCCTCATGAATGGGATTAGTGCCTTTATATAAGAGAACCAGAATGCTCCCTTGCCCCTCCTGCTCTGAGGACATAGCAAGAAGATAACCAGGAGTCAGGACATACCCAGACCCTGAATTTACTGGTACCTTGATCTTGGACTTCCCACCTCCAGAACTGTGAAAAATAACTATCTGTTGTTTATAAACACCCAATCTAGTTTATAGCATCTCAAAATGACTAAGACATTACTAAACATCTATTTTTTGAGGTGTTACTATGTGCTGAACTTAGGGAAAGTTCTAGACCAACTCCTTCATTGCATTTGGACCACCATCTAGATAGGTGTCTAACCTATTTTTTTTTTAACTTTTGGAACACATGTTTCATAACTTCTTTTTATAACCTGTTTCAGTGCTTAATTACCATAGCTATGAAGATTTCTTTTTCTTCAGCTTACCGAAATTCCTTCTTGCCGAAATGTCAGCCTGTCTGCCTCTCTTCCCTCCTTTAAAGGGAAAAATAGTGTCTTGATAATCCTTTATGTATTTAAAAGAGGTTAAAGTTATCTCCTTCCTAATCCACAAGACAGACCAATTTGTTCATTCTTGGAGACCAGTTTCCATAATTATTGTTCTAACCAGGAAATCCAAAGACGGCTGAATTAGATCTGACCCTCAAGCACTTTAGATGCCTCCTCAGACTGCTTCCCCCAAATCATCTTGGAAGGACTCTAGAGATTTTAGGAGCTGTTTGTGACACTGACATCATCTTTTCCACAGTTCCTATGAACAAAGTAACTGTCTCTTCTTTGACCTTTTCTTAAACCCAGTCCTTTCTACTTCCCTCCCCTCTCCTAAGTTTCATCCCTTTAATTTACAAACAATAAAACCTTGCCTGACCTCTGTGGTTAGAACAGAAAATGAATTGGGAAATTTAACCAAATTGGGAAATGCTGCTTTCTTTCTGTGGCAGTGGTCAACAGTCTCTGAGGTGGCATCCTGGTGTTCATGCTTTGTGTAATCATCTCTCTTCGAGTGTGCTCATGGCCTGTGACTTACTTCTCATCAATGGAATATAGTAGTGGTGATGTGGTGTCATCCGGGTGATTATGTTCTGTTACATAAGACTCTGTCTGGTGAGCAAGCATGCCCCAGAGACTCTCCTTGCTGCCTTGTTAAGTATGTGGCCACGTAAGGGAAGCCCATGTGAGAAGAAATCCATGGTGGTCTCCAGGAGCTGAGGGCTGTCTCCAGGGATGGTTTCAACAGCATCAAAAAGCCAAGGCGCTCAGTCCTGCAAAGGAAATGAATTCTGTTCAATAACTTAAATGAGATTAGAAACAGATTCCTCCCCAAGACAAGCTTCTCCATGAGAATGTAATTTGTCTAACAACTTGATTGCAACTTGTGGGACCCTACAGAGAGCACCCAGGTGACTGTGTGACCCACAGAAACTGTGAGATAATAAATGTGTGTTGTTTTAAGATGCTGATTTTGCATCAGCAATGGAACACAAATAGAATTTGATTTTACTTACCTTAGGTAGTGTGTAGAGGAAAACATTTAAGACTTAGTAGAAAAGGCCACTAGAGAAATATTTAGACTGTATCCCTGGCTCAAAAAGGAGTTCAGATTATAAACTTGTAAGTATTTTGGATTTTTGTGAATCAGAAACATGCTTGAAATTACCTAATATTTATATTAAAATATTTCATTTAAGTTTATTCATAATTATTTAATAACAACAATCTTTTATTTTGCATAGACTATATACTAGTCACACTTTGAAGTGCTTTATATATACTAATTCATTTGATCTTCTTAACTGTCCCAACTGGTGGTCAGTGCTATTAATTCCAGCGTACAAATGTGAAAGATGAGGCACAGAGAATTATGACCATTTGTTCAAATGTTAAGTGAATTTGAAGAAACTAAAAAAAAGAGGAGTCAAAAAAGGCTTGAGATCTTTTGATACCTAATTATGTTTCCATGAATCTTCATTTTTAGAATAATGTCTAGTTATCATGAAAACTGGACATGGCATGGGCCCTCACTAGACCTCTGAAAGGGCCTGTGTGAATTCATCATTTATCTAATTTATTTATCTAATGACAATAAAAGTCTTACATGAACACTCCAGTAATTCTGTAAAGGTGGAAATGGTAGACTTGCACTTTTGGACTAAAAAGAATTTTTGCAGACTTACTGACTTTTGGCAAATAATTTGTATTGTCTCTATTTTTCTGTCTTTTTCTGGGATAGTCTTAGTTTTATTAATTTCTTTTGAAAATGTGGAAGCAAAAGACTGAGTTTGATATGGTCACTGTAAGAACCATTTTGTGGCTCTCGTGGGTCATGCTGTTTTTATGTATCCTGGAATCATATTAAATTACCTTTGGAAATAGCACAACAGCCCAAGCTGGTAGGCATCCTATGATTTACTTTTCTGTGCAGGTCTTAAATTTAATCAAGCATTCCTAAATTCTACTTGCAGTTTTTAAAAATTTCTTTTGGACTTAAGAACCATATTCAGATTCAGCTAACATATTATTAGTTAAGTTCTAGGGGGTAGTTACTAGTGACTTCACTATATAGATTTTAAAAAACTGAGAGTCAGAAAAGGTAAACTACCCATGGTTTAACAATAAGAAATAACAGCTGAGAGATTTGGAATCAAACTCTCCTGCTCCACAATAGCCTTTTTATAATACCAAGCTGAGTGTTTTATATTTCCCCAGAAAAGTTATTCATGGAAAATCATACTGTTATGGACCATACTCCTCTTCCTCATCATTGAGCATGCAGAAAAATAAAGTTAAAGTTATTTATTTTGCCTGATTATGTGCTTCAGAGTGTTGTGGATTTTCAGTGTCCTGGAAAGACTCCATTTGCCCAAAATTTGATCTCCATTAGCATCCACTCCACTGAAGATTTATTCTTTGAAATCTCAAGGCCTTTGCGTCTTTATAAACTCTATTAAGTGCTATTGTATCAATATAATCTTTTTCCCATATCAATATATTATGAAAGTACAGAGCGGATGCCCCACAGTCCCTGTTTAGAACCATCTGGGGGAGTTCTTTGGAAACTTCCCACATACATGCTTTCATTTAGGGATGGCATTTGCCTATTAGAGAGGTATGATTTAAGGAAAGGGGGAGGCGTGTTTTGTAATGTGGCTCTCCTAGAGTGAGCAGGCTGGTCCCTGAAGTGGAAGTGCCTGTTCGAGAACATTTGTAACTAGACACCGCACCACTTAGAGCTGTAACTGAACTTTTAGCCTCTTCTTAACAAACATTTTTAAAAGTTTCTAAATAAAAAAAATTTAAAGGCCCTCTTTCTCCACCCCTACTTTTGCTTTGTCCCTTGGTCTAGTTTAATTACATATCCCATGCCCTGAGCAGTCTCCTCTTAGGGAGTGTCTCCACAATTGGGTCTCCAGTGTCTGCAGACTTGAAGAAACTCTTCCTTCTCACTTAGAAAGACTTGGGAGCTGAAATGCTTTCCTCTGAATATCATGCCTTTCCTATGTGCCAGATTTCTTCTCTACAAGCCCTATGAATGGCTAGGAGAATAAAAATTGGTTTGGGAGGTATTTGTGAGGATAGTATGGAAGCCAATAACAACAGAAGAGAAATGAATATTTATTATGAATTTCTCACACTTCTGGAAACTAACCCAACTTTACCTATGCTAGCTCCCTCTTTAGTGCACAGTTCCTGTAGTGCTATCTGTGACAGCTGTGTCCATTATCTCATCTCACTGTATTCATTTGTTCAGTGGCATTTACTAGGTCCCAGTCATGTACTAGGCACTAGTCTAGGTACTGGAGATTCGTTAACCGAATTCCTTTCCTCAAAGCAGAAATGATCAATGAAGGCGTCGGACATCTGAAAAGTGATTGTAATCCAGATTAATAAATATTATGGGAGCATATAGAAGGACAACCTAAGTAGATGTATTACTTATTGCTGTATAACAAATCACCCAACTTGGTAGCTTAGAACAACAGATGTTTGTTATCTCTGAGATTCTGAGAGCCAGAGAGCAAGCAGCTTACGAGGTAGTTCTGAGTCATTCCTGAGATTGCTGTTAAGATGTCAGCCAGGCCTGCAGACATCTGGAGACTTAACTGGGGCTGAAGATCTTCTTCCAACCAAGAAAACTCACTCACATGGCCATTGGCCTTAGTTCCTCAATGTTAGGGCCTCTCCTTTGGACTACTTACAACATGGCAACCATCTTCTTCCAGAGCAAGTGATATGAGAGAGAAGCAGAAACCACCATAGTTTTATAACCTGTTCTGGGAAGTGATATCATCACTTCTGTTGTATTCTATTGATAACAGACCAACCTAACACAAGGTAGGAGGAAACTACCCAAGGGTATAAATAACAGGAGGGATTTTACTGGAGGAAATCATGGGTGCCAACTACCAGACCCAGTCTAGGAATATTTTTAAAAGCCTTCAACAGAAATAACCACAGGATACATAGAATTTGAACTCCAGTATTCTTCCATAATTCATGAAGATTCATAGTATATATCCAGTTCACTAACAAGGAATGACTACTCTCTTGCCACAGTCTTTTCCTTCTCTGGATGATTGAGATAGCCAGCTGTCTTCATATTGGGCTCCCCTAAACAACACACCCAACATTTTCTAAGCCAACAGCAAAGTGGAATGTAGAATATGCTAAACTCTTAGGGCACTTAAAGCCCTGTCCTAACCTCAGGAGCTTGATATGAGCTCTACTAAGACCACTATAGCAGAGTAATTGATAAACTGTAAGTCATAGATATAGGTGTATATCATCATTAGTGATGCATGATGAGATGAAGATGATATCAATCTGAGAATCAATATCTGCAACTACCAACTGCAATTGCTAATATATGGCAATATATGTTCACTAAGAATTTTTTTTTTAAGGTGCAAAAAATGGAGGTGAGTAGACCATCAGGCAGGAAGAAAGAGGACAAGAAAGCTTTATCTATCTTATTCAGTTGTTCATCTTTGGTTGTTTCCCTGGCCCCAGATCTTAAACTGGGGATCCTGAGATGTATGTGGACTGTGACTGCTTTAAACCATTAGGCCATCAGGATGCACCATTAATACTTCATTTTGTCTTCACTTTGTAATCAACCAAAGACAAACACTTTATGATTTCACTCATGTGATATATAGAGAAGTCAATTAAATTAATTAACTAAAAATATAAAAATAAACTTTTATAGGATCCAGTTAGTGAGTAACAGAAGGGATAGGGAAATGGAGTGGGAAAATTTGGTAGAAAGGAGTAACTTATATGGTGAAGGATAGAATTTGACTTTTAGTGGTGAACTTAATGTAGTATATATATATATAGATGTTATGATGATACATAACTGAAATTCATATAGTGTTATAATGCAGTGTTACTTCAATGAGAAAATAGTTTACTTTAAAAAAGTATTAGCAGACTAATAAAAATAATGGATATAAGAAAAAAGTCACTTTATGAGAATTAACTTCAGTAAGGGATGCTTAGAAGATTTCTAAATTAATAACATCTTAATTTTTGCTCATTGTTACAATAGTGTCAAAATGGGAACAGAAATGTATAAAAATCTTAGTTCATTATTTTTTTATCACTAAGAGATATCTTCTGAGCATCAGTTATAGGTCTGGTAAAAATGGGCATATTCCTTCCAAGGAAAAACACTGACATTTGTCAGATGTCAACAATAACAGAACTCTAACAAAAGACCTATCCCTAAGACTGTTTAGTTTTAAATGGATATTCCCCACATCAATAGAGATGAAAAGTAGACTAATGATATGAATTTTAAATTTGCCATTTTTTGTATGGATCTTTAATCTGAGACTAAATCAGTATGAGTTAGGTACTCTGGGCTCCAGATAAAGAAGAAATGTCAAGTTTAGGAACTTGGAAGTTGTTCTGTGTCACAATGGTGAGATGAGGAGGATGGACACTCAAAGGACAGTAAGAACATCTACATGAGGGTTTAGAAACACCGTCTTTCTACTTATAATTTCAACCTGTGGTTTTTCTCTGACTCGACTTTCTTCCAATACAATATCCAGTTCAAGACTGAATTTAAAGTACTTGTTCTTTTCTTTGTTTTGTTTTTTCTTTTTAGAAAACCAGTGACAAAGTAACCGTACTCTGATAAACTTTAAATTCTCAAAACTGTTACCTCTTATACCTTGTCAATATTAGTTTACTCTACCCTTGGCATTAATATTTAAGCTCATGCCATAAATTATTCAAATGTAAAAATTGAGTACACAATAAATACCAAGATTGTCCAGTGTCCAACATTAAGAATCAGATAATTGAAACATTAGCTATAATGGAGGAAAATATGAATATACAAAACCTTGAAAAATAAAATACAAAGACCACAGATATATAACATTATTCAAAATCTTTTTAGTTATTTGGGAAAGTTTTTTTGAAAGAAATGTGAAGGCAGCAACAATGGCAAGTTAACAGGCAGACTAGAAGAGAGGGGAGGAAGAGGCATCTTTATTTTATTTTATCTTTTACTTTATTTAGTTGTTCATAATGGTTGTTTACCCCCAGACCTAGGACTCAAACCCAGAAGTATGTGACCTTGCACTCCTTTGGAGGAGAGTGACCTGACCACTTCTTCACCAGTGTGTGCCAACAAAGATCTTTTTAAGGGTGGGTATCAAGAAGGGAACTTAGAGAATGATAGAATTACTGTGTAACTGAACACATGGTTGAAATTTAAACTTTAAAATGACGACATCTTCTTGTAAACTTAGAAATTTCCCTTTGTCTATAATTATAAAACATGAAAGATATTCCCATAAAAGATAACATGTACATGACAAGATTAAAAGGGCTTAAGTTTTGGTATTTGCATGAATGGTCCAGATCAATCAACGCCAGTTAATATAGTCTATGTTCTTAGTTTCTGGAAAAATCCATCTCCCTCAGTGCTGTATGTCTCTCTATAATAAATCATTACTTGTGCAAGTGTAATTGACTTTCTCTTCTTTGTAACTGAGAAACCAGTTAAACTTAGGGTTGCCAATGCAGCTATAAAGGTACAATTCTACCTACATACAGGTGTCTTTTGCAAATTAATATTTTTCTGTATAGACAAACTTACAACATAAGAACTGAGGGCTTCCCCTTTGGAAATGTTCTGTGTCCTACTGTGGTTGCTGGGTATCACATTGCACTCTCAGGTATCATCTTGTCTTTCCCATCCTGAGAAGTCTCTCAAGTTTTATTCTATACTCTCTGGGTTGCTATATATTATTCATAATCAATGGTTCCTGTGGAAAAAATTAAGTAAATGAAGCATGTGCTTCTCCTCTAACTCCTTTTATTTCTCATTCCCATCTGGATTCAACTCCTAAATTGAGCAGAGACATGAACCTGATAAGTGACTGCCCAAACCTACATTAGCTCAATAAAACCAGACTTCCCATCCATTTCATCACAGTTCATCAATAATATGATGCAAATATTTTCTTCAAAGCATTGTTGGAAGATGTGGTAATTTCATCAAAAACAACACTTTTATCTGCATTGAGATAATATCTGACTCTACTACGGAGTCTAATATTGACCTACGGAGGTTATAAACTGGTCATTCCAGTTAAATCAAAGAGAGATTTAATGTTTGTAGAATCATTAAGCATCAGGCATTGTGCTAAGGACACTATTTAAACTTTTACAACTAATATATCAATCAAGGTGCTTAGTTGCAAAAAAGTATTCTGGGTGGCCAGCAGGAAAAGAAATAATTTAAAAATGTATTCAGGAAACTCACAAAATTGCCAGAAAGGCTACAGAACGAGGCTTTGGAAATGGGCAGGAATAAAGACAGAACCAGTTGTAAAACTGATTTACTATCTGCATTAACAGGTAAACCATGAAATCTCAATGTCTTTAAACAATATATATTTATGGCTCATAGTTTGATCAATGTTTGAAGAAAAGAAAGTGAGGTTTTGTTCCATGCAATTACTAAGGAAGTCAAGCTGACAAAAGCACTAGCATTTTCAACGTATTACTCCCAAGATCACTTGAAGCCGCAGCATTCTCCCAGGAGATGGGAGAAAAGAGAGCCTGGAGATCTTTGTGTGAAATTTTTATAGATCAAACCTGGAACTAACATACATTACTTCCATGTTCATTTTATTGGTCAGAACTCATTCATATGACCACACTTGATTATGACAGATTACGAGATAGACTAGCTGTGGCCCAATAGGAAAGAGAAACAGCTCTCCAGTCTCTATTCCAGCCCATCCTCTTATCACTAAATACCTATATCATGCTTTTTCCCAAACTTAGAACACAATCACCTCCTCCCCAAGAAGGATAAACCAAAATTCTGTCTAGTCGCTGAATTTGGCTCTAAGCCCAGAATCTCCCAGGATGATGCTCCCTCATCTCCATCAGTTCCAGGTCCATGACTCATCTTGGCCCAGTTTTTATGACTAGAAAGACAAGTAACCTACTGCTTTCTCCACAACACATCTGTCAGAAAATGGTGGAATCAGGACAAAATAATTACAGTAGCCCACCCCTGGAAAAGAGAAAATACACAGCTGTCAAATTCTCATGGACAGGCTTTGTGAAAACCCACCCTGGGGGTGAAGAAATTCCATAGAATAGACCCTAGATCCACTTTCTTTTTTATTGTGCTGCATGGATTCTGGGTCCAACCTCTAAGACAACATTCTTTGTCCTTTCCTCCTTGACCACTTCTGATACAGATTGAGGAAACTAAGCCCTACTTGGAGGCTGCAGTTTTCAAGGCCCATTGAGTGCTGATGAATTTGAGGACCCACACCTCATTTTGATGATCAAAGGCTTGTTTTAATCTAAGCTTATGGCACTACAATCTTTGGCAGTATAATCATTCAAAAGCCTAATAGACTTCTAATTTATTTCTCTTCTGATCAACTTCCTATACTAGTAAGCACACTCAAAATTCTTTCCTAGTCATTATTAAGCCTGGTTTATGTTTTGACTTAGTCTCCATAACTATCTGCTGCCTTGAGGCCATGAACACTAGGTAGGAAGGCTTCACCCTTGATTTGATCTTGATTCAGGATTAAGTTTTGTTCACTCTCATCTCTTACAGGCTGTGTTATGGAGGCAGTCAATTTTTCCAACTGTTTAACACCTCTAATTTCTGACATTCAGTTTCCTTTTTGTTTGAAAATAAGCCGATTCTTTCCTGAGTTCATCTCCTTTTTTTTTTTTTTTTTCTTTTGCAAACTGCCACTAATTTTCTGTTTTCCAACCCTTTCCCCTAGAGCAAAGAATCAATCTGCTCTCGACTGGTCTTCTGAGTTATATCATGAGGCAGTTTTATCAAAGTTATTGTCACTGCATAAACATAGATCTTCATCTCTTCAAAGCCAGTTTCCTTGCCACTCATATTAGGTTTTTGTTATGGCAATATTTCACTTTCGGTACAAATGTCTATATTAATTGGAGAAATTTAGCTATTACAAATTTCAATGGCATAATATAATAGTAGGTTATTTCTTATTCACTAAACTCTAATTGGTGAAGAGACTGCCTCCTGCAGCCATTCAGTGATCCAGGCTGATAAGGCTGTGCTGTATTCAACCTGTGACTTCCAGGTAATTCTGGGTATCAACAGTCAGTAATAGATGGAGGCTGTTGCAAGGCCTTTATTGATTCAGTTTGAAAGTGATATACATTTCCTTTTACTTCAACCTATGAGCTAGAACTTAGCAATAAGTTCAGACCTAACTCAGTAGGTAGACTGAAAGTTATAATTCATCTCAAGATGAAGGGAGAATGGGTAAAAATTGACATAGAGTCTCTTCCATAAACTAGAGCCACAGCTCAATCATAGCAAACAGTAGAGGAGTGAGGACACCATTGCTATTTGCTAAAGGCCAGATACTGAAGCTAGCACCCGACCAATGCCTCCCCATCAAAACAGAAGGCAGTCCTTACATTGCTGCCCCTGAAAGGACAACAGAGTTACTGCTGTCACCTGTCCACAGCTGCAGTGAGCTCTCCATGGTTCTAGTTCTTGAACTCACTAACTCCAGAGTCAAAGCCCAAAGCAAAAGTTCCAGATTGGTTGAACTTAGATCATGTAGCAAAAAGACTGGGAAAGCAAGTCTGCATTTTAGCTTATCTAGTGAGTGATAGACTCTTCCTAGCATAACTCCTAAGATGATAAACTCTGTAAATAAAGATGGGGAATCAAACTAAATGAAAGGAATAGATTTCACTATTGAAATCCACCCCCCCCCCAAAAAAAAAAAAATGGCAAGGGGATAGGATAGGAGAGAATATTTTAGATAAGTAGTAAGGAATCTGCTTTGTTCTGTCTGTTTATGTCTGTGTGATTGCCTGTCCATTAAGACTTTTAAGGTTCTGCCTTCATCTAGATCTCTCTTGTCACCAACATATCTCTGCTGCCTGATACTTGGAAGTCATTCAGTATTTATTGAATGAAAGCATCATTGACTCTGTACCTGTGCTTACTGATGCTTTAGTTCCTGACTCTTCTGATGGCTAGTACAAACTGCTAAAACCTAACAACAGCAGAAAAACTAACAGTGTTTCAATATTAGATAGCTAGATTACAGCACAGAAGTGTCTCTTGCTTGAGTTTTGGTTACAGAAGCACCAGATTATGTTTAAGATTTTCTAAATGTCACCTTTCTTAAAGAATCTACTGAAATTTAAATCTGAAAATTACTTTTTTTTATCTTAAGATATTCATGTCCTTGGTCCAGATACTTGAAATGTTTACCTTGAGGTGTTTCTTTTACCTTAGAAGGCTAGTGGTCTTGAGTATATCTCATGGAAGTCTGTACTGGTCGCCTCTGAACATAGAATTCCTTTCTGGAGGTAAAAATCGTGACTTTCCTTTGGCAGAGGAAGATGTGCCTTTCAAACCATTTTAGGTGGCCCTGGAATTATATAACAATATTTTAAATTAATTAATGCTATTTAAATTAATGTTTAAGTTAATATGGGCAAGACATTTCTTTCCTCTCTAACAAGACAATCTTCTTTCATTCTGTATTATTTTAGTAAGCAAATCTATGGCACACTTTACTTTGTCTCCCCTCCCCCCACTTTTTTTTGTCTTGATATTGTGGAGGTTAAAAAATTGCTGAGAGAGAGAGATGAGGAGGAGGAAAGGGAAGGAAAAGATCTGCTCTTCTTATCCAATTAACTTATATTTAAAATTTAGGATTCTAAAAGTGACAAATGAAGATAGCAGCCTCCATAGAAACATAAATTTTAAGGAAAGGAGCACCCCATCTCTTCTATTACACCCTAAAACAGGGATATGGGAGCATTGCCACCTGGCGTGAATGACTTGAATTGCCTGCTGAAGTTGCCTGCAGAAATCTCTCTTAAAGAGACAAGACTATATTTAAACGGCGTTAAGCATAGTCTGTAGAGTCTTACTCTTCTGCA
Organism: Solenodon paradoxus; assembly: GCA_004363575.1. Taxonomy (NCBI): domain Eukaryota; kingdom Metazoa; phylum Chordata; class Mammalia; order Eulipotyphla; family Solenodontidae; genus Solenodon; species Solenodon paradoxus. The sequence goes on from RJWH01001144.1 coordinate 399,367, forward strand.
CCATTTCATAGCCATGGATGCTTAGACTCATGGAGTGCAAAACTGAGTGAAATCTTTATTATATCAACAAATGTTTGGAAAGGGACGGTGATGAAGATGCAAGAGCAAGACAAAGGAAGTATTCTGCTCAGCACAGAAGTGGAAAGTCTGTGTGTATGAGTTAAAATGGCCTTAAATCAGTTTGAGACTATTAGCCGAGGTAGTCTTTCCAAGTTCCATATTTCAAATAACTTCCTAGTATTTGCAAATGAGCAGGTACTAAAGGGTTTTTTGTTTTGTTTTTTCTTACAAGTCAACTACTTTTCATTGTAAAATGAGATGAGGGAAGAGAAGAAATATTTTTAAAAAGGAATCAAAAATTATTTTTAAAAGTTCTGAACACGTTGGAGTTAATAGTTTTGGCATCTAGTATTTTATTTTGAGGCTAATATGCCACGCCATCTGCCAAGTGATGGTGTCTTTATTAGGTTACCATGGTATATAAAAAGCAAAATGCTTTGCAAAGTTTTTGAGCAGGATGATTTTTATTTCCCTCTTCAATTTTTTTCAAAATGCAAATTAACATAGTTTTTAAAAAATGTTGAAATTAGTTACAAATATTGAGATAATACTACCCAATAATTTAAATCCTTTATTTTCTTTTAATAATTTGATTTTTTTAAATCTGGGAACAATCCTGAGGTTTAAAGGATTTGAAATATTTATGCAAACTAATTCCCTAAGAGTGTTAATGATGGGAACAAATTCTCAGAATTATCTCGTCAAAATTCTTTCTCTCAAAAAAGGCCTTTCCTCCAATGGTATTTTAAGAAAAGTGGAACTTTGTTCTTTTGCACAAGCTGGGAACAAAGTACAGAATCTCTAAGAAAGCTGAAAAGAGAAATGTGGTCTGGACGCTTGTTAATATAAGCTAATAATTTTCATCTTAAGGGTAATGATTCCTATACACTATTTTGCCTCCTCCCTCCCAAAATGCAGTGAGGTAGCAATTTAACTCAGCTTCAGCCAGATTGTTTTTGCTAGTGTTTTTAAAGATTGTGAATGATCACTATGCCTTGTAAAATGTTCTGACAGACCACATTTCAGGTTTTCTCCTCCTTCTGTCTCTGGAGAAAGTTTTACAGGTTGCATTTCTTCCATATGCTTTGCAAAACATTTTTTTAAAGTGAATTGTTTATGTCTAGAGCACATGCACACATACACTGGAAAGCATGTACCCCTATATGACAGCAGTCATTGTATATCTTGGAATTCACGTAAGCAAGGGAGTGGGGAGAATTCTTGGCTCACCAGTTTCACTTTTATTGCTGAGATGAAGGCTGGTAAGGGTTGTTCTGGACAAGAATTTCTATAAGCCATGACCTAATTCTACAATTACCAACAGTAGGACAGTACCTCTAATAAGAGATAAGGTTAAAATGATAAGGAGGTAGGCACTGGTGGGAGGCCTACAGAGTACTGAGTGCCACTACTTATTTCCAGTGAAAACTAGTGTTTCCAATTCAACACTAGACAACTGAACTCAATTTAGCTCCACCATAAAGAAATTGCATTCCTAAAAGCATCACAAGGGACTATAGACAATTGAACTTTTCAAGTTAGCCAATAAATATTTGTTGAGTGACTATTATAGTAGTAGGAATTATACAAGGGACCAAGTAGATGACCTAAGACAGATACCGTCCCAGATTCTCATAGCTTCTAAGCCAATGATGAGCTTGACTTTCCCAATGATGGCTAAGACTGTGCTTAGAAGACTCCAGAGGTGTGCCGGTAGGTCTTATGAGGGCAAAATCTCAAAAACCTGTTATCTGTTGGTGAGATAGATTCCAGATGAGAAATGGTGGCAGTGGAAGAGGGACTGACCAAAAGAAAAAGAAAAACAGATTTGGGACATTGATTCGATGACCATTTAAGAAGTAGATTCCCTAGCAGGGTACTGCTGAAAGCCATTGAAGTTGTCAGGGTGTGGACACACAGTCTTAAACTTGATTCTCTGATGACCCTTTTTATAACAACATGGAATGGTCTATAGTATTTAGCTAGTTGACCACAACTCTTTGCCCTTATGTAATTTTAATAATCTTCTGTCCCATCTTGGGGAATTTAGGGAAACATTCCTAGTTGCGAAGGTGAACTGTCAAAGTGGAGTTCGGGGAGCTAAGCTCCTCTTAGCCAGAGGAGCAGCAGTGAATTGGCCTTTGCAGGTGGCTCACCAGCTGCACCTTTGCCAAGCCATTGCCTCCTCCCTACCCCAGTGATGCAATATCACCCCACCAGGATGTTTTGTTCTCCATGACCCTTGTTTCAATGGGTACATCCCATTAACAAGGCCAGCAGATGTCAGTCCTGATCCACTTTTTCTCAGTAATGAACGGAGGAGGAAGAACTGATCTGATTTCCCAATCTCTATCTTCTATTTGCTGGCTTTTCTTCTTCCTGAGATGGAGGCCCCCTGCTTGGTTTGCTTTGTTAATATTTGCATTATTCAATAGTTATGATGTGATAAGCATGTTCTTTGCTTTAGGTTCTGGTTGGTTGGTTTTCTGGTGCTTTTATTCTTAGTTGGTAGCTTGACTTGAGTTACAGCTGTGATCTGTGTATCACTTACCATGGACAAGGTCTGTATTTTTACAGATTCTTACCTGGTGTCTCAACAATCCAAAGTCAGCCAACAGATAAATAAAATAAAACAGAAAAATTTCCAGGGGAAATTCATGTAGCTTTTATTTTTTAAAATCCAATCCCTTGATGTCAGCCTTAGAGGATCATTTTTTTGTTTTTTTTTTAAGAACCCCTTTTAGGTTTGCAAATACTACAGCAAGCATTTCTGAATGCACATATATTGTAGCTTTCTGATGAAGAAATAATAGCATTCCTACCTGGTTTACAAGCAAGAATTTTTTCTTAAATGAATATATTGTATGTTTTAAGGCTGAGCATTTATCAGAAGTACAAGGTGGAATTATTTTAATAGAATATAAAACTACTGTGTATAATTTATTCTGCTTATGTGAATTATACAATTTATTATAAAAGCATGTTTTAAAGTTGCTCTTGAAGTTTTAAACCCTAGGACTTGCTGGTAAAGAAAAGAGTGTATTTTTGCCTTTGATCTAGTATTTGTTTATTATAACTGATTAGCTGTTACATGCACCAAGGTAAAATTGTCGTATAAGATGATTTCAACACACAAGAGAAGAATCTAAGCACTGTGTGTTGACTGGGCAAGGGGTATATTTGGGCAATCTCTGTTGCATTTAAATGTTAGATATTTATTTTCTAAGTTGCTTAATTAAAAAAAACTTTTTGATTTACTTAAAGTTACAATAACACCAAGAATATATATGAAACTTTCAGACAATTCCCACTGCCTATTGTAGTATTTTATTTCTTTTCAAAGTAATAACTCTAATAACTAAATGCATAATATTGACCTCTTTTTTTTACTTGGACATGATTTTTTAGTTTGGAGAATTTTAAAATCTAATCTCAACTAGACTTACTTTAATAATCTTTTAGGGGTGGGGAGGGCAAGTAAACCATCACTGATAATTCTTCGAATGTTAAAAGTTAAAAGCCAAATCCTAATCAGCAATTTGTATTTTAAGCTGACATTTTGTTTAAAGATTTTTACCTACTTTTAAATTTAAAAGGAGATTCAATGCTAATAAAAACACATATATGCAAAACAAAAGTATACCTGTAAAAAATTTTCTCAACCAGCATTTAGTATGTTTATATTCTCATCAACTATAAATTTAAGAGCAAAGCAAAGGGAATTTCTAAAATGTATTGTCTTGTTATTAGATCATGTCCTATTTCTCTGTTCAACTATCTAGACCAGTGCTGTTCAACAGGAATATATACTGCAAGCCTTAAACAGGAGTCAGATGCAATTAAAAATTTTCCAATAGTCATATTAAAAAAGAAAAAAGAAACAGGTGAAATTAATCCCAATAATATATTTTCACATGTAATAAATACCAATATATGTGAACTATTTTGCATTTTTTTGTGTGTATGCCCTAATTTTTTAAATCTTGCATGTATTTTTGCACTTATAACACACCTCATATTCATACTTGCCGCATTTCAGGTGCTCAGGAGCCACATGTGGCAAATGGCTCTGGTAGTAGACTGTACGGGTCTAGATTATCAAATGCCTGTGCTCAAATACATTGACTGAAGGGCTTCCTTGAAAATTACTGTTACGCTAATACCAATCTAAAAGATTTATGTGTCAGAGTTAAATTTTAGTGGAGCAGTGTCTTCACATGTGCAGGAACCCTTTGTTCTTGTTCTATTTTATTTTTAACAGCTTGATTTGATCCATAAAGACATATCAGTCACCGTCAAGCTGTGGGACCCTCTGCCTGTTAGTGCTTGTGAAACTGAGTTACCGATATAGTCACTGTGGAAAAAGTGACCTGAAGTAAACATTCTAAAACGGACCAACCTGAAGAGGACTCTCGTCCGAGATCTGTTCAGAACCTGGAAAGATTCCCAGAGTCCGGGTGTCTGAAATGTAACCCTGGGATTCCTAAAAGAATGTCAAATCTATGCCTTCGATTCTCTGAAAGAGGCTAGATTTCACATAGTTGAGTCACTTTTTCTTTCGACTTCCCCTGTTTTTTAGGCTTTGTGTCTCTACTTGAGATTCAGAAAATATGGCCACTTTACTGAAGATCCCTCAAGTTGTGGGGCTGGTTTTCAGGCTGGAGTGATGTGTGAGGTAGTTTCAGAGGACATAGAAATGCTAAGGGAGAGAACAGAATAGGCCAAAGCACAAATTGTAGCTGTTTCAGGGAGAAGAAATAGCACAGAGAGTCTGAGGTTTAACCCCTTCCTGCAGGCTCTAAATTGTTGCAAGATTGGTCAAAAATAAATTAATGTGAAAAATGGAAAAGACCCTACAAAATGCAGATAAAAACCCTTTATTGTCCTTTTTGTCCCTCCACTATTATAACCCCTTCCAAAGTCCTTATCAAAAACAAATGGTCTTTGCCATTTCCAGTAATATCATTCTTACTGGTGAGGGAAATATTCATATTCTGTAAGCACATTGCATGGAACCTGGAACACAGAGGACACTAAATAAATGAAGATCATTGCAAGAACTATTTTATTTGTGATGAACCTTCCAGACAAAATGAAAAAAACAAAACAAAACCAGAAGAATGACGAAGCAGCTTCTTCTCTTTAGCTTATGTCATTTCTGTTTTTATCTTGTGTGCTCTGAAAGCAATATATGCCTATTATATCTTCTTTGTACCCTTCTGAATGGAATCTTATTTTTTCTCTATTCACATACCTTAGTTAATGCAGGTATATTTGTATGGTTACTACAGCAGAACACCTTAGTAGCATGAAAGTTTTGCATGACATTGCTCTCTTCGTTATTTCCCTATTAGACTCAAAGAGATTATCTCTACCAAGCTATAATCTGACTCCGTATGGTCTTCAGCAAGAATTTAATGGTTTTCTTAAAATGGTTCTGAATCCTTTCTTAGTCTTGGGTAAGATAAAGACTTATAAATGACTTCTCAAAGCTTGAAAAAAAACAAATTTGTTTTCTCTGTTCATTTTTTAATTTCCAAGGAAACATATTACATTGATTGATAAGATATTACATTTCTTAGAAGAAATATGGATTATTTTCTCCAAAATGATCACTTCCTTATTATCTTGTCTACCTAAATTTCCATTGCCATTACTATGCATTTGCAGAAGCAGTTCAAGAGAAATGTATCTAATATCAATAATACACAGCTAATTTTCCTTTTGTACTTAAGCTACTGTTTTTTGCAATATTGCTTATTTTCCTCAGAGTTCGTGTAAGAAATAAGTAAAAGTAAAACACTCAGAACAACACGTAGTTGAATATAGCAACAGCAATTTTGCCGAAGTTCAGTTTTAGTTGGCCATTGAGCATTTTACCTTATTTGCTTTGCATTTCCACTGTTGCGTATCTAATGTCAATGAGCTTTTATTTAAAGAGGAAAAGAGAGAGAGAGAGATGATTGAATTTATATAGAATTATGAAGAAATGATGTCTATCCATCTTCCTGGGCACTAGGAGAAGAGCATTGTTAGGATCTCAATTCCACCTAGATTTTGGAAATTCTATTTGCTTTTTGTTCAGATTATGTCATGTGGCCTAGAACAATGGCCTTCCCCAATCCATCTACATCCTCATCGTCTTGGGGCCCACGGTTCTTTTTCAATGCCATTAACAGCTCAACAGGCCACAGGAACCTCACATTCCGCTACGGAGAATGACGCTTGGTCACAGTCAGGTTCCCGTGACAATGACATTTTCTCTGAGAGTTCTGCACAGCTGTGTCACTGTTAACTTTTAATGAACTTCCTTCCTTCCTTTGAAAAGTTTCAGTGAAATGAAACGGATGTGTGATTTCTACTTTCGTCTCCATGTAGGATAATATACAGTAATTCGTCATGCTGAAATAGTCTGTGAAATGCCTAATTGGGGGTATCCCAAAGCTAATAACATAATTTTGCCTACAGTTACCCAAAAATGTAAAACGAGATTTTTTTTGAAAGCCCAAGCTCTCCAATATTCTATAATCTATACTATATCAAAAAGTAAAGAGACTCCCTCCCAGCCTGAATTTGGGCCCCGCTGTTCATTTCAGGGGATTGCAGACTCAGTGGAGAATGCGGTCGAAGGCATGCCAATAACTCCTGGGACAATGAGTGCCCAGAGGCACCACAGTGTAATTTTGGAGCATTATTCTTTCTTGGTTTCCACAATAGCTAGGATCTGATAATTTCGCATTAAGCCTCTATTCAACTATATGGAACTGTAATAAGGTGATTTAGCCAATGTGCCTGTCTATTGTCCCAAAGACTCTGTGATCTATTATGCTGTAATGTGTAAAAGAGAAAAAAGGGAGAAACAAAGAAAACGTGGGGGGTGGGAAGGGGGACATAAACCAACTAATTATCAGAAACATTAAAAGCTTCTTTGAGAGAGATGTTATTTATTGGCATTTTTTTATGAATCAATATAGATCTAGGAATCAACTGCAAAAGCCTCGGGTACATTCACATAATGAAAGCCCAATTAATATCCAAAGGCACAGTGCACTGCCGGCAACCGGGAGCTACAAGGACAATCACTGGCTCCTGCAGCCAACACTGACAGCTGCAGTGCCCTGATAGAAAACAGCTTCAAAGGCCCGATCCCCACCCCACCCCCAACCCAGCCTTGACTGAGTGCTCCCTTCCTATCTCCACCGCACTGAGGCAAGGCCTGCAGGAACAGATGGGATACCAGAAGCATCCCATGGCTATCTGTGATGTCACCCACCGAGGCATTTTGGGATGCTGTTTGGGTGGCAAAAAGAAAAAAAAAAAAAAAAGTCAAAAGAATCAGAGGAGAGAAAGGAGAGAAGAAGGAGAATTTTTTTTTAGGGGAAATTAACAAGGCAAGGCAACCCAGTAGGTTGGAAAATGGCTATGGGGTGGTGGAGGGGGTCATGCTGGTTACGGATTTGGCTGACTCACATTTCGGTTTTATTTTTGTGTGGATTAAGGGAGCTTTACATTGGTTGGGCTCACAAGAAAAGCATGTGGCTCCTTGTCCTGGAGGCCTGTTGGATTTTGATTCACCCAGGACGCAAAACCCATGCCAGCCTGTCCATGATGGTGTTCAGACACTCGCCATTGCCTTTACGCCGTGTCTCAACCACTGTTACTTTTCCAAACAGGATCCAAGCTTACTTCCTTTAGATGTTGTAGCTCTTGGTTTTGTAACCATTTTAATTTTTGGCTGCCCCCAAATATGAATCAGTCTCTCAGGAGACTGCAAAACTTGTGTTCTAAAACCAAACCGCTCTCCAGGGATTATGTTCTGCCTATGCACTGGGTCAACACACTGTGATGCCTGAAATCGGCTGTCAGATGCTCACTCTGGCATTGGTCTCTGTGAAGCCAGGGTTCTGAGGATGCCACCCAACACCAGAAGTGAAAGCAGAAAAGTAACACTTGGTTAAACTGAGTGTACAAGAGAAAGAACAGAGCCGCCTCAAATGACCCATTCTTGCAGAGGTTGAGTAGAAGCAGAGGTGGCTGTAAGGAGAAAATACTCTCCTTTGCTTTATCATTATTTATATTCTTATTGTCTGTTAGAGTTTACAAAGATCTCTCATGTGTGCTCCATAAATCCAAGATACGTTTAGTTAATAATTGCAATGATGCTACACTGAGGAGGAAGGTAAGATGAGGGCAGTTCAATGATTTGCCAAAGGTCAGAGTTAGGAAATGTCAGAGGCAAACTTTCATTTCCAGCCTTTAATATCTTCTGCAGGACAGGGAAGCTATTTGAAGAAATAAATAAAGCAGTCAGTGATTTTACTTTCTTTTTTTATTTTATTTTATTTTTTAGCCTAAGCATCATTCTCAGTGAACATGTATCTCCAACCAGAGTATCCATATTACTTTTTGGGTGACATGAGACAGGTTGCATTTGTGCTTATTTTACTTATTTGTCTGTATCCCCTCTGAGGACAAGGACATTCTTCTTCTCCTCTAATTTCCAATACCCAGCACAACACCTGGGATATTGTAGCAACAGTAAATGTTTTTTGAAGGAGGTTAGATAGGTGGGTAGATGAATGAATGGATGAAAAGTCTTATTTTAGCTATTTGTATAATTTAGCAATTGGAGTAGGAGTGGGCCCTGGTGACTCAGCTGGCTGACATGCTGGTATGTGGACCATGTAAGCCCAAGGATCCAGGTTCAAGACCCAAGGTGAGGGTAAAAAGACCTAAATAAATATATTGCAATGCTTCTTTCTTCTTTGTCTCCCTTCCTTCCTTAAAATGTGTTTTCTTCCTTTCCCTTCCTTCCTTCCTCTCTTTAAAATAAACAAATAATTTAGCAATAAGTAGTTCAGTCTCAGCACCCCATGGCCTTGAAGAAATGGAATATGCTGGGCTTACTCATTTCTATATTTACTAACTTGGCAAATTGCTCTACGTGGCATTAATAAGAAATGAAAGAAAAACGACTAATTCTGATAAATAAAGATAAAGAATTATATTATGAGAAAAACAAATAGGAAAAGCAAAGCAGTCACTGGAGGCTTTTATTTTTATTTTCATTTTATTATAGATTCTTTGGAATGGTCCCTGCAGACAACTGACTAAAACTCTCTCTTGAACTCTCTGCTGAGGGAGATGAATCTTCACATTTGAGTACTTCTGGTGCTGTTTTGGATGGTATCCAAATTATTATCACTTCAATAAATGTTTGCTAATACCCTGAATGTGCCTGATGTGGTCATGCAAAGTTACCAGGTGGAACGGGTGGTGTCCTCAGCTGGAGGCAGTTGACAAAGGAGGACCAGTTGTGCGGGCATTCTGCTCAAGCTTTAGTGCAGGCCCATACTCCAGTGTTCAAAAGCAAATTTAATTCCAGCACTCAGAGGAGGGAGCTGTGACTTCCAATTTGAGTTGGAGGCTGAGTCAAAGAGGCTTAATAGATAAAGTGGAAGGGAGGGATGTTTAATTAGGAGCCATAGACAATTGGGGGAAAGAGAAAGCAAATGCTAGATGGTGAGATGCTTCTCTTTAAGCCATGTCCAGAGCCGTAGTACCACAAAAATGCTCCAATGAGCTGGAGGTGTATGCAGAACATTTCTTATAAAATGACTGAAGTTAAATTTGTTGGATAAGGAGCATGGGTTGTAGAAAAGTTACTAGAAGGAGCGTTGCCCAGCTTTGCACGGAGCTAATCCCGGAGCATTATCCAATTCATTACTCAGAGTTTTATCCTGACTCACAGAAAAATGCTGGAAAAGTAACAAGGATGGAATAGATTCAGCCAGTGGAGTTAACAATAATAAGAGTCTCAAGATGATTGATCTTTTAAACTATGAGTAAATACTTAAAGATGATGGAAGTTACTAGATCTCTCTTAATGTTCCCCAAGTAATAGGAGTATTCTACTTCTGGGATGGATTGTAAGCAGTTCTTGATTTAACTTTATATAATAATGCTTTTAGTTGACACACTTTCCAAAGCTACCAGGTATTAACATGTACTTTGTGTTAGGCTCTGTGCTGAGTGCTTTAAATTTGTTATTTATTTAACCCTCACAACCACCCTATGAGGTAATTATTTCTCTTAATAAATGTTTTATTTTAGAACCATTGTAGACTTACAGAAAAGTTGCAAAGAAAGAGATTTCCTGTATACTTTCCAGCCAGTATCCCTTTTATTGTCATCTTACATTAATATATTATATTTTTCACAATCAATGAGCCAATATTGATACATTATTACTAACTGCAGGCCATCCTTTATAGAATTTTCCTTAGTTTTTCCCCAATGTCTTTTTCTGTCCCAGGATACTACTTTACATTTAGTCATAATGTCTCCTTAGGGTTTTCTTGGCTGTGTTTTTTTTCTTTTTTTAATCATCTTGACAGTTTCAAGAGTTCTGGTCAGGTTATTTTGTAGAATGTCCCTCAGTCTGAGTTTATCTCATGATGACATTGGGTTATATGTCCTTGGAAGGATGACCACAGAGGTAAAGAGCCAATCTCATCACATCATGACAAAGGTACCTGTCATCAACATGATCACAATATGTTAAGCTACTTGAACACAAGGGTGAAGTAATGCTTGTCAGGTTTCTCCACTGAAAAGTTACTCTCTTCTCATCCCCTGCTTCCAAACTGTACTCTTTGGAAGGAAATCACGATGCATTGCCAATGCGTAAGGGATAGGGAGTTATAATCTACCTCTTTAAAGGACAAGTATCTGCATAAATTATTTAGAGTTTTTCTATATGGGAGATTTGTTTACTCTCCCTCATTTATGTATTCAATCATTTATTTATATCATATGAACTCAAGCATTTATTTAATAATTCTGATTATAATCTAATATACTATTTCACTATTAATTCAACTGAATTGTCTCAGCTTTGGTCATGGGTAGCTTCTTCAGTTGCGTTTATATCCCTTTTATATAACCTCCATCCCTTGTTTTTGTTTGTTTTGCTTTGTTTTGTTTTGGGGGGAGTTTTCGAAGCATTTTAATGTCTAGTCCCACAAGACAGCTGAGACTCATCTTGTATGCTCTTTTTGTTGCCACCTTGGAATTAACTATTTCTCCAAGGAATCCTGGTTCCTTTTATTGAAAATGTATTGGAAACCAAGATCTGGATGTTGAGTATGGAAGAAACCTTTTTTTATTTTCTAAGTTTTACACCTGAGGAAGATGAAATAGATTAGTAACATGCCTGAAGTCACATCTTAAAAACTGCAGAATCTAGGTTAAAACTCAGGTCTCTTTGACCTTGTAACTATGGTATGATTTCTTGCCTTTTCGTTCTTCTTGGGATATCAGTATGCCAGCCAATGAAACTTAAATAGTTTTGGAAGTTTTCCTGGTCTGTTGATATGTATTGTATATCAGTATTCTCTTTCATACTGTCCCTGAGATCAGATTTTGGTAGGGTTTTTCAAGACAATGGCACTTTAGTTAGCAGTTCTAATCTAAAATAAGTATCCCCTGACATAGTACTAAGAGTCTGAAAGTGATTTTTCCATATTTGGGGAAATCTAATAGAAATCATACATTTATCCACAACACAGCTGCCCAAGCTAAAGAGAATGTCATTTCTTTGATTCTATATCAACTCAATGTGGCTGACTATACGAGTTATTTCAAACCATTTGAAGCTCTGCTTGGTTGATAATGACTTCATAGGAGTTTCTGAAGTTGGAGAGGATAATAAAGAGTCTTTAGGGGTAGAAATGTTGGAAAAGGCCACATTCATTATTGTTCTACTTGTGATCCAACTCTGATTGAAGTGGAGCCATTACCAGAGCTATCTATGTGTATATGGCAGGGAAAGGGTAACTTATTTAGATATAAAGTAGACAGCTATCTGTTTGGTTATGTTTTACCAACTTGCTATATGTTTTAATGTTCAAAATTCTGGTCCAAGTTACTTCTGATTTCTGCTTCATTTTAGATGCCTGCTTAAAAAATTTTAAGTGTACACATTGGAATGATATTTTTTGCATTCTATTTTCTGAAGGAAAAACCTATATCTTACTGCAGATAAGCATATGGATTTATTTAATATGTTCAAAAGCAATGCATATGAATGACTCAGAGTCTAAGTTTGTGGTGCTTGGATGAATTGCCTGTTGGGATGGACTCAGAAAGGTGGAGGAGAAGGGGGGAGAGATGAACAATTTAAATGGGAAAGGAGTACTATGGTTCTGGAATACAAAAGAAGTACACACACCAGGCAAATAGTACTGATTTTGGTAGAAGGAAGGTTTTTAGTGAATCTTAACAGAGCCTGACTTGTCACACAATTGTGTTCATATGAAACCATATGAGGAAATAGTACAACTAAAATGTTTAAAAACAGAGACTTATTTGAAAGGAAATTTTGAGATCATCTAATTCAGTGGTTTTCAACTCTGGGCTGCACGTTAGAATCACTGGGGAAACTCTGAAACAAGACTGTTGTCTAAACTCCACCTCTTAAATTTCTGATTTAATTGGTCTGTGGTGTAGCCCTGGCAGACAAAATATTTAAACTCTTCAGCAGTATTCATGTGCATCCAAGCTTGATGTACTTTGGTCTGGTTTTTTAAAACTATAAAATATTTTAAATGCACAAAAAATAAAGTGAACATATATAAGAAACCTATGTATTTATTACCTAGATTTTAAAAAACATAACATAAAACAGATTGTACTGCCACACTTGTTTCACTTATTTCTTCATTCTCTTACTAATGGATGCTTAAGTTGTTGTTCCTATTTTGTTTTCTTTTGATATAGCAAAAATTATATGGTTGAAATTTTGTGTATTATGTCCTTAAGCACACAAAAGCAAACTTCTTTGGGGCAGATCATTCCAACCAGAACTTTACTGCAATGTATCACAATTGGGCAGAAAATGTGGTGTCTTCAGCCCTCAAAAAAAACCAGGTGACCCTGGATAGGTCACCTCCTGCTGTGAGCAACCTCTTCAGGTTACCTCAACGTGGTTTATGGGTATTATCATTCTCCTTGTGGGTCACAATGGAAAAGTTTGCAGAACTCTGCCCCTCCAAAAACGTACCAATAGTAAATATCCTATATTGTGGAATAAGCACCTTTGACTCCATGGTTTTTGCTAATTTATTCCCCCAAATAATTGTGCCAAGCTACATGCCCACCTTGCCAGATTTGAAAAAAAATTGCTAGTTGTGTTGATGTGAAATGATATCTTGTTTTGATTTGAATGTTCCTGATACATTAGGAAGTCTTTTCATATGTTTATTGGCATCTGTTTACAGCTTGTGAATTGGCTGTTTCTGTCCTTTGCTCATTTTTTTCTAGTGAATTGTTTGTTTCTGACTGATTTGTGATAATTGTCAGTATTCTCGATATTAATTTTTCTTTGATTATATACATTTGCAAATATATTTTGCTCTAATCTGGAGCTTACCTTTTTTTTGGATCATTTTTCATTAAGAGTTACTGTTTTCTAGTTTAGGTTTCAAATGAAGAAATTTGAGGCTCATTGTTGCATAGTAATAATATTTAACTACTGAGTGCTGTCACCACTTGTCACTCCAAAGCAATGTAGCAAGATTGAACCCAAGGTTATCAAGGTCTTCTAGATCTGCTTCTACTAGTTACCAGGGGGAAAAGTCTAAAAATTAATTTTTTCATATTATTTAAATGGTTACCTGATTAAGCTGAAATAGACAGTGATGCGACATTAGTCACCTAATCCCTAATCATATTCCTACTTGGTGCCAAAGCTACCAAAATCTTACATCATTTCCCAAAATACTTTCTGTGGAACTTGACTCCTTAAAATATATTCTGTAGTCCATTTTCATTTTTATTTCTCAAAAAAATTTCTAAACTTTGTATGTGAATCCCCTTTTCTGTGGAATACCTAATAACAACCCAAGTAACAAATACCCTATGGAACAGACTTTGAGAATCTCTACACTTGAACACAGTCAACTCAGTTCACTGAGACTGTCTTCTCCTATGCTGTACCTTTTCTAAACAATAATTATATGAAAACGGAAGCACCAGCATCTATTATATTGAACTTCAAACACTGGTATGAAGCACAGAGAAATAATAAGGATACTTTGTTCCCTATTAGAATTTTGAATTTGCTCTATTTAGATGCATAATAAACCTATTCCTTTCTATTTTATGTGACATCCCTTTAATAATATAGGAATGATTATGGTGAACAGGATTAAGATTGTTTATGAGTTATATAGGATAAACTGTGACTCTTTGCAAAGTTTTGTCAACCACCTAGAAGTCCTAGAATTCTAGGGCAGAAAACAGACATTAAAAAGTTGAATCTTTACGAAGGGAAAAAAATTCTTTCTGGACTTTGTTATCTTGAGTCCAGATTTTTTTATGTGACAGCTTAAATTGAGGAAAATTTAGAAGTGCAGGTTCATGATTCACCAAATACTATAACACAACCGCACACACCATCAAATACCAATAGAAAACTTGAGTCTAGAATTTAAGGTACTGAACTATCCAGACATATGCTTCCAAGAAGTAGGTACTAGTACAGTTAGAAGCTTGAACCATCAAACTCCAGACAAGAGTATGAGTCAGATTTTTACTATATATCTTTCTCTATATTTGAAATTTAGAATGTGAATGTACTAAGGGTAATGTAATCAGCAATCAGCTAGATGAATATTAAATGACTAGATTTCGTCTTGAAATTCAATGTGTTTTTACCAACATCATACTGTGTCTCTGACTGCACATTAGGGACTATGGCACCCCAAAAAGTAGAAAATACTGTGGCCAAGTGTTAATTATAACACTGAAGGAGGAAAGCAGGATTCAGATTTATATACACAGAAAATTACAAATATATAATTCATCCATAGAAACATGACAGAATATATATATAAAAATTTTAACTCTGGTGGTCTTTGATTTGCTAGGAATTTTGGTGGGTTTTTCCTAGTCTTCCTTCTAATTAAAGAACTTTTTATGTTTACATATGCTACTTTTCAAGGTTTAAAATGTTTTTATTGTTAGATGTACAAGAAAAAATGTTTTTGTGTAAGTATACCAGAGGCTGATAAAATGTTAGTGTTAATATTTATTTAAAAAAAGTCCCTCTGCCCATTTTTTATATAGTAACTATCATATATAATCACTGACCACCAATTATCAATATAGTAACTAGAGGAAGGCAGTTGGAAATGAATAATATCTATAGGCTTCTGAAATAGAAAGGCCAAGGGCTTAGGCCCCAAGTTTGTCACTTATTATTACGTGATGACTAAGTTTCTTAAAAAACCTTACTGAACCTCAATTTCCTCATCTGCTAAGTGGGTGGAATAATAATGATACCTACCACACAAGATGATTGTGAGGATTAGATGAGAATCCATCAATGCCATGAGCTCTTAGTGTGGCTAGCTCATAGTAAGTCCTGAGGATTGTTAGCTTTTGCAAGTATATGAGCCCAAGAGTTTTAGCTGGGTTGGAGAGAATACCTCATGTGTGATGCAAATTAGCAAGCTTCTGTACTTGAAGAGGCTATATACTTGAAAATCAAGATGGAGTACTGGCTTTGGAGAGAAATATGCCAGAAATTCTTCTCAAAAGAAGAACTGAAAAAAAAAAAAAAAAAAAGATGTGCACAATTGAATACAGGAAAAGGAGAAGATAATATGGTGAAAAATCAATGAAGCAATCTAGGACATCAGATATTGTGTTACCTGTCACAAGGACTGTGAAGTTACTGATCAGATAAAAATAAAAATGATATTAGAGAGAGGGTTTGATACCAAACCCTGAATAGAATTTCAGGAAAATGAATGATGGTCTAGAATCACCATAAATCAATGAGTTGACTTAGATGGTATCACAGACCAGAAGATCAAAATTCCAATAGATATTAATGACATCTGACCTTGAATATTAACCTTCAGCATAGTCTTTTGTAATGTAAAATTCCTGGTTGGGCAATATATCATATAACCATAAGGTTCTTTTTAATTTACTTTATTTTACTTTTTGAGAAGAAGAGGTGGAAAAGATTGGTTTTGGAAAGGGCAAAAATAAAGGTCATTTAAAACAACACATTTGGGCTTTAAAGGCAAAGGGTTTGGGAAGGTTCGGAAGTGCTGAGGCTGAGCTATCAAGTATCATGGTGGTGTCAGGTTTGTTTTCTACGAAATGCTTGAACTAATTTTATCAACAGCATTTCTCTTGGGCTATTTACTACCTGAATATTTGTTGAGGCCTTTAGAGGAGGCAGCCAAACATGAGCATCTGAAATTCTTTCTATTTGGAGCACAACTTGGGTGGAGAAGGCTCCCTGGTGACAGGGGTGGGGAGCCGACAGCAGATGTTGCTGTGAGAAAGCTGGGATTTCAGGAGCTGTCATCAGGATTGCGATGTCTGGTTGCAGTCGATATTTTTCCAAATGCCAACTACATGAGGATTTAAAAGAATGTGCAAAGAAGCATGTGGCGTGCTCCTCATGAAACAAGGGTGGGCTAAGTGGCTCGCTTAGCCTCGTGCACCCCCCACCCCCAGCCAATCACAAGCTTGGGCACCCCGGCCTCTTCCCGGCAAGGCCTTGGCCACATGCCCTCCTATACAATTGTGAGGAGACTGGATGAACCGAGATGGTATTTAAAGCACTCTTCCATGGCGCTCTTGCAGTTGTAAGATTTCCCAAGAGACAGACGCCAAGATTATGTTCTTTCCCACTGGCTTTTAATTTGTAAATTTTAATGGGCTTCCCTTTAGATATGGCAAGATAGGTGCCCCTCCACAAGGTGGCTCAAGATGAGATGGTCCTGTGTAAATCTTCAGGGTACACTCTGCCATCATGAACTGTGCTAAAAAAGAAAAAAAAAAGAGCATAAAGATAAAAATCAAATTCTCTTATTGTCAGTATGTTGCTTGCAGAAACTGGTTTTAAAAGAAATCTGTTATCAGCTATATTCTTATAGTAACTTAAAAATCACACAGTTTTGTTTAAAAGTAAACCACCCTTAAAAACGAAAAGGAAACAGATCAACCACTGGACCATATTTCTCTTTATGTTTTTATCCACCCTTATGCAAACCATACTGGCAGCCTTCCCGGATTCTTAACACTGCTTTGACACCCTTTTCTCCCCTCCTGGTGTAACAGCCTTATTTGAATTATTAATTCTGAAATACCTCCTTCCTCTTAACCTAGAAGGCAAACAGATCCACCCTTTCTGGGCACCAAAGAAGCCATCAACAGTATATTAGGATCCACCTGTGTTTTGATATTGGGCCCTCAATAAAGGAAGATTTATTTGAGAGTAACTCAATATCCAACCTGTGAATAAAATTGTAAACAGATGTATTAAGCAGTTAAACTTCACATATATAAAAAGCTGTAGATATTTCTAAATGAATCTGCTTTCAAGCTCTCTTTTTTATGCTATTGGTAAGAGTTCACCTTTTGTTTTCAATTTTTGTCAACTTCCTCTTGCCTAATAATCCTCTTCTTAAAAGTTCTGCTTTGTTTTTTACTGAGCCAAAGGCTAAGCTGGTATCTCTTAGTTACATCTTTCTAAGTTGTGCCACACACTGCTGGGAAGCTTCCAAATACACAGGCAAGAAACTCAGTGTTCAAGACAGCTAGTTGCACAAGGCTGCCCTGTCTGCAAACCTTAGTATCTCTTCATTTCCTTGCTTGCTTTTTCTTTTCTGGCTTTTCATTCTCTTTTTGATGCATGTTCCAGCATCTCCGGACAATTCATTTATTCCAATTATTTTTGTACCTGTGCAATATTTCACTGGGTAAATAAATACAACACAATTTTCTCATCCTCTGCTTAGGTTGGTTACATGTGGGGATTCTGACAAACAGTGCGTGCGACCTGACACATTTGTGCAGTAGTTTCTTGAAGACTCTTGTAAAATTGTTGTGCCAGGAGCTATGCCTGTCTCATTAGATAATACCAAACTTTTTAAAAAAATGGTTTTCCCAAACAACTCCTTTTTGAGGGGCTTGTGTGTGCCAAGCTCTATGACAGCCTTATGGTCATTCATGTCCCTCCCGTCATTGTGTTTACTTATATTCTAGTGGGAAGACTATCAATCAAGTGATCCTCCAAATAAATAGGAGCCACATATGGAGGAACTTCTACGTCGTCATCTTTCCCTGGATCATTTAGTGTCCCTGGTGCAGTCAGCAATTGAACAGAAGCTACACTCCCTGTTGTGTTCTTGGATATGGCGTGGTTATTCATTCACTCCTAGGAAGCCTCCTCTTTGCATTGGGAAATATTGTCTTCTGGTTAGTATTCCATGATTATTATTCTTTTAGGAAGATAATCTAACCACTCTACAAATAGGTACTGAATAACCAAGTAAGGGCCAAGTGCCTTTGTCCCTGTACACAGAGAGTATAGATTTTAATGGGGAGAGAAATCAATCAGATACTAGCTGCAAGAGTCTATTTATTTTAACTCCTCTTTAAAAATAAAAAAGTCAGTGCTCAGGTTTTTTACTTTTTCCCCAGCTAAAGCAGACAGGAAAGGTTGGCACTTTCTGCAAAAATATCTTGGCACCACTATTTGATTGCCTTCTCTAAGTGGATTGGATTGGGAGCGCTCAAGATGTTTCACGCTTTATTTATTCACCCAGTATTTACTGAGTGGCTGCTATGGACAAGTCACTATTCTACTCCCTTGATCTTGTGAAGCTTACATTCTAGTGGACTCACAATTTGACTGGACACCCTCACTGCCTCTCTAGATCCTTGTGTGATATCAGACAAGAACCACACTAAAGCCCAAACGTATTGCTGACCTGCCCCGAGCCAGAGATGAAAATTTTCCCATATCACTGAGATGGCACCCCTTTTCAATGGCACTCATTGGCTAAGTCAGAGTCACACCATCTGCCCGAATGTATTCATACCATGTATGTCTACAATTTCTCTAGATCTCCCAGACAATGACCCAAAATAATAACTACTATTTAAAGAGAGGTAAAAGTTTAGAAAACGCTTTTCACTCAATGGTGATATATATACATCAGATCCAGAAGATAGATAAGCAAGCATTATTATCTCTACCATTGCTATATTGCTATATTCTTCTCCATTTTATAGATGAGGGAGCCATAGTTCAGCGAGGGTAGATAATATGCCCAAGGACACACAGTTAGCTAGTGTTGTGGTAGGTTTATTCCTGCATGTTTCCCTCTATAATTTGACTCCATGCCCCAGCTCATACTGTGCTAGCTTAGATCAGAGCTAGCTTTAGGTCTACCCAAGTATTTATTCTTAAAAAATGAATTTCTGGTATACCCTGGTGGAGCAGTGACTAGATCAGTCACCTCTGAAGGAGCAAGTCACATACCCCTGGGTTCGAGTCCCCAGCCTGGGGGGAAGAAACCAGTGTAACAACTAAATAAAAATAAAATAAAGATGCTTCTTCCTACTTCTCTCTTCCTACCTATCTGCCTAGTCGCCTTCATTCCTGCACATCCCTTTTCTTTAAGAGAAAAATAGAATAAAATAAAGAATCTGGATCGTTGGCGAGCTCTAACCAGTGAGCTAACCTTTACTTGGACTTTCCAGCAGGGTGTGAGTCCCAGGCAGGGGGATCCTAAGATATCCAGAAATGTCCACTACCATTGCCACTAGTTATGTGTATCAATGGATTTTTTTTTTTTTTTGAAAGAAAAAGAAAATATACAGAAATTACAGATTAGGAATGAAAGAGAAGGAAAGAGGTCAAAGAGCAAAGATATGAGCCTGAAAAAAAAAGAATAGAAACATAAATTGCTTTAGATTTTTGTGGACTAGTTCAATGTGGCCATAAGGGTAGTGAGACTTGCCCTGACTGGGGGTTCTTAAACCAGCACCATGGTTTGTACCGAAAGCCACTGGAAAGAGATTCGTCCTGCAAGTGCTTTGATAACCTAGAGGGAAAGAAATCAGATGGTGACTGTGAGGAACTACAGGGTTTCAAAACAGGTGTCCCCATTGCTAGGGAGCTCTGAGTGATAATATCCACGGATAAGGTGAGCTAGTGACAGCAACTGTCAACCTGGGTTCAGATCCTCGCGCTGTGCCTTTCTGCCCATGTGGCTCTGAGCGAGTTCCTTAGAATCCTCCTCTAAAAAGGGGGTGACTGTGTGGACTGGAGGTAACGTTTGAAAGCACCGAGCCCCACGCAGAGTACGCCGGGGGAGAGGGCATCAATTACATGGCAGCTCTCTGCAGTGATACTCATCTGCAGTCCAAGATGGCCTTTCTCAGACAGACCTCAGTCTACCTATCACCCACATGAGTCACAGTGGTTTTGATTCTAAGAGGATTACTTTGCATTCTTGTTTCCCATATAGATAAATTCAGAATCTGTTTAACGTGAATGACAACAATTCCCTTTACTTCTAATCTGTCTTGATACATTTTTTTCTACATTATCATCAGCTTACTACATCAAGATCTGGTGAAAGTCTTAAGCAACAATTGCTCCCAGATTGATTTTTGCTCTCAATTCACCTTTTATACTCCCCTGTGTCACCTTAACAAGTGTTGTTGAATGGCTTTTCTTTACTTCTTCCGGGCTTGCCTTGTTTAAAGACCCAGAGCATTTTAGATCTAAGTGAAGGGGAACTGAGGGAAGGTGCTCTGTACCATATAAAATTTCCATTAGCCAATAGCTCAGAGGTTACTCTAGTTATTGGATTGAATCCATTATTTTAAATGCATTTAGAAAACTGTACATTATTTGGATAAGAAGTAATGACAGAAGCCAGAACATTCCTATATCCTGTCTTCAAAGGGACAAATGAGGGTGTTTTTTTTTTTTTCTTAATTAAAAAAAAAGTAACTACCTGAAAAGGAAAAGGAGGGTATTTTGTAAAGTGAAAATAAATCAAGTGCTCAGGTTCCTCTGTCACCTGGAGTCAAAATGATAATATACCACAGTGACTTAAAGACTTTTAGATCCTTGGTTAAATGGGTCAGAGTATTTACAAAATATTATTCTTATTATCATTCAAATAACCAGTAAGCAGGGAATTTTTACCTGCATTCAAAACTTACAGTTTACCACAAATAGCCTTTTATGTCTGGTGAAACCATAAAGAGGTTGTTATTCTACAAAAAAAGCTTTTTACAGAAACCTAATTCAATTTTGGGAAAATAAATATGAAGGGAAAATACCTATTCCTGGACTTTCAATAGCTCTGTCCTCCCACTCCCACTTCTACTCTGAGTCAAAAACTTTCTTTATCCTTCCCTAAAAGGCCTCAGGAGTTTCCAGGTTGTTTGAACAAACAGTTGTCCTTCTTTATTTGGTATGTAGCTTTTTCCAGAGGAATAGCCATTAAGGCAGACATAGGGGGATAATCATAAATGTATGGAAGGTTACAAGTGTTGGTACAAGATACTGAGACTTGATTGGTTCTAAGTTCTCTGGGGTCTTCTCTTCCAACTCCATTATCAGAATATGAATATGACTCTGCTTAAGAAATATGAGCATCTACAATAGTGTCTCTTCTTTGTTTCAAGGCCTTTCCCCTCTGCCAAGCATGAGATACAGGAAGCCTCTGGTGTTAATGAAATTTTTTGAAAGTTTTAATATCAAAACCAAAGTAGGATCAAATCAGAAGTACCACATTCTTCTCTATTTTCAGGCTCTACTCTGATTTCCCTCCTCTGTAAGGTTAGGGCTGGGTGGAGGTGACAGCTCACTCCAGTTGGTGATCACCATCCTATATTTGTCTAATTTTTCTTCTTAAGTGGTGACAACAAGATCCACTTTTAGATTCACCTAAATGAATCTCAATCGATGGAATTTTAGGCAGTGTAAGAATAACGTTGTTTGAGAAGGGCAAAGGGAAATGGTGAAAGTAAGTTTATACACACACACACACACACACACACACACACACACACAGTGATATCTATACAGCTAGTTGTTTATAAATATACACAGTTATAAATATTATCAGACCCAAATATGAACTATTGTGATTATCCCTCACACACATTACTTTGTCACAGATTTATAATGCTACATCAGTAAGGCAGTTATTATTCCCATTAGAAAGTTGACCAGGTAAACAGTAATTAAGTAACCTACAAGATCATACTGCTCTTAGGTAGCTGAACCAGGGTATCAACCAAATAAGCCCCATCATCTGGTGGTTTAGACTGCCTTTTTAATATTTGTAGCTGATCCAAACTAGTTAATATGTCAGTTCATTATTACTAGGGTGATCACATAATTTGCCCTCCAAACTGGGATCATTGTGAGAATGAAAGTGGGAGCTCTATAAAATTGTGCCAGTATGCTCTGGTGGCTGAGCAGTTAAGTGTTCAGCCCCCACTGGCAAAGTTCACATGCATCTCAAGGGCCCAGGTTCAAGATCTGGGCTGAGGAAACAACCAAGATGAACAACTAAATAAAATAATAAATTATTCTCTCTCTTTCTGCCTGCCTGCCTACTCACCTTCCTTTCTGCCACCATATTTTCTTTAAAAACAAAAAATTCTGCCAGTTCAGCAGCCTCAAGTGGGGCTTTCCTAGGGAAATTTAAATGTGTAATCAACTTATTAGCAATTTGGAACATCATTTTCTATAGAAACAATGTCACGTAGGGGAATTAAAATCCCAGGTCAATCCATCCTTCTCCTTTCTCTTGTGTTTTACCTTCAACACATCTAGATACTATTGCCATCACAATGACGGACTGAAGCAAAGACTCCATGCTCCCAAAATATAGAATTCTCCCCACCCTTTAAAAACTCCTCTTTTAATGGAAAATTTTTTAATGGACAAAGTTTATGTGCTGATAAAATAATTATTTAATGATATTTTAAAATTTTTGAAAGTGGCACAAAATGATATACTCAGTTATGATTATTACAGTAGAATACAAGGCTATTTATATATTTGCATTGTGTATGTATATATATGTATGTGTTAATATCTGTGTATACTTCTGCATACAGAGCACATTTCTGGATAATACACACAATGTTTACTAATTGTTGCAACAGGGAAGAAAAGAATCCTAGAATCTGGGGTGAAGAGAGACTTATTTATACAGGATATCTTTTTCTTTAGATTGATATTTTTGCCATGAGTAGTTTTCAAGTGAAAAGAAAAACTCCATAAATAAATCTTTCCTATTTAATGAAGTTGTATCTCAGCCAGTAAGAAAGCAATCTGATTAAAGAAATTGGCACTGCATTTTGAATGACTAATAACCTTACCTCTTTTTAAAAAATTGAACCTTTTTAAAGAGGGGGTGCCTGGGACCCAAAGTGAAGCTTTAATTGGTGCAATGTTAAGTAGCATAAATGAGGAAAAGAAAAGAAATTCAGGCAAGGGCAGAGTGGTCACCCTTGAAAGGAATAGTGTGCCCTAAAGAGATGCTACTTTTTACTATTTATTTTTTCCAATTGCAAAACCATGAATGTTATAAAATGTCCACTTTTTCTTTTTTATGATGGAAATCTCAGCTCCAACCCCAATATGGGGGAGAAAAGACTGCAGGAAATGTGACCATTTCTAAACAGAATTTCTAGAGAAGAAACTGGATTTGCCTAACTTGAACACTCAAGAGTGTATAGAATCTTATGTTCTTTAGTGATGCACACAAGCACTTGCATAGCTTAAATCACACCTACAATGGAAGACAGGATAAGTGATGTGCAAAAGTTTCATTTGGGTCATGCGCACTGAGACAATGCAAAGCAAAACTGGGTTCTCAAACTAATGCCTTAAAAACTGCATACTCAAAACACAATTAATTGATGCTCCTTGGAAAATAAACTAGCATTAAAATGTTTTATATGAATATGACAGAGATTTCAAGTTCTCCATCTAATACCTTCTCTTCCTTTATTAGTGGTACTAGAACTCTGATTTCATGTTGAGCAGTCATTCTTCCAGGCTCCCTTTTCTCTGGGTGCATCCAGGTGGCAGAGGGTTGGCTACTGAATTCTAAGGAAAATACACTGGGGAACTTCTACTGAAGCATTTTAAAAGAAGTTAACCAAGTTAGGAGGTGTTGTCCTTTTTGCTTCTCCTTTGCCACTTAAAACATACAATGGAGAGAGATATCATGGATGAAAGATGGGGTGAAAAAGAACTAGAAAGAGCCTGGGTCTCTGATGACTTTGAGAAGCCAGCTTATGAGCCCCAGGTAGCCAGAGGAATCATTTCTTCCATATTAGCAATGACTCCTTATGTTTAAGCCCTTGGGATCAAGTCTCTGTCATTGACAGCAAAAGCAATTCCTAACTGATGAAACAAATTACTTCTCTCCTTGGGGAGAAAGAATATCATGGAATAAAATGAATATGACATTCATTCATCATTATTTCTAATCTATATACTTCATTGCATCTGCTTTCTGTTTTGTTTTGAATTAAATTTTTAAAAGGCTATTTATTCTTTTAGAACAACCTGGGAGCTGAGTCTTCAGTTCCTTGTACCCCAGGAAAGTTTCCACTCTTAAAGAACACCCCATCTCTCAACTCACAAAAACCTCAATTAATAATCACTTTGCTCACAAGTTGACTCTAGGGGGTATTTACTCGGATACCATCACCAAAGTTGTTGGAACTTAAGTTACACACACAGATGAACTTTTCCCTCATGTTTGTGTTCTATGTGGGATGTCTCATTTAAAACAAATCCATTGTAAGTCCCCAGGTCCTAAATGTAAGCTGTGCTAAGGATATCCTTTGAAACTTCTCTCTTCTTTTCTCCAGGAAGGAGGGGAGGTAAAAGTTTGAATAAAAGGAAAAATTAAGTAAGAAAAAAAGAAAAGAACCAAAATAAAAACCATATTTTTAACAAAAGGATTTTGAAAGCCTTGGAAAATGTTGTGTTCACTCACATAAGGCCCCACTGTTTTAAACATATTTTACTATAATTTTTCCTTCAAAATTCTGACATGCAAAGTTGAACAGGGCTCTTTCAGTGTACAACCCTGGGACATGGAGAAATAAAAAGAACAGTATTCCAACTAATGCATACTCAGTGGGAATCATAATATCGTGTAATTGCTTGAAATCCACAGGCTGATCCGATGTCATCTTCAGAAATATGCAAGTTTCCCTTTGTTTTCTGACTTAGAGATATTTTTCTTGCTTTAGGTCTTAACCCTTCAGTTGCTGTCCCCAATTACTGAAACATAATTAAAAATGAATGTAGCACTGCCCTTCCTAATCCCATTCCAAATGTAAGGTAAGATTCCCCTAAATCTTTCAACTTTTGTTCTAACAGAAACACAAAATGTGCATTTAAATTTCTCAGTGAACTTCATATTGTTTTTGACCCCTTTCCATTTCTACCTGTTTTTAAAGACATACACATACACAAACACACACTCTTTATATTTCCACAAGAAACTGTAAAAGAACAAAGAGTTGTTATTTCAGAGCATGTAATGACATGTTTAAAAGTTCATCAACTTCCCCCTTTAAAATAAATATAACTGGCAATGAGGCCAAAATAATAATTCAGAAAGATTTAGGGAAAAATATCCTTAAGATTGCTCCCCCTGTAACATGATGTAAATCATACATATACCTCTGGTCTGGAAGTGATTACAACAACCTCTGAGACAAAAGATATTCCTAAGCAGACACTGCTGACAATAGACTCTATTCTCCCATTAGCAAATAAGAGGATTTGGGAAGGTAAGTTCACATAATGGCTCATAAGAGATTCACAGCAAGATAAAGAATTCGCCAAGTGTGCATGTTCCAAGAATAAGTTCTAAGTCCTAGGCCATTACTGTTGCATAAACTCAGTATAGGTATGTGTCCTCTTATTCAAGGTGAATGAGTCTTCCAGTGTTCCAAGATTCCTCCTCTCTTCTCCAGTTTTCCCTTTGCTTCTTAATTATCATTGTTCCTGACCTTCCAAACAGGATTTCTGCAATGAAGAGGAAGAAGCACACTATATGAAAAGCTCATTTTAGAAGCCTGAGATATTCCTATATCAACTCCCCCATTCCCTACAAAGTGATGCCCACTCATATTTAAGCTTCTTAATCACATGTAGAACACATTTCTGTGTTTTGTCTTTCCTGTACCTTTTTCCCCAAATCAACGTTGAACGTTTTCACTCTTGTCATAACGTTTCAAAACTTGGGTTGGCTGTTCAGTTAACTTAACATCAAGGCTTGCATTTTGCTTGATAGTATAACATTAAATGCTAAGGCCAGTCAACTTAAAGGGACACTGCAATGCCATTTTATAATTAAACAGGGCACCCGCTGGACCGTGTGTTATAACAGATGTTTCCTGGCCCCAGGTACTAAGCCAGCACATAGTAAAATTGCCCAGAGCCTCTCTCTGAGCCAAGATGGGTCAGTGTCTGGAACACTCCTGTCTAGTGTCTCTTACTGTAATTAGAAAATGAGGCTAGCTTTTGGTCATTAATTCCATTTGAAAAATAGCCATAGCTAAATTAAAAAAGAAAGAAAAGGGAAAAAAAGAAGAGAAGAATGCTTTTAAAATTGAAAAGCCCAATAAGAAAATGGAGATAACTTATTTGTGATTTATTATTGCTAACATTGTTTTAGACCTTATAGAAATTCTGTCCAATGGCCTCTCTTCAGGATGATTTGCAAAATTTTCACTCCATTTATAAAAGGGATAAAATTAGAGACTCTTTAAGCTTAGACTGGAGAAGTGTCTGGATTGGTTAGGGCCAGGAAATCAAACTCAGATGCTGTTGCAGCCAGTTGGTAAATGAACAAAGTAATCTAAAACAAGACAAACCATTCTGCCTTTTCCATCTAGTTTGCTTTCATTTTCTTGTTTTCAATAAGAGATGTAGAGAAATACATCTCTCTACACTGAAAACACAACAGTTCAAGCAGAGCTCTCTCATTCAGGTTAGTGGAAGTTAGTGGAGTCCTTGTAAGTGACTTAGGCTTCTCCAAACCCACTAGTGATGGCCACCCTGGCCCTCCTTCCAGGAACCTCCTGATGATCCAGCAGTTGGGGAGGATTAGGGCATCTCTAGGACATTGTCTAGTGCAAAAATGTTCATTCTGATGATCAGTCATTATGCTTGAATAGTTAAATATTTTTAATATGACCCCTGACTCCTAGCAATTTATATATTTCAAAAAGATATTTTAATATTACTCCTGTGTGCAAGTTGCTATTGATGAATAATATCTGGAATTTAGCCTCTGAGTAGGGCAGAGGCATTAGGACAATAGAAAATGATGTGGCCATGAGGGTCCTAGACAGTCCCCGTCCGGTTAAAGAGGGCAATTCCTACAAATGGAATCCGAATGTGGGATCTGTGTGGCCAGCTCTTCTGATTTCTCGAGGAAAAATAAAAATGTGTTCTTATATGAAATTTGCCAATGAAATTGCCACCTCTTTCAAACACTGTAAGGGGCAAACAGTGTGCTTCTGTGCTCCAGATCTGGTCTAGGTGCTCGAAATTAGAAAACTTTTTTTTGTTTCTGAGACATAGGAGAGGGCTGAATGTTTAACAGCTCCCTCAAAGGTCATTCAAGTGATGAATGACAGGGTCAGAGCTGGAACCTAGAGGCCCTGACTCCCCAGTCAGTGAGCTCAGAACTTCTTTAAAAAAAAAAGAAATGAATCAGCTTCCAAGAAGAGCCTGGTGAGGATGACCTAAGCAGGATAAGAAAGCATCCAAGTCTGAAAAAACTTGAGTATTAGGAGTGATCTGATCTTAATGGTTTTCTAGATTGCTATGTTCCTGAGACTAGTCTGTCTTTTTTTAATAGCTGTCCTTTACCCTTGTAATTAGCAAAGTTATGCCAGCATGGGGTCAAGTGTTCATAAAGTAGATTTCTTCATGGGTTAACTAACTCACATTGATCAAATACTTTCTGTAGGCTAGACCAAATACCACAAACGTCTGTTGTTAGTCTACCTCCTAGCCGATGAAGCTCCCTCTTATCAGTTACACTGTTATTAGGTTGATTTGTTTTATTTTGCTGGTTTTTATCCCTTGTACTCTGTTTCAAACTCAGATCTTTAGGCTTTCCATAGTCTGTACCTAAGTTACCTGAGCCACCAGGGTTCGCCTTGGTTGTTAGTTTGTTTTAAATAAATACTAATGTGCTCTTTTTTTCTTAGAAAGAACACAGCTGTCATTGTGTTAGGATTAGAGTTACATCTATGAAATAAGCATTCCTTGTCTGTCCTTAAGGCTCCATGAACCATTAAGCATCACGAACTGTAATAACAGTGGTAGAGTGCACTGATAAGTGCACAGTGGGAGTCATTCATCTTCCTTGAGTCAGATGCATAAGGATGGAAAGGACCTCACCGGATATGTGACAATGGATTAAGCCTTAAGGAAAGAGCAGGAATTTTCAAAGGTCAAAAAAGAAAGGCATCATTCTAGGAAGAGGAAGAAGCTTAAAGGGAGGCACAGAGTCTAAAAGTATGTAGAGTGCTTGAGGGATAGGGAATGGTTCAGTATAGTTAAAGCCAAGGACACATGAAAAGAGTGGGAGGAAAATCTACTGGACTCAGTTTCAAATACCTATCCAGGGCATAACCTCTTCTCCTGAAGGTGAGGGGGCACCACCAGCAAAGGTACTAGAACCAGACAGTGTCGGATCTGCTCTGTGTTATAGGAAGATAATTTTGCCTTAGCAAGTTTTGTGAGAACATCAATTAAAGGCTATTCAAATTGCTCAGGTAAAAGATAGTGAAGTATCAAATTGTAGAGTAGCAGCTATGATGAAAAGTCATATTTGAAAATACTTTTGGAGGTAGAAACATAAAATATGGTGACCACTTGGATAAAGAAAATGAGAGGAAAAAAGATCAAATCCAAAATCTCTAATTCGAGCATCTAGGTGGGTAAAATTTCATCTATGAAGACATAAGGGAAAGCAGGGCTTTTGAAGAGTGAGTATGGGAGAAAGGAGAGATGAGGTTGGTAGATGAGTTCTGGATGGAGATGTTAAAGTTTCAGTGCTTTTAGAAGACTTGGGTAGGTGAACTTGCCAAGAAAGCATTACAAAGTGGAACTGGGGCTAAAAAAAAAAGAATTGTTAAAGCTTGACCCATGTAGAAATACTTCAAAATATGACTTTCAAAGAATATTTATTGAAGTAGCTTTGATTTATAAAATAATAACCCATATGTGTAGGTTCCCCACCTCTCAAATATATGCCAGCATAGCCCATATATCACAAAATTACCAAAAGTTCTTCACCATTGTCCACTGGCCCCCACCACCACTTCTCCCCATCTCACCCCTACTCTGTTTTCTCAGTTTGATTGTTAATGTCCAATGGTTTTTGTTTATTCTCTTCCTTTGCTTTGTTTCTTCATAATCCACACATGAATGATATCATTCTTATATTCATCTTTTCCCTTCTGACTAGTTTCACTTAGCATAACGCCCTCTAATTCCATCTATGTTGTTGCAAATGACAGGATTTTCTCTTTCTAAAGGCTGTGTAGTATTCCATTGTGTATATATACTGCATCATCTTAATCTATTCATCTGATGATGGGCACTTAGGTAATTTCCAATTCTTGGCTATTGTAAATAAATCTACAGTAAATATGGTGGGGAAACATATATATCTGCAAATTAAGTGGTTTTGTGTATTTTGGGTAAATACCCAGAAGTGTGATGACAGGGTTATGTGGGATTTCCATTCTCAATTATCTGAGGAAAATCCATGCTATTTTCCATGTGCGCTACACAATTTTTCACTCTCACCAACAGTGTAAAAATGTTCCCTTTTCTCCACATCCTCGCCAACATTTGTTGTTTCTAGATTTTTGAATATTAGTCAGCCTCACAGGTATATAGTGATAACTCCCTGTTGTTTTGATTTGCATTTCCCTGATAACAAGTGAGGAAGAACATCTTTTCACATGCCTGTTGGTCACCTGTATGTCTTCTTTGGGGAAATATCTATTTATTTCTTCACCCACTTTTTTTGATTGGGTTGTTTATATTTCTCTTGTTGAGTTTTATGAGTTCTTTGTCAAAAAGTGACTTTTAAATGATATATATGGAAACTACTTAAACTGAGAACCCTAAAACAATGACAATTCAGTAATTTGAAAACTGGTAGTAAAAGGAGGCATATAGCAGCTTTTCCATCATCGCCTTTTATATAATAAAACTGGGAAATAATTGCATAGGACTGGAATTGGAGTCATGCATACATAGATCTGAATCCGATCATGCTACTCGCTCAACATTTGACTTCAAGAAGTTATTATTTAACTCCTCTTAGGGTGACGCTGACGTGATTTGAGGCAGACACTATTCTGAGCGACAATATAATGATAGATTAACCCTGCCTTCAAACAATTTAAGTTTATTTTTCTATAAAATTGGAAGATTGCAATGAGATACTAAATATCAGCACCAGTACCATGCATGACACCAAAGAAAGTACTAGAAAACAGGCAGCTACTATGCACCAAGCACTTCCTAGGGATGGGCACATTTAATTCTCACACCTATGAGGTAGGTATTGCTGTTGCTTCATTTCACATTTGAGCTTAGGTGCCTTTCCTAAGTTCATAGGGAGCAAACTAAGAGTTATGTGACTCCCACAATGCAAGACTTCATTTCCCTTTCTATGCCAAGAACAAGTGAGTGACAGACACCTTCTTTTGTCATGCCCTAAAATATGAGCAAATGTACTCGAAGTTATCATCCAACAAAGATGCCAGTTAAGCAGAGATAGATGCCATGTTAACATGAGGACAATCAAAATTCAAGCTAGCCATATAGGGCTGCTGTGAATTACTCCAAGTGATAATTGGAATGACTGAAGCAGAGCTGATGTCTTAACAATGCTTTTCATTAGTTCATATGAAAAATTCAATAAATACTCTACATCAAGGCTACACAGTCATTTAGAGGGGCCCTGGCTCTAGCTTCTATCTTACCTCAAATGGTTTTGGGAGGTAGGTGGAGAAAACAATTTAGTGAGTCAATAACTTGGAATTAAATGCTTTTAGGAGGTAATTTTCACTCTATTAGGATACAATGCTTAAAAGTCATTCTGGAGTGGGAATCTTTACCACTCTGCTCTTTTGTATGTCTTCTTTCCCATGCCCACCACATTAGCTTAGTTCAGTTTCTGGGAAACACTCAGACACTTCCCCCACCCCCTTCCCTGATCATGCCAACCTAATTTCTCAAGCCCTTAGTACATTCAATAGTTGCCCATCGCCTAAAAAAAATACATGTACTTTATGTGTGAACACAGGTTTCTTACAACCTTTTGGTTTATATTTCCAATTCACAGAACTTCTTAGGTTCCAAGTGTGCCATGCCATTCACACCTCTTACCCTTTACACTTGGCAATCCCTCTGTTGGCGTGCCCTTCCCTGAGTTCATCTGATGAACATTTTTTACTCATCTTTAAACACATAGCTTAAGAGTCATCTCCTCTGAGAAGGCTTTCCATGTTCTAGTCTTTGTGTTTCCCAAGATTCTGTTTATTATGGAATCTGTAATACTCTGACTTGTTAACATGTTTATTTCCCCAATAGACTCTAAAATCTTTGATGGACAGCAAATTATTCTCTACATCTCTGTATCTCATACCCAGGCATATATAGTAGGAATTCAGTAAATACTCTTGCATTAAATAGAATGCAATCCAATTTGTCATTATCATGGTCATTTCCCTGGTTAATGGACTTTCACAGGAGTGTAAATTGTTGGGAGGAGTTACACTAAGTGCTTAGAGCAGAGGAGAAACAATCAACCTCTTCTCATTCTAATGGAAAGAAAATGCTCACTTATTTTCTCTAAAATAGGACATAAAGAAGAAAAGGCTAGAGGGATTTTAAATGTTGTTCATCTTGTCACTCTTGGATGTCAGAGACAGGGGTTTTAGGGCAGGCCAACCCACTTATCTTTGAGGGCTCTGACAAATTTTCTGGGAAAAATAAAAGAAATGAATAAAATTAAAATCTGTGGTCAGGAGGTTACAGAAAGGAAAGGCACTCATTTCTGCTGGGGAATAGGAAGTGGTCTTGTCTCCCGCAGCAGGGCTGTCTAATAAATCTGGAGAGTTTTATTGACTTCATAGGCGCAAAAATAACCACCCGGAGAAGACATCGGGTTTCACTTATTTTTTTGGAAAGTAATTTTTCACAGACGTGAGGTTAAAAGAAAGTGGTTGCGCGGGCCTCGGCTGCGGTGGTGTGTCTTCTGGCATTCGTAATGCAACTGGATCTCATTTCTGGGACCATGCCCAGTTTCAGAGGGCTAAAGCCTCTGTTGAAAGCATCGAGGACAGAGTGTTGCCAAAATTTTATGTATGCAACTGTAGATCGATTGTCTTCATGCAAGGATAGACTTTGATCAAGAGCGTCTGGAGGGAGGGGTTTCATTAAATGCTGTTTTCAACCGTTAATTCTACAGCTTTTATGTCTACTTGTTCCTAAGTCTACCACAGACCCCGAATGGCCCTGACACAAAGAAGCCCCTCCCCAAATCCACGTCTGGCTCTCAGGCAGCAGCGACTGGCGTAGAAAGGGTTCTAGGAGAAAAAGATACAAAGTTTGGAAGGTTTCACTCCTCCTGTTTTGGGGTCTCATGTTCGACCGTTCAAAGAAGAAAAGGCTGAAATTCTTCCCCTCCTTCCTCAAGTCTGTGATTCATTAGGAAAACTTGAAAGCTTCCCCTATATGAAGACAAAGCTCTCCTAAGAAAAGGATTGATAAGAGTGTATGTTTATTGAATGAGTTCTTCCTTCAAAAAATGCCTGGCCAACAATACAGGAGTCAGCCTGTCTATTGTAAAGTTAGCTTGTAGCTATTTCTAACCTCCTTTCAATTACTCTCATATTCATGGAAAAGGTGGCAATTAAGTAATATTTCGAACATTTTGCAAATTTCATGTTAAAGCCTAGTGGTCATCCTGCATGGACTTTTTCCCACAGGGCAGAGAAAACTTTTTTTTTGTATGGTCATATTTCTTCTATAAATCAACAGGAAGGCAGATAAGGCAGTCATGGTCTTGGCCAAGTTGGTGTGTGTGGAGCCGCTGTGTGAAGAAGACCACGCTATCCTGTGAGACCCCAGCAGTCTCCATGCAAGTGGACTGGGGTCTGAGAGTGAGATGAGTGACTGTAGGATTAGAAATCAGGAAATAAGGCGCGCCCTGCTGGAGCAGCAATGTGATTGGCCACCTTTAGCAGAGGGCACAATCCACTTATTTCCCAAAGACATGGGTTCACATCCAGGAGCCGGAGGAAACAACCAAGATGAACAACTAAATAAAATAAAGTGTTTCTTCCCCCTCTCTTCCTGCCTGCCTCTGCTTGCCTTCATTCCTGCCTTCACCTTTCCTTTAAAAAAAAGAAAAGAAAAGAAGGAAATAAAACCTAAAACCACTTTATTTGAAATAATCGCTTTATCTTACAAATAATAAAAATAGATGAGTGCTTTTGAAAAGTGTATTTTACCAGCAGAGTCCTTTTTCAAAAGAAAATCTTAGAAAGAAAAATAGCAAATAGAGTCTGGCTCGTGTAGGGCTGTGTGCTAAGCACTTTGTGTGTGTGTGTGTGTGTGTGTATGTGTGTATGTGTATATATATATATATATATACGTACACACACACAAAGTGTATATATATATACACACACATGCACACATATATGTATATATAGTATTATTTAATTTCATACTCTAAAAATGGACACTGTTATGTTTATTTTACATGAAGAAGGAAAAGAAGAGATCACCGTGTTTTAAAAAACACAATCCATAACCAACTTTATGAGATCACAGCAGGGTTCTTGTGGAATTAGGGTAAGAATACCAAGAACCTCTACTCCCCTCCTGCCTTACTCCTCCATCAACTTCCCTGTCTCCTTAAAGCAACCCTGGTGACTGTGTAGTGGTATATCAACATTTTATGACTGAGAAGCCCTAAAGATTCTCTCCAGTCTGACGCCCAGTGATCCTAATTATGGAAACATAAACCATAGTATTCCTCCAAATGAGCACCTGAAGACTGGATCTTGCTAAACCTTGCTCTTCTTTAACAGACTGATTCAAAGCCACTTTCCACATTCTTTTAAAGATTAGATTTTTGAAATTACTTTGCTTTCAAATTAATACACGTAGCAATGAAATCAAGGAACTGTGCAGACGTAAACATCCTGATGCTCTAAGGTTAAATGTGTTGTTTACATTAACACAGCGGTGCCAGACCAATTTATATTTGTTTAAGAATTAAGTTATAACATATTCTGTAACTAACAGTAATGAATACATTCACCCCAAAATTATCTCTAATAAATACTGCTAGACAACAGGGACTAGGTGTTAGAATTTTTGCCTCTCACATTAGTCTGCTGTCTGTCTGGGTGTTGGCTAACTCATTGCAGGGGGTTCATTGAGGAAAGAGGAGACTTTTGATCTCTTTGTCAGCTTTTCAGAAAGAGAAAAATCTCCACAGGCTGAACCTCTTAACTCCTAACTCATGTCAGATATCCCCAAATTGCATGAATTTAGCATTTGGGGTGGGGTGGGGAAACAGGCTCCTTCTTGCAGGGTTGTTGGGGTGTAAATCGGTATAAAATTATTGGAGGGTGATGGGGCAATAGCTATTAAAAATGAAATGCTCAGACCCTCTGACCCGATAATAATTCACTTTCTGGGAATTCATCATAGAGAAATGCTCCTACAACTGCTCAAAGTTAAGTGTAAAATGATGTTTTCAGGAATATTTGTTACAGGGAAAACTGGAAAGAACCCAAATGTGTGTTAACAGCCAATCGGTTAAGAAGTGTATGGCTGGGCCATGAAGCCATGAGAAGGAAGATTCAAACGAAGCACACTTTTTATAGACACTGGTATGGAAAGATGTCTGAGTCATATTGCTAGGTGGGAAATAACATGCTTCAGAATTGAGAGTACAATCCCATTTTTGTAAAATAATAAATGAAATTTTAATACATGCCTTGAAAAAATGTTAACTGGTTTTCTCAGCTGTGTAGGATTATAGAAGATTTTTACTTTCTATGCTATACACTATTATGTTTCATGTTATTTGTATACACACACATATGCCATAACTTTCATAATCAGAAAAAAAAAGTTTCTGTGGCTTAGTCCCTTCAGAGCCCTGTTAGGAAAATGTGGATGTCTAATCCAAATTTGTCAACTTTACTGGAAAACAAAACTCAGCTGCCATTGACCCACAAGAAGTACCACACACGGAAATTTGTCTGGCCTTCAGAGCCTATCACCTATTGTAATAGCCCACAATGGAGTATTATTTCAAGAAAAACTAGGGAGAATAAACTTAAACTGCAGCCAGGTTTTGAACCAATGCTGTCATTGAGAGGACATCTGAGGACCAGATACTACAACTAAGAAGTTTCCTCTTGAATGGTGACTTGCCAGGGGTGGGGTGGGGTTGCCCATGAAAGACAAAGAGGAATTTGTGCTTGATGTCAACACTTTTATCAAGCGAAGATATGGTACAAGATAAGATTTAACTAGATCATGGGTAGAGGCCCATGGTGGGGGTGACCTGTAGCTTCTACAATTAAGGGGACTCTTTTAAATTAAAAAAGTGCCAAATTACAAATGCAAAATTAGGTACAGGAATGTGGAAGGAGCCCCTGGAAAGGAGGGCCCCTTAAACTAAGCCTCAATAGGTTCTCAGCAATCTACACACTGCTCTGACTCACAGGTCTGAAACCAAGTAACACGGGAGAATGACTAACACCCTTCTTTTTCTTTAAGAATTATCCTGCCAAAGAGGAGCTTCCATCTCACTTCTGAAAGCCAGAGGCAGCATCCTGAGCCTGGAGACAATGCCATCCATGCTGTTTGGGGGGAACTTGAGTTTCTGAGGCTGTATCAGCTCTGGGGAAGCTCGATTTGTTGACAGTGGCAGACACCCAGTTCTCGATGCTCATAAAACTATGGCATTCAGAGCTGGAAAAGATGCATGAGGTCATCAATCTAGATTTGGGTTCAAGGCAGGATGGTTCACTATTGTAGTCATTCCAAGTCTTTGTCCAGCCTGCTTGGAAATGTCTCCAGGGCCTAACTCTTAGAAGGCTATTCATCTCCTCCAGTTCCAGGCAAATGTTGAGGTGTTTGATGAAAAGGAAAAAAAAAAAAAAGCGTTTTAAAATCGGAGCCACACAACTACTTAATTGTATCCATTCACCTAGATTTCTATCAGTGATTTCCACATGAAGAAAACAATTTAGTGTAAAGAAACTCTTGTATCTCTGGCATAAAGTTGCCATCAGGGAACAAATCACTGATTTTTTCCGGTTCCTTGTATTTCAACTTTGGTGGTGAGTTTCTGTTTAGTTTTAGGAAAAAAAGCATACTTGCTTGGGTTCTCTTTAGCAAGAATTATTAAAAATGAAGACTGCTGGTGGTAATAATGTATTATATACAGATGTCGATTTACGATAATGCACACTTTAAACCTGCATAATGTTCCGATGCCCTGTCCCTTCAGTAAAAATTTGTAAATGAGTAATATTTAAAGCTGCTTCTATTAGTGAAAACACTTCTTTTGTGTTATTCATCTGTCTTTGGTAAACAATGTTGTTTCCAATTTTTATTTTATGTTTCTATGAGGCTATAACACTGGGGACTCTGAAAACTGTTTTTGTTTTCTCATGTTTTCCTTTAAGTCCATATTTGTAATTATCCAAGTCCCCTGAATGATTTTGGTGGCTATGTTCTTATAGAAAAGAGAAAATTATTCTAAACAAGGAGAGTAAGCTTGAATAAGTATTGCTTGATCAATATATGCCATATGCCCTTATGAAATCTCTTATTCCCGATGCCTCATATGAATGTGTTTATACATGTGTATGCGTGCATGTGTACATATATGTATGTGGTTTGCATGCTCATTCTTTGTAGGTTTATGGGGAGGGGGGAGGTGTGCCTTGAAAATATGGAAAACAATTCTCTTTCTGATAATGAGACTACCAGCCAATAGAAAGTGCTGAAGAATAATCTATTTCTTAGATATTTGTATTTAAAAGTTCATTTCTGGCATGCACTGGTGGACTAACAGATGAGGCGGCCAAATGTAGTCCATACACATCCCAAGCACTCAGGATCAAGACCTAAAACCAGGGTGAAAAATCAAGATGAACAACTAAATTAAATAAATAAATGTTTCTTTCTCCTCTTTCTTCCTGCCTGTCTATCTACTCACCTTCATTTCTGCCTGCACCTTTCCTTTGAAAATAATCAAATAAATACTCATTTCTAATTTTAATCAAGATAAGTGGGGTTAGTGTGTTAATTCTAGTGGCATCAGTTATTAATGGACCAATTTAACCTTTTCCCTGAGGAAATTTTTGGTTTTTAGAATCCCGAAGAACAGGCTCCAAGTCAATCTGCTCTCAGGAAAATGACCATGATGCCTATTCAGTTAAATTTTGTTGAGTTTAATTTTATTTAATATATTGACAGAATTCATCAAAATTGTGCTCATCAGAAGTAAATGTATTTGAAAATAGAGAAAAGAAATAGGACTATGAAGGGACAAAACCTCTTTAACCGGAAAATGGATAAAGATCAAAATATTTTCTTTTTACTTTAAAAACAGTTATATGTATTATGTCTGTCGCTAGCATTTTCTGTAACATATCCCTTTCAGATATATGCATGTCCATACAAGCAAATTGCTAAAGTTAATGAAATAGAAATTCCTGAAAAGGTACAAAATTACCAAGTTAGACTGTTATTGAAAATTACTCTAAGAATATTTTCTCAATATAAAACATTCAATTCGCCAAAAGTTTTTTAATTGTTGTGTAGATACTTAAATATAATCTCATAAAGAATTTAAAATAACTGTTCATTGAACAATTTCTCTTTAGGAAATATAATGAAGTTACATGAATTTAATGCTGTTCAGAAAAATAAGAACTATATAATAAAAGCTAATACTTCCGGTGACCTCAGTAATGAACATACTAAACTCCTTACTGGCAAGTAAGTTGTAAGCTCTTAAATGAATATCTGTCCTGAATAGAATGCTTTAGACATGGTTAGCCTCAATAAGGAAGTGTGGAACAAATGAACATGATTGAATTCAGGTAGGTCTCAGATAATTCACTGTTTGATATATATTTTCCTGATTGTCTTTGTTAGTTATGCCTGATTTAAATAGTAGCTGATCAAATGATAGCAATTTAAAATCCTGTCTGTGGAAATGAGCACTTTCCAGTGTTCTCTGGAAATTAACATGTCTGTATTGGTTAGAAATTTGATTTAAAAAGAAAAGAAGTTAATTTGTTCATGTAATTAAAAATTCCAGTGGAAGAATAGATCCTACGTCTCAAAACAACATTGTCCATAGTGTCTTCCTTTTTCCTCTGGATCCCAACCTTACCACTTTCTGTGCTATTTTTATTCTTAGGCAAATATGATGACAAAGATGGAACTACTCAGTAAACCCCAGGAGAAAAGAGTGTTTTTTTTTTTTATAACAAAAGCTGACTTCCTATTGTCCTAGCTTGGGATAGTGCCCATCCAAGAACCGTTTAAAAACAATGTAGTTTCCGGTGGCTGACATAAGAAATTATCACAAACCAGAAGGCCTAAACCACTAGCGGTTTATTCCTTCACATTTGTAGAGGTCAGTGATCCAAAATTAAGCCTTGCTTCAGAGGCTCTAAAGGTCATTCTGTTTCTTATGTCTTGCAGTTTCTGGTAACCTCAGGTTTTCCTTGGCTTGTGGCAGCATCACTCCAATCTCTACTTCTGTGCCCCCATTGCCTCATTCTCTTCTCTGTGTTTTTCCTCTGTGTTTCTCTGTCAAATCTCCAGGTCTGTATCATTTTATAAGAACAGACATGATTGTATTTAGCATCCATTATGAGAATCCAGATGATCTCATCTTAACTCAAGATCTTTAGTGTAAATATAGCCACAAAGACCTTTTCTTGTTCCCAAATAAATTCATATTCACAAATTCCAGGGGTTTGTATGAAACATCATTTTTTATTGGAGTGGGGGAGCAGTCAGCATTAAACCCACTATATCTGGTAAATTACTCAATCTGCTTGGAAGAAAAGGGGAAGCTCAATATACTGCATTTGCCTAGTTCTGGAGTATAAATGTCACCATAGCCAATTTCAAGCTACACATGTGAAGTCACTGAACATGGAAACAGTGGCCTAGTAGCATACAGTATGTGTCTATCCAGAACAAAAGATGCAAGGAGCATCAAGAACCTAGATAGTAGAAAAATGTATTCAATTAATTAGGAAGTAATGTATAGTGAGTGCCCATTAAATTTGCTTTAACTCAAGTTTAATTACAAATTTATATACTTTAAATATTTTAGGGAATAAAAATTCCATTTTATTTAAACTTTTTATTTAGCTCTATACTGCATTCTTTTTAAGTTTTTATTTTGAAGTAATTTGACATATAGAAAAGTCATAAAATAATAAACAGAGTTCCTGAATATCCTTCATCCAGCTTTCTCCAATATTAACATCTTACATAAATGTAATATAATTACCCAAATCAGGAAATGATCATTGGTACAATACCATTAAATAAATTACAGATCTTTTTAGAATGTCACCTGCTTTTCCAATAATGTCACTTTTCATTCCAGGATTCAGTCCCTAATTCTATGTTGCATTTGGATATCCTTCCTCCTTAGTCTCCTCTACTGTGATAATTCCTCGGTCTTTCCTTGCCTTTCAGACTTTGACATTTTTGAAGCATATTAGTCAGTTGTTTTGTATTTAAATTTTAATACTGATTATGTTTAACATCTGGCTCCAAAACTCCTGAAAATGTATCCGTTTATTCAGATGAGCTGGTCTGAGTCAGATCCAACACATCCCTGGATAGAATCTACTAAGTGATCATTCCTGACTCACAGAGCCTAAGGCATAAGGTTAGCAATATTCAAACCATATGAAAATGAGGAAAGTAGTTCCTTAAAGAAAACTGGGAAGCTATTTATTACTTAAGGAAGGGGAAAGGAATACAGGGAAGACAAAAATAACAAAGTCATTTCTGTATCATTGTGTAAACGTATTTTAATGATCTCAGGCTAAGGAAAAATATTCAGCAAAGTTCAGTCCAGATACAGGTACAATTATGGTGGTTATGAATGGATCTGAAAATCACTCCACCTCAGGGAAAATCACTACTTTTCATTTTCTCACTTCACTTTGCTCATACAATCTGTTTTTAAGCTTGGACACAAGTATCCCAAGGTGATCAGCTTCAGAAAAATCAATGAACTTAAAAATCATTAACAGCTTTATTGAGATAAAATTTGCACACTATGCAATTCATCCCATTAGTGTGCAAAATTCAGTGGTTTTGGTAAATTTACAAAGTTGTTCACTAGTAGTTAATTTGAAAACATTTTCATCACCTTATTGACATCTTCCTTTGCCCCCAGTCTGGGCTCCAGCTCAAGACCACCACTAAACTATACTCTATCTCTGAGATTTGCCTATTCTAAGTGTTTTATTAAATGGACTCATATAATATGTGTTTATTTTTTTCTGACTTCTTTCACTAGACATGCTGTTTTAAGGCTCTTCAATGTAGTAGTATCTATCAGTATTTCATTTATTTTCATTGCCAAATAGTATTTCATTATATGGATATACCACATTTTGTTTATCTATTCATTAGTTGATGGACATTTGGAATATTTTCCCCTTTTTGGGTATTATAAATAATCCTGTGAACATTTGTGGGCAAGTTTTTATATGGACATAGTTTACATATATCCTGAATGTTCTTTTAAATTAAATTTGTTAGAAAGGTTTCTTATTTTCCACATGCCTGAGGTCATGAGGAATTAAATCAGAATTGCCACATCTATCATTTCAAGCCTATTAAATATTGGATCATTCCCCCAACCCCTCAAGAATTGCGGACTGAGTCCAAAGGAGAAAGGATCCCACTCAGTAACTTCAGGGAGGGGAGGGCAGTGTTTGTCAGAAATAGGAGCTGACTTGGAGCCCACAGATGGCTGAGCAGGTGTGATTAAGTTGCCTCTTCAGAACCTGAGTCCTGGCCTCATCCACAAGAGGCACACAATAATTAGTCCATGGTAATGCTCCTTCAGGGACTCTCCATATACAAAGTATAAAGAATAATAAAATAAAACCATACTCTCTGACCTGTAAATCAGCATCATGGAGTTTGGGAAACTTACAGGAAAGGGGGAATTTTTAGCTTCCCTGATAGAAGCCAATAGAGAGTTTCATTTTC
Source organism: Solenodon paradoxus (assembly GCA_004363575.1). NCBI lineage: Eukaryota > Metazoa > Chordata > Mammalia > Eulipotyphla > Solenodontidae > Solenodon > Solenodon paradoxus. The sequence continues at coordinate 440,657 of RJWH01001144.1, forward strand.
TTGCTTGCACGACTTAAGGGAATTCTTCAGTGTGTCCTGCAGACCTGAAATTAAGCGGAGGAAAGCTCTCTATTAATTTATATAGCAACTTTCTTCCAAGAAATTCAGTCTCAAACAGTCTTTCACTCATTCCCCTGAGGGAGTTTGCATAAATTTGTGCATGAGAAATTACTTCTTTTAAAATTTACACTCTCCAGTTAGCCAGTACTGGGCAGAAATAGAGCTAGAAAAGCAGACCTCCTGACCAAACATTCCACTCTAATATTTTCAGCGAGCTTCTATAAATCAATGCATATCCTTAAAAACAGGATCTCTCCATGATATCCCCATGACTCTACTCACTGACAACGAATGTTCCTTTCACCAGAGGCAAAATGTTCCTTTCCAAATTAGAATCAACTAGTCTGCCATGATGTATATTACTTACAGTGAAGCACTCACGTCCAACCAGACCCTGAAGCAGACATCCTAGTTCCTTCTCTTGCTGCTCAGCCCTCCAAGAACTGCCCAGCTGAGAACCCCTTAAGAATCTTGAAACTGGTTCAGCCCAAAGAAGAAAGAGTTCTGCTCAAACTCCAGGCAATAAATGAGAGTCTAGTGAGCCCTCTCACTCTGGTGTTACTTGTTGCATCTCCACATTGCTTTTACTTAGGGCTGACCTGCCCTCAGTGACCATACAGAGGAAAACCCTCAGCTCCAGTTCCCCAAAGGCCAATTGGTGTCTGGGTGATGAATCAGAACATTCGGGATCAGCCAGATATGGGGTGGAACCCAGCAGCCCTCCACCCCTAACTACTTAGTTCCTCATCTCATGCTGAATCTTTCCTCAACATGTCATTATTGTGTGGTTCTCACTGTCTGCACTTGAGAGAGAAAAAATTTTTGGTCAGGACCACACTATCTTATGCAGAATCTCAGAGAATCACACCTGGGGAATATCTGTTTTCACCCTCAGAAGACCTGTGGGTCTCATCAATTCCTTCCCAGGGATTCTCCAGGAATGGAAGATCTTAATCCAGTTAGCAACAAAAAAGTTCATTCCAGTGTCCCATACTGCATCTTACTTGCAGGCATTGTGTTTCGGCTGCCATATTTTTAAACTTTATTTAACATTTGTATTAGCTGTCGATGAGGACTAGCTACAGAGTTTATGGGGGCCCAGTGCAACATGAAAATGCAGGCCCTTCATTCAAAATTTAAGAATTTCAAGATGGTGACTGCAGAGAATTAACCAAGCACAGAGATCCTTCTTAATAGGAAGTCCTGTCTGACAGCACAGATCTCATGTTGCCAACATTTCAAAGCAAAAGATTCTTAACCTCTCTAAAAAAAAAACTAAAAAATCTGGTGACTCAGGGTCTGAATCCTCAAGCGGAGCACAAATTGGCTAGTGCCCAGTTGCAACTTGCATACATTTGCCCAGACACCCAAAACAAAGTTCCACAGACTGAGTGACTTGAATGACAGAAATTTATTTTCCCTCAATTCTGGAAGCCAGAAGTCAGAGATCTAGGTGTCAGCAGAACTGTTTTGTTCTAAGGCATCTCTCCTTGGCTTGCCTTTTCACTCATGGCCTCCTTTCTCAAGGTGGCATCTTCACATGGTCTTCCCTCTGCTCCTGTTTGTATTCTAATCTGCTTTTCTTATATGCATCACCCGTCCATCTGGATTAGGAACCACCCTAATGAACTCCTTTTAACATAATAACCTCTTCAAAGGCTTTGTCTCTTATAGTCACATTCTGAGGAACCAGAACTTAGGTCTTCAACACATAACACACCAAACAACTCAGCCCACAACACAACTGTACCCTTTAGATGTGACACAGTGCTCCAAGTCACTGTACTAGCTCTGCACCCAACTCTTGTCTTCTCTGCCCTACTGTTCTTCTTCCTCTTGGCTTACCTCCCTCACCTAGAAGAACCAACTCCCCTCCTGCAGCATATGGAAAGAAATGGAATAGGGACACTGCTGAGGGACAGTGGCTGCATGCTCCCTCCACAGGTCCAGATGATCCTTCACAGAACTACAGTAAGTTTCTTAAAAACAAAAACACAGGCACACCCTGATGGAGTAGCTGTTAAGTCAGTCATCTCTGAAGGAATGCAGGATACATGTCCCTGGGTTCAGGAGGGAACAGCCAATGTGAAAATTCAATAAAAATAGAAGGAAAGGCTTCTTCCTCTTCTCTCTTCCTGCCTACCTACTTGCTTGCCTTCATTCCTACCTGAACCTTTCCATAAAAACCACAAATATCCTTGTTACACAGAGATAAGAGTTCAGACACAGTGCAGAAAGAAGAAACTGCCATGAGGTATAAATGATGGCTCATCCCAGAGACTAGGTTTTAGGCTCATCCCAGTCACTACATAATTCTTCCTGAGACAGAGCCTCCTTAAAATCACCTGATTCTCTGAGGGAAGGCCTTGCATTTCAGTGAAACCAAGCTAGACAGCCCCTTAGAGAGAGCATACTCCCAAACTGGTCTTTGTACCTATTTGTAGAAATGTTAGCCAGATTATAGCTGAAAACTCTGTTAATTCTGGGGACGTTTTTGGTCTCGTGCCTGGAAGTATTGAAGCATATATTCACACCTACCACATGTAACGCTTAGTAGCACAATTTCCAGCACAACACTTTCCTATTTTATTTTTAAAAGAAACAGAGTGGATACTGAAGACCTGCTCACTGCTGCTTTCTTGTAGGTTCCATCAAAGGTGGGGTGGGGGGGACGGCTTCTGTGCGGCAAAGAGGCATAGTTGGCACTTTTTAAAGGAAAGGGGACACACAAATCTTTGCTCAGAATCAGGGGAACATGGTGCTGAAACAAAACATTGGCACTTGCATGCAAATGAGAAAACTAATGTCAAATTTGCAAGATTCTACATGTAATGATTAAAAACTCTTAACATTAGAGCTCGGAAAAGATCTTAAAAGCATCTTACTCTAACCCCTTTGGTTTTTAAGACAAGGAAAGGGAGGTTCTAAATGAGTCTCCCCGCGACTAGCACTTCACCTAAAATGCAGATATTTTCTTTCTAGTCCTTGAACTCCCTAAGGTTGCTTCTACGCAGAGATTGTCCTATCGTTGGCCTGAATCAACCACAAATGTTCTCACTAGCCCCCAGACCCCCAAGAATATCCTTTAGGCTCCAGAACTGAGAAAGCGGGGCTACTTCAACTTAACTCCCTTAGCAAGCAGAGAAAAGACATCTGACCTGTCCACTTTTCCAGTTCCTGGGTCTCCGGCCCTGTTGCAGCTAGCTGGTGCCAACCGCCAGTCAGACACCAGGGGGCGCAGCATCCCTGGTCCTGACAGGCACTGACTGCGGATGGCAGCCTGGCTGGGCCTCACAAATCTGACTTTCTCTCCCTTTAGGGTTTCTCTCTGGAATCAGCCCACACTCTTCAATGCCCTGCACTCATTTTAAAAACCGTTTTCTTTTTTCTCCCTGACGTTCATTTCTTCGCGGTAACAGCTTAGATTTGCTCATGCTGAGGGCTGCTGCACAGACTTGTGGTAGGGCTTTTCGCAGATACCACCCCAACCCCTGCCCTGCTCCTCTTCTTCACAGGAGGCTGTGGCCACAGCCTAGTTTGCTCTCACTTGAAGGCCCCCTAATTCTGAAACTTCCTAGCGATTCTTCCAGAATAAAAAAGCCCGCAAGGAGGGGACTAGCTTTCCTGGAAGAATCATCACACCCATCCTCTAGACTTCCTCCCATTTCCACTAAAAAAATAAACAAATGAGGTTAGGGGTACTAGGAAGCTCCTGCCTCCCCAGTAGCACCCTCACCCCTCTATACGCCCCCAAACCTTCCAGGACCAGTCTTTCCTGAGGGATGCTCACCCCCAGAGACAGACATAAGCATTCCTTTACCCACACCTCTTACTAATTCACTGTGAAACCCTAGCAAAATAACTGCCTCCTCCTGCCTTCACCAACATGGCTCTGTGTGTTCTCCAAGAGAAAGAAATCTACTTCCTCTGCCCCCAAATCTTTGATTCTGAAAACTCAGTGCTCCTCTCTTTCACAGATAAACAAACATCCCTTTCTACTTGCAAAAACACCTCTAATCCTGTTCCCCAACACACACAAAATGCAAACCCTCAAATCCCCTACCCAATGCAGTTCTTTTCAAAGAACCCTAAAAATCCACTCTTCTGAACAAAAGGGTCACAGGACATGAAACAAAACTTTGAAAAGCAGCTGCTATAGCTGGCCAGTGAGTTTTCAGGGATCCCTGTTCTCTCCCCTGCCTCTCATTTCAGACTCCCAGCTACACTGAGACACAGGCAGGGGAATCAAAGCTTGGGAGTCTTGTCCCAGACTCAAAGCCAGTATAGGGTGCAGTGGGATGACAGTGCTCTGGTGACAGGGCCCAAGGATAGTGGCTTGTCCTATTGTATTCACACCTGGAGGGAATGCAAGAGCCACACTGATCAAGTCACCTGTACCCAGAGAGCCTGTGGTCTGGGCTCCTGAAAACTGATAAAGTGATAACGATGCCTGGAAGGGGCAGGGGCATGGAAGGGTCAGATGTTAACACTGACCTAAGTAAGGCAAACTCCTCATCTGTGGCCTCAGTTCTTTTTTCTCCCCTTTCACTTTAACTAACAGGAGTAATGGAAGCGCCTGAGTCTGGAGACAGGTGGCCAGGGCTGCTTATCTTGATTGGGAGCCTCCCTCTCCTCATTCATAAAGTAATGACCATGTCTATCAGATATGGAGAGATGTAGTAAGGGAAGGAAAAACATAAGTATTATTCTGGGAAAGAGGGCAGAGTAAGAGACTTATTTTCATGTTATACCCTTTGGGGTTGTTTAAAGTATTTTGATTGGTGTATAGATTGCTTTTATAATTTTCTTTTTAAGTTTGCATTGGAGCTCATGATACTCTTTAGAGTTGCTGTGATGACTTACATAAAGTTTTGCACTGCACTTGTTCTGGTACACAGCTTTTTTAGTGGTTTATTAAGTAGTCAACATACCACCCTGAGTGAATGAGCTACATTTCAGGAAACCTAGGCTTCTGTGTGTGCTCAGCTCACAACTCTCTGTATGTCCTTGCATAAGTCAAGTCCATTCTCTACACCTCAGTTTCCTGTCTGTAAAATTATAATTGCAGGCCAATTGATTTGCAAAATGGCAAGGACAGAGCAAGCTCAAGACCAACAGTGCCTGTGGCTGCTTCTAAAATTCAGCCACAGTGTTCGCAGAGAGCCTCTCAAGCTTGAGTTCATCAGGCAAAAGTTTAGGAAGAAATTGTCATCTAGAGTAGTTAAAAGGGTCAGCAACAATTGAACAAGTCCTGATGATAATGCATAAATTAATTTAGGAAATAAAAATGTGAGAACATTGCAGAGGGCCCTCAACTTAAGGATAGGAAGTAGGAAAAGACAATTTAGGCTGTTCTTGGGGTGCAGTTGGCACCGTGGTAGTTTCCTGACAAAAGAGATGTCCTTTGCTGGCAGAAAAGGGTGTGATTCAAGTCTGGGGAACCCCAGGGCCCAGTCAGAGCCAGTCCTAGTCCAGCTCCATAAGTGGCGAGTTTTATTTGGAACGCAGGGCTAGCCTTGGTGAGACCAGATCCTCCGCCTTAGGAGCAAGCACAGAGCAAGCACTTTATCCTTTGGGATAAAGGCCAAGGTACCCAGGGCTTTATCTGGAAAGGAGAAAGGGACTAATACTCAGGAGAAAGGGAGTAATGTACCTCAGAAGAGTCTTCCAGAATTAACTTTATCTGAACAACAAAAATGGAGAGACTGGGCTGTAGAGGACAGGATGTTTAGACAACTTTAGTGACTGAGTTAGGGGTACCTGTTCTGGGGCACCTCAGCTCCAGAGAATCAGAGATTTGCTTCTGGAACGTATTTCCCACCCTGCTCAGAATCAAAGATTTTCCTTCACCAGCGCTTGGCCTTTGGGGACACAGGTAGGTAGTCTGGTGGATAGAAAGGTTTGGACCCTCCTTTCACCCTGCAGGTCTTCTTCCTATTTAAAGCAGTACCGCCTGCTGTAGCAGCCTGTGCCAATATTTGCAGGCAGGGAGATTTTCTGACTTGGTAAGGGGGACATTCAGAGCAGATGGGAGGCCCTATTCTGAGGCCATCAGAAGGGCAAAAGTCGGTTCCACCCACACTGGGGGAGGAATCCTTAGACCCACTCTCCCGACCTGTAATTAGAAAATATTTGCATATATATTTTCAAGAGGGAGGATTTTCCCCGTTTCTCTGAATTCTGTGGTCACGCCTGTTACAACGACATCTCCCCCTAAAGACCGCATTGTCATTGCTTAAAAAGGAGGCAATGTTTTCAATTGTTGAGGGATCTAAAATAACGGTATCAGAATCTACCCACACCTGAGCAGATTTTTTTTTTTTTTTTTTTTTAATGAAACCTAGTGATTAAAGAAGGAAGAGCCGAGACGGTGACTTGTAGGGAGGCTCCCGCAGGTAGCAACAACCGGTTTAACTTTCAGAGGCAAAACCAGATAAAGAAAAGCAGCTCCAACCTTCATACTCCAAGAAACCCAGAGTCAGCGATCTTCTGTATCTTCAGAGAGATGCTTTCTGTTGTATATTACAGGTCACTTTCAAAGGCAGCTCTGAATATCTGACCACCTGTGAAAATGCCTCTGCGCTTGCCTTGCGCGTGGTTCTTTTCTGCGCCCGTTTGTATCTCTAATAAGCAATATTATTTATTATCCTTGGGTTCCTGCCCCTAGGATTAAACTGAGATAAAACAGAAGCGCCGAGACTGAGAGCTGGAAAATACGCCGGGCTTTCCAGCCTCCGGAGGGTCCCGGGGCAGTCCAGCCGCCACGCGGGGAGAAACCACGGGTGTGTCTGGCGAAGGGCAAGTTTGCAAGAGTTTTCCGGGACGGCCAGGCGCCCCAGGCAGCCTGAAGCTGAGATGGGCAGACACAAGAAGAAAGCACAAGGGAAAGGGAAATGCCACTAAGCGCTGGGGATAGGGGTGTGACTTAAGGGCTGAACAGCCTAATATTTCCAGGATCATAAAGAGAGATTGCGGCGACGAAAGGCGTTCTTATTCGCCTTTTAGCTCGAAGTCTCAACTCTCCTTTCTAGGCAGTACATTCCGATTAATAAAACCTCGTTCTTCCGCGGAGCTCTGCAGTCTTCACTGCCCAAACGAGTATCCAAAACAACACGAGGCTCACCCCCCACCATCCCTGCAGTTGCCTAATATTTGTCCCCATTTCGTTTTCAGCCAAGTGTCTTGTGACCCTGGAGAGGATGAGCTCGTAAGCCCTGAGAAATAAAGCACCACGGTGCCCCCAGCTGCAGAGCAAGTCTTTCCTTTTCCCTCCGACCCCAAAGGCGCCCCTCCGCAGGGCCTCCCCCAAAATCCACTGCTCCCAAAACAGCGTGGTGTTCCTATCCAAAAAACCCCAGAAACCCGCATCGGAGACAGAACTCTGATTGCCTTCTGCGTTAGGGGGAAATTTTCCCGATTTAGCCCAGCCGGTGCCTCCACAACCGCCCGCCTCCAACACCCCACCCCACCCCCAGTTTCAGACTGGCTTTGTTGGAGAGTTTACTCGAAAGAATGTTATTAAATGAGCGCCAGACCCGCGCTGGGTGCTACCGGTCCTGAATCGTCCTTCCAAGTTCGTGTGAGACACCAAGTCCCCTAACCCCCAGGCTTTGAAAATCCCCCTCAACAGGCTACCAAGACCGTTCCAATTGTTCCTACTAGCTCCGCTCCCCCAACCAGTTAGATTGTTTAAAAATTCAGAGATTCTGTTAGCTCTCGCAGAGCAGAGTGATTTCCCTCAGGCAACTCCTGCAAGAGATTTTAAGCAGCCTCTGAGTTGCAGCGCGTCCAAGCGTCCGTGGAGTTTCCCGAATTTCAAGAAGCAGTAAAGTCAATTTGCGTGCAGGGAACAGTGCTGGGTTTCGAGTGCAGGCTTGGGGTGGGCACCTCCAGGCGGCTTTAAATTTTTTAATGTTAGACTTGCACCAAAGCACCAGCATAAAGGGCCCCCGCTTAGTGGTTTCTGAATTTAGAGATTCCTGTAGTTTTCGGGCCCATCCCTGCAGCCAGGGTCCCCAGCACAACTTATTGGGGACTGTATCCAGTTCTCCAAAAGTGAGCAGAGGCACAGGCACAGTTCGCTAGGCACTGCCAGGTGCAGTGACTTGGTCCGCTGCTCTCGGCTCTTCTGTCTTCTCCCTTTTCGTGCCAATCCCAGAACCATCCCATCGCTGCCAGGATTGCACAGTGAGAAAGAGGGCTGGATGTCTAGGCTGGGGACTCTCCCAACAGGTAGTTTCACCCCGGAGCTGGCTCTGTTTAAATAGCGAAGGAAGGCTGGACCACATCACCTAGCTAAGTTGGAGCCCAGATGCAGACACCTAGTGAGCTTGGAAGGAAAGTCCCGTTCTGGGAGTTAAATAACCTTTTCTCTACACTCTGTAACTTCTCCCAACTGTGCAAGCTGCCGGTGTTTGTAATTGCGTTCAAAGAACCTAAATAATTTGCTGCAGGCTGTAAATTCACGTAAGATTTGGTCTCTCCCACCTTCCCCAAGTGGTTACTGCAGAACCCAGCTCAGCTTTAGAGGGATAGGTATTTGAAAATGGGAAGATTTCCCTTCGAAATGCCCTAGGCTCCAGAGCAAAAGAGGAAAATTCTGCATGCACATGGATGGTATAATTGAATTATGCCGTTCCCTGGTGCGCGGTGAGGACTAGCAGAATGCCAGGCTTGTGTGCAGTGGGCAGTGGCGGCCTTGCGCTCCAGCGGACGCACCAAGCTTCCTGCCCCAAAGCGCTGGGAAAAGTTGGGTTGTCCTACCAGTTAGAAAGACCAGGCAGAAGCCAGATGCTGGCAACGTGGCACCCATCCCTTTGGGGACATTGGCCCAAATGTCCCACAGGAAGCCAGGGGTGCACGTGGTGCGTGGAGACCCGGCGTGCGACGCGAAATCTTGAGTCACCCTTAAATCCTTGACCCTTACTGGGCATGGGAAGACAGGGGACCCAGTCTCTGAACACGGGAGCTCTAACCCGGTCTTGGCAGAGGAGCCTTTCTCGCAGTTCTAAACTGTCGCGGAGTAGTGTTTTCAGAAACCGCAGGACTCGCGGCTACCTTGTCTGTCTCCAGACGCCCACCAGCAATACGAAGCCTCTAGGACTATGGGCGAACCTGACCCAGGATACTGAATCTTTAACCGCATTAAGACCTAACTACCTCAGCCCACTCCCCCACGCCCGCAGGCATTGCTTGCATGCCCTGCGCCTCTGGCACAAACCACGTTGCCTAAACTTTCCAAAGAAAAGTTCTCTGGTTCTTTGCCACCTCAAGTTCGCCGCGGCTGGCGCTGGCAAAGGGAGAAAAGAACCCTCCCTCCCCCCCTGTATCTATACTTCGCTCCTCTCCCTCCCACCCACCCTCACCCTCCCGAGAGAGTTCAAACCTTGCGGGTGAAGGCGCGCTTGAACTGCAGCGGAGCCCCCAAGGCTCGGACTCTGCAGGGGACCAAGTGCGTTTTGCCTCCCTCACTCTCTGCACCTTAGCCGTTCCCGCCCCCTCCTCCCCCACCTCGCTTTCTCCAGGACCTGCTGGCTTGTTTTGTTGAAATTTATTTTTTCTTATTTTAGGGTTTTTTTTTTTTTTAAAGATTCCACCCCGCTCGAGCTTCCAGCGTCTCCCTGCCTTCCAGTAGCACTAGGGAGACGCACCCTTCGCGCCGGGCGGGTTATCTCTCCAGTGGGGGCCAGGGGCTCCCAGGCTTTGAGTTCCCAGGCTCAGGGGCTCATTTCATCTCCCTGGGAGACCCTACGTCTACAAGTGAGGCAAATTTGTGCCAGAGCTCGGCCTCAGGGCAAGCCTCCAGTGCCTTTTGCCCCTCCTCCAACCCAGAGTTCTAGACGCCTCTGTTTGGGGTGGGGGTTTATCCGCCTTTAGGAGACGGGGTTATGCAGCAGAGATCTTGTTCCAGCACCTTCGCGCCTTCTCCCCTCACTGGGGCTTGGAGGTAGAGAGTTTCACGCTCTCTGGTTCCAGCAGCTCCATGTGCCTGGCCCCCGAGACCAGAACAGACTGTGCCCCCAAGTTGGTTGGTTTGTGGCCTATTATGTTTTTATTTTGTCTAGGATTAGCGGAGTTTGAGATTTTTTGTGGCTTGCCTTTCTACCCCGGGGCTTCAACTTTCAAACCAGCAAACGAACGGGAAATTTCTGGAGAAACTGGATCCCCTAGTGCGCCGCAGAGGTGCAGGGGCAGAAACGAAATCCACCGCGGATGGTGCGTGCGCGCGGGACACCTGGGCCTGAGGTTGCCGGAGAGTTCTGAACCCCACCTGATGGGTCTTAGACCAGGGCTGGACTCCAGGGTGTTGGCTAACGCTTTGTCTTTATCCTTTCTCAAGCCAGAAGGGTTCCACCTTTGGGTCACAGACAACGCCTGTCCCTGAGCGCCATCAGTAGGGGTTAAGGGGTTCAGACCTCTACGACAGCATTCCAGCAATCACACTTTGGTTCGCCCTATTTCAAAGTTAGGAGCCCGTCACCACTCCGGGTGCAGTGGTCTACACTAAAGTAAGGTGGCTACAAAAGCCCCTCCCCTCCCCCTCGAGAGCAGCGGGAGACAGACCCTCCCCCCACCCCCACCCTCCTCTCTGCAACCTCTTCCTGACGCTCTGGGCAAACACGTGCACCACAATCCAGGCGCACCCTCCACTCTTCCTCCCACTGCGGGTCTCCTCGAAACCGCAGGGCTCGGCCTGTAACCCTTTCCCTCAATCAACGTCCCACGTCCACGCCCCCTAAGCCTCCCACCCCTGGGCTGGTCGCTGCTCGCCTTGGCCCAAGTTGCCACCAATTCTGTGTGGGAGAAAAACCCATCATTCCACTGCCTGGAAAGGTGGGAGATTTCCTGACCCTTCAAATGTCACTCAAGAAGAAGCAAAACCTTCCAGAGTAACGTCTATCCAGGGTGTGGAACATGTGTGGTGGTGGGCACGGAGGGGCTCTAAAAATTAAGGGAGAAGGGGTCGGTGGGCAAAGTTGTCGTCGTCGCCCCATCACTCTAACCTGAGTGTGCAAAGAATTGTCTAAGTCCCAAACTCCTCGAGTAAAACCGAAGAACAGCATCCTGATTCCCCCGAGCCAGCCACCACCTTACCTTCCAGCTGTGGCGGCGCTTCTGAGAGCAGAGTGCACCCACTCCATCTTCATTTGCTTACAATATAAAGGACCCCATTCACAAGGGAGCCTCTAATTCTCTTTGCCATCCCCAGCCCTCCTTATATAAGCCCCAGGCCCTTGGAATATCTTTTTAATCCCAGGACCCTAGATTTTAAGGCGGGAGTGGAAAGGAGGAAAGCAGGATTAAGAAAGGAAGTTGGACATGCTTGGTGGTGGGGGGGAGAGGACTCCAGAGGAATTGAAAATCAAAGCTAGATGAATTTGAGTGTGTTTTACAATTTCACTTCCTTCAGAAACAGTCTGCTTTAGACCAAAACCTATTAAAATTGCTAGGACAGGACACTGAGAGTCTCCCTGGAAACAAAAAGTTCCTAGGCTTGCAGGATGCCTCTTTTTCCTACATCTCCTCAGATAAATAGAAAACAGCTCTAGTTCAAGTTAGTGACTCAGTCCCCTCCCACAGCGGACTACGGCTGCCTGAGCTGTAGAGTCCCTTTCTTCTGGAAGGCCACTGGGGGACCGTGACCCAGGACCAGCTCAGCTGAGCCCCCCACCCTGATGTAACCTCTGGAGCCCAGGAGCCAAGGGCCTTGGGCCAGGGTGGGGAAGTTACCCCATTCTTCCTTTCTCTCTAGTTAAAGCTTCATGCTTATAATCTAGATGCTTCCGTTTTTTAAAAGTATAAAAATTCCCTTTGTGTTTGGAGTTATTTACTTTGGGGGGTCTCTTTCTCCTTTTTGTCTTTCCTTCTCCCCCTGCAGTGTTAGCGACCCAGTAGGAGGTCCAGTGAGGCCAAGGGGGTGCCACTGATCAGTTTATTCTTGTTAATCAGGCACCGAAACAGCAGAAACCTAGGCTTTCTGTTCTGAGTACGATCCTGAAGCAAGAAAAGTCATTTAGATAGAAACTGGTTAGGAATGAGAAGTTGCTAAGGCTGGGAAACTAGCTAATCCTGCCCCTTTAAGAAAAATCCATCAGCCCGAGGTCTGGGAAAGAAGCAAACTAACCTCTTGGAACAAAAGAGACAAAGAGGCCAAACAACAAAACAAACAAACAACCCCCCCCCACCCCCAGACAACAATAGACTAGACACAGCACGTGCAGTTACTGCCGGGCTGCCTGCTGCTGTCGACCTGCCAAATCGCTCGCTTTAGGCTGGAGACTTTCTCTCACCCCACTCTGCCAGTTACCCCCCTCTCTCAGCCCTTTCTGTCTTTCTCTCTGTGTGACTCTCTGTGTCCCTCTCAGGGTCTGGCTACGTGTTTTGTCCCTTTAGCTTTCACTTGCTGTGGCTCTCTGTCTCAGCCCTCACACTCTCCCTCTCTCCCTCTCTCCCTTTCTCTTTCTCTCTCCTCCCAGCCTCCTCTGGAGTTTTCTCTGAGTGGTCACAGTGGCCTATTTCGTATTTTGTTTGCAGCACTCTTTTCCAGAAGAATCCCAATTTGCTCCACAGTTTCCAGTCATTCCTCCTGACTGTGCAGGCCTTTGCTCTTTTTCTATGAGGCTCTGGCACACTGTCCCCCCCCCCGCCCCCCCCCAGGCCACACACACACCCCACCCCCCA